>WEKX01029292.1:138795-235600 GCA_013390025.1 Pitta sordida
TATCTATCTATCTATCTATCTATCTATCTATCTATCTATCTATCTATCTATCTATCTTACTCTTGTATCAACCTTAAAATAAAATGAAAAAATTGAAACAAAAAGACCAATCAAGCCAATGCCACCCCTAAACTCCATAAAATCATACATTTTCCAATAACAAATAAAATTAGCCACCCTGGTAGAGCAAAGGTGCCTGAAATAAAACTAGTCGAGAAACCTGGGTAATAAAAGAGACAGATGCCTTGGAAGAGCTTTCTGGGAGATCGGTCATAAAGGATTTGATTCAGCACCCAAAAAAGTTCTGTCCAGTGAAAGAGTAACTTCAGAACTGGGGAGGTTGGATCAGGACTTCAGTCCAGTTGACGTGTCAGTCACTGGCAGGCACTGAAATGAATGCAGTCATCATACTGGCACACAACCCTTCTGACAATGCAAGCAATGCAATACTCTCACATTCCTTGAGGTGTCTTGAGGAGTACAACACTTTGCAGCTTAGCCAGAAACACAGCAGAACAGTTGTGAGCAGTGGATACTCTGGAGTATCCTTCCCCACCCACCCACCAATACTAATGAACAACAACCACAGGGACAACACTAAAATGAACCATAGGCTGCAGGGTTCAGAACACCCAGGTCAACATCTCTGTCTTGCTTTGGGAAATGGGATTCTAAAAGAGCCTAACACCTAGGAACTGTAAGGGAGAAACAGAGAAATGTAAAAATGCAAGGATTAAAAAACAGAAGGGGAGGTAATGATCCCCCTCCAGAATATTCCCTTTAAAACAGTGTAATTAAAAACTTTAAGTTCATTTAGAAATTGGTTTCAAAACAGCCTGACAGTTTGAACTACTTTCAAAAATCAAAATATTCGTCACTAGAGTTCATTAAAATACCCCTGTAGACTCATGAGTAACTGTTACCCCTCGTTTTGCATTAATATTGCTTAAATTAATATAACCATAAGCAGGCAAAATGTTAAAATTTAATTGCATACACACAATAAAACCAAGTTCTAATATAAAGATTCCCAAGATTTCAAGGTTTCAGGCTCGATTCAGTCTCTGATGAAAACCAGTGGGATTCTTTCCCCAGTGTCCAGTGGATTTTGGATTAGGTCTTAATAAGAGACAACAAAACATTGTATTTTATGGTGTAGGAACACACTCAAAGTACACTTGTGTGTATGTATCAGGCATGTAGTGCAACTTTCGTATTGTGTATCTTAAAATAGTTGCATTTTAGCCAGTAAAATGACCATCACCAAGCCAACACTGCATACTGTCAAACTAGGCTGTATAACAAAAACCAATATCCACTCAGAGACATTCACGTTGTTGCTGTTGCCTAGTGAGCAGCTTTGAACAAAGCTTAATGACAGATACATCCACTTGAACCCAGACATAAATTCAAAAGGCAGAAAGCTGCATTAGTACAACAGCCTGATTGATTTTACATGTGCTCTGGATGACTCTGAAGGCAGGATATCATCTCTCTGACGGGCCTCCCTTCATAGCAGATTTGATATACAGCTGTGAATAGTGGAAACCTGAGGAAACAGAGTGGGGAAAGTAAGTTTAGTCTGTAACATTTTCTTAAATGAAAGAAATAAAATGGGGTGAGTAGAGAGAGGGGAAAAAAAGAAGAGATGGAAGAAACAGTTTCTTTTTTCTACTTGTCAAATGCTAACACTGAGTTGCAAAGCACTGGATAAATAAAGAACCTGCATGAGTCACTCTCAGAAACCCAGCTAGCTGTAATGCAGCCTGCAACATTCATTATGTATGGCACAACCATTAAGTGATCTAAAAAATAAATTGAAAACACTCATATCTCTCCTGGCTGTTCTTACAGAAGTACTCATCTGTGGTTAAAAAAAGATGACTGTCACATTGGTTATGCATTACTTCTGAACCACAATTTGATAATACAGAATATGACATAAAGAGACTCAACAAGACACTGAAGGTCAATTTTTTAATAAGATGACAAAATTAAACCCGGATTTTGAAGCGCTAAATTCCCTATTTACTTTTCTTCTTTTTATTTATTTATTTTTTTTTTACTTGGCCTGGATAGTGTTAGCCGGGCAAGTCCCATTATCATACAAAGCTTAGTGAATTTTAGTGACTCATTACTTGCTCAAATATGTACGTCATTTCAGTGTGGCCTTTTAGAAGAAGCATGGAAGACGGTGAAACAGTTAAATTCCTGAGTGATTCAGAATAAGTGTGGACTGGAGCTTTCCCCTTGGGAGAGCTGTCCCATCAGTCACTTGGAAGCTTTCTGCAATGCACATTTCAGCACAGAGCAGAACTCCCAGCCAGAACTGAGCACCACATGTTTGCCCATGCACTCTGCTGTCATGTGTTACTGCAGTAACTCTGGTGTCAGCACATCGCTCTGAACCAGACTCCTCAAAGGGAGCCAGAGGTCACACAAGCATTTTAATGTCCTACTGCACAATGCATGCCCTTTTATTTTGATTGATTTTTGTGGAGAGCAGACAAAAATAGCAGCAACAGCAAAAACAATTTCAGGTCAATCCAACTGACTTGATTTTTGGTTTTATTTCATCAGTGGGATTAAACCTATCACGTAACCACATATCTGCTCTCTCAAATCCAATGCTACAATGCTCAGGCTGCAAAACCCTTACTAGGAAATCTGCAGAAAAAAAATTACACAAAACCTTTTGCATTTTTTAACAAATCTCACTTACCACTCACTTTGTAGGATATATTGGGCTGGAAAATGGTTGAATTTGCTGTTAACATAAAAATCTAAATGTGGGCACCAGTAAAATTTGTTATGCCTGTGTGAGAAGCAGCCACAAAGTATGTGAACCTTCTGAAGAAAAAGCAAGTTTCTCGCAGCTTTAGAGACAGTACTGGCACAGTTACTTCTCCGTGAAGAAGCACCAGTATTTCAAACCACAACTTAAGTCCTGCTTCTTATCACAGAGAGCATTGCTGTGCACAGCTCTGCCACACTTCACACGGAGAAACCAGCACCAAGGCTAACTTGTAGGCTCAGGGTCAGCAAACTCCAAATCCATCTTAGGCCTGAGCATATCAAGAGGGAAAGGCCTACAACTGTTGAAATGAAAAGAAGTAATTGCACTGCTAAGATCAATAGGCACCAACCCTGCTACTGAGGCTCTTCTTCTCAACTTTAATGCTTGCATATTTCTGCATAACCTTGGGACTCCTTTTGTAGTACTAGAGTCTGAAATGTTATTCTTACTAGGCTCTTATGTCTTTACTTTGGAACCACGGCTGCTGTGTTTTGTGTTTTAAAGCAGTATTTTTTGAAAAACACTTGAAAGTTAACTTTCAAAATTCTTGTTGAATGAGACCTTTTATGAAGAACTGACACATATGTGTTGGCATATCAAAAAGAAATTAGCAACACTATTTTCATGTCTTTCACTGAAAACACAACCCAAAGTCTTCTATAATGCAATCTACTTGCTGTAAGGTAGAACAGGATACAAAACAACCAACCAAAAAAACCCTCAAACACAGCATCCTGTCTCGTTTAGGGAACCATAAACAGCAAAGAATGAACCCACATCATAATTAGATTCTGTCTGCAATTAGCTTAATTACTGTACACTAGGGAGACAGACTTAGGTGCCTTACATCCAAAGATAATATTAAAAAATTGACGATTTAATGCAGCTGGTCCCTTAAAACCAGACTTTAAAAACCACTTTGGAAGAAAAACTAGCAAAGTTTTGTCTTCTGGGATGGTAGTTATTAGTTTCCTGATTTTGCCTCTTCTACAAACAGGAACCAATAAATGCATCCCTTAACTCTGTGTGTGGCTATAGGAACCATACATGTCCTGACTCAAATAGAAATTAACAAAGCCAGGACAATCTGATTAATTTCATGGCACAAAAGAGCCCTGACCTACACAAGCAGATGGCAGCTTTTAACCTTCAGCAAACTGGAAGTGGTATCTCAGCTAGAATTCATGTGGTAAAAGCAGCCACTCTATTCAGAGGATCACTTATACAGACCCTTAATAACAAAGCTCCTCTCCTTGGAGGTAAGTAATGAATTTCCTACTACAAAATGAGCTGTAGAGCCTTTCCACAAGTCTCTTTAGGAAGCTCTGCTTCTATTGTCATGCGTTTTATTCTTTTCACAAGTTAAAACATACTTGCTGTGCTTTTCTGTAGCAGCAGAAGGGAATAATACATTCACAAATTTAATGTCACACTGATAGTTCTAATACTATCTTGAGATTCTATTGACTTCTCTCTCTGGTTTTAACGAGGGATTAACCTACTCTTATTGCAGTGATTTTATTTTTGGCAGTTACATTTATGAAGGTATCGAAAAAAAATATGCAGAAAGTTTTATGGAGATAAAAAAGGGGTATGTGGAAGTTGTTTTATCTGTTCTTACTCACTTGTCCAGCATTCCTTTCTGCTTGAGGATGCGATGCACTTCTGCAGATGTCTGCGGTCCTTGAAGTTTCTGACCATTCAACATTTCCTTCTCCAATTCTTCAATAGACTAAACAGCAGAGGAGTTTAAAAAAGCAAGAATAGGAGAGCTATAATAAACTTTTCAGAAGCCTGACATCATTATCTGGATGGGGAAAAAAAGAGTTACTGAGAGTTTTTTCTTTCTCAAAGGTGACCTTCATCAAGCGTATATAATATTGTCCTATATTCTTGTTTGTAAATACTCCCCTTAAATCTGCATCTCCCAATATCTTCTCTCTTGAGCTGTTTTAAAATCTCACCCTGCTTTTTAACACCTTTAGACTCATTTACACTCATTCTAGGCTTGCAGCACATGCAAAAAACAAGAGTAAAGAGAAGGGCACTCTCAGTAGAGCTAGAATGACTCAGATAACTCCAGCACCTATTACTTGAACAAACCAGGACTACCAGTACGTACTTCAAGGACAGATTTCCCCCAGTGAATAAAGTACCTTTCCTGTCTTAACGACTGCTTCTGCTACACGTCGATTCCGGCCACCGTAACACGTTGTGATGAGATCAGCAACTCCACAGCTCTCCAGAAAAGTGGCAGTAGACACCTGTCCTTTGCAAAATATTCTGGCAAAGGCGATCATCTCCATTAGGCCAAGGCGAATAACCGCAGCTTTGGTATTGTCACCGCAGCCAAGACCATCACAGAACCCAGCTCCTACTGCGACTATATTCTAATGAGAAGAGAAATGGGAAATGAGTCAATTATTGCTTACAGAATCCTAGGAGATACCAAAAGACAGAGTGCAGATGTCTTTAAGAACAGCAAACATTTTACTAGTGAAAGATTAGGTTGTTTCAGGTTATGTATTTTGGTTTGGGGATTTTTATGTCACTGGAATAACCTTTAAAAAATAAAAAAGGAAAAAAATACAACAAGTCTTACTTTACTGTTTCCAAGAATAAAAGCATAGTTAAAGCTTTGGCACAAGTTGCTCCTGAGGCTGTGGAGCTATTATTTTAGACTATCTCTAAGAACAAACAAGGTTTTTCTACTATAGCCAAAGAAGGTTTTAGCTAGATTGAGTTATTCCTGCCCTGAGGTAAAGAGACTGACATCCTACAGTCCTTTTATCCAGATTTTCTTTATGATTAAGTAACACTTCATCTAAAATACATTTATTGACTTCTATGAAGACATGCTAAGGGACCAAATTCAGCCAAACCAACAGTATTCAGCCCTTTCAAGTATGCAGAGCTCCTATTAAAGTAATAGTTAATTAAGTATTCCCAGAAAGTTCATGACACAGGATGAACTTCCTTAGCCAAAAAAGTGATTTTTCCTTAGACCTGCTGACAGCATTCTACAAAGAATGTGCTGTTCCTTCATGAACAATCAGTTACATGGTCTCTCCTTTTTTTAAGAACATAAGAATTAGATGAGACACATTTGAGCGAAGTGACTATGAAATCTATTTTCTGGCCTGAGAATCAGAGCAAAGCTAGCAATGGTTCCATCGTCCCTGCCAAACAAACACACAACAAACCCCAACAAAACCCAAAATACCCCAAAAGAAGATGGTGTTCTGACACATTGATAAAGCAAGCAAGGAAGTAATGGAAGTAGAAGTGTCTTTCTGCATGCAACAACAGCAGCACCAACCTCGACAGAAAGCACAAGAGAAGCAACACTATGGAAGCTAATGTAGCACTTGATGCAGGGAAGAAATAAAATCAACCAATCAACCAACCCAATCAACTTTAACTGCTGATGAAGAAAGAGCAACAGTCGGAAGCTGCTAATGAAAGTAACCAGCTGATTAGCAGCTTGTTTTGGTTTGCTTTTTGGACTGTAAGAATCACAAATGCCAGGCAGCTGCAGAGTTGTGTGGCCAGTCATGGCTAGGTGACTCTGAATCAAATGAGGTCAGAGAAACAATTACTGCTTTTTGAGCAGCTAGCTGAGGTCTAAAAGTGACCCTAAAAATTGCAGACAGAGATCACATCAGACCTGAAACTGCCCAAGACACTTTTTAAAGCTGGTACTTTAGATCACCTTGCTGGACTCTTGGCTGTGGTGATTCAGTCAAGGTAAGTTTTCATCAGACACTTCTAGCAGAGCAACCTCCAGTATTTCTTCACTTGGCGGCAAAGCAAGAGGAAGTCAAACAGATATTCAAGAAGTTTGCAGACTCGATAATTTAAGTACATTTTACACATATGTGAAGTCTGCAGGTATTTAGCACTCCATTAAAAATAAAAACATATTTGTGCAACCTCCGGGCTTTCTCCATATACTTATTGAACACTCCCATATGAAAGTTTCCCATTCCCTCCAACTTTGTCTGCTTGACTTTCCTTTACACTTTGAAGCAGCGTTCCTGACTCATAATTTACAATACGATTGGGTCTACAGTATTCCGTTGTTTACTTTTGCAATGTTTGTTTTTGGAGCAATGGAAATACTCTTTTAAGCAAGCTGTACCAAGACTAGTTACTTCTGAGAAAATGGTGTAGGGAACAAGGGAAGTTGTAGAGTCCAGCTCTAAAACACTAAGCTCCTTGTTTGTATGATGCCCCCATTGTACGTTCTTACACAATTTGCAAATAATGAGGAAACAAGAAAACTGATTATGCTCTAGAACACACACCCATGCCTAGGAGACTTTTATATTCTGGTCTACCTATCCCTCAGGCCACAACTATGAATTTACAAGGTCTACCATTAGGTTGTATTTAAATTCTTGAAGAATCTCTGACAACTCTCTTGTGTCTGCAGAGAACTAATTATACCACATTGAAAGTTACGCTTTACTCAAAGATGAGCCACCCCTTTTAAAAAGAAAACAACAAAAAAATCCCACAAAACATTTTTTTGACTGAGTCATCCTTCAGTCCAAAACAAGACTAAAACAGGCAGTTTTGGTACCTGGGTACCAAATTCCTGGGTGCAGACATTAAGCAGAGCTTGTTTCAGGAAGAGGCACAAGCAAAACACAAACTGACACACTAGAGTCCAGTGGCACTAGCACTACAGTGATCCTCTGAGAAGAACCCTGAGGGGGGTACACTTAATTTTATTCTCAGCAGCTGGTACAGTGCTGTGGTTTGAGTCCACTATGAGAATAACATGGATAACATGCTGATGTTCTGCCTGTTGCTGAGCAGTGCTTACTCTAAGACTTTTCAGTGTCTCATGCTCTGAAGTGACAAGGTGCCCAGGAAGCTGGGGGGAAACACAGACAGGACAACTGATCCGAAGTGGTCAGAGGGATATTCCACACCACAGAACGCCATGCCTAGTACATCAATTGGGTAGAATTGGCCAGGAGACATCAAGTGCTGCTTGGGGAGAGGCAGAGTAGCAGTCAATGGGTGGTGAGCAACTGTAGAAGGCATTGATTGGTTCTTCTTGGGTTTTCTCTCTCTCATTTCCATTACAATTGCTATTGTTGCTATTTTATTTTACTTTATTTGAATTATTAAATTATTCTTTTCTCAACATTTGAGTTTTACTTTTTTTCCCCTGGATTCTCCTCCTCATCCCACTGAGTTGGGAGGGGGTTAGTGAGAGAGCAGCTGTATGGTAGTTGCCAGCTGGGACTAAACCACAAGACGAAGTCACAAGAATTCCTGCAAATGTAATGGCAATATATTTGTGCAAGAGGGAAGAGTCCATGTTTCTGTGAGCTTAAAATCTGACAGGATTTGCATACACACATGGGAGGCTGAGAGTCCAATAAGCAAGGGCCTACAAGCCTATTTGCAGGTTAAAAAATACTATCAAAGGCTAAAAAATAGTCACAATAATCCCCAAATGACTGCAACACAATGTTCCCCTCGGCTTGAGGGATCCAGAGCTCTCAAATCCACTACACACTTGAGCAAACACACTTCCCCTATCTTGGCATTAGCAGCTTTTTACATTAAAGCATGCATGTATGTAAACAAGATGCACAGGGTGTTTTTATTATGCATATAGTTTTAAGCTACTGAAATATTTTGCCTTAACAGGCAAGTCTTTAGCTGGTCTGGTTCAGAATCTGGGCATTAGTCCCAGTTATCCTAGAACATGAGCAAGGAACGGAATCAGTTATTTTATCACTGGCATAGTGAGGCTGAGCTCTGGAAAAGAATGCTGGTGTCAGGCAGTGATCACAGTATGTGTCATGAGAAAAAGTGGCTTTTACTTGCACATGACCTGCTGCAAACATGCCAGAGGTCACAAACACAAAATCAACAGATGATCAAGAAAACAAGGACAACAAGTCTGCAGACTTTGCTGACAGATTTTTCTCCTGCACAGTCAGTGTTCAGAACTATCCAACTTAAGAGTTTACAGAATGCCTGTGGAGAGCTCACGAAGACAGCTTCAGCAGCCATTTCTGCAGTAAGCACTACCTCTCCATAATTAAATGGATAAATAAGAAAACTAAGCAAAAATGGTTTTTCACCTGGGATGTCCAGCCTTCCTTGAGGTATTATCACAGCACAGCACAGCCTGCTTTCCCTCTGCTTCCACATGGACTTGGAGAAGCTCCTTGCTTCATAACGTGATGGCTGACAGAGGTCAAATGAAGACTCAAGAAATCAAACAGTATCAGCAGGACTGTCAGAGAGGTCAAGAATAAAGCATTTGTTTGCTCCTGGCAAAGTTGAATTTACTTTCTATTTAATCTTAGGAAAAAACTACCACAATCAACTTCTCCAGTACCTAGACTGACCATCCAACAGTGACTGCCCTAAACACACTTTGCAAACCCACTTTTGCAAGTAACAATGCTGGGTTACATAACCTAGTGAACAACAAATCATCACTATCCTTCTTAGTTATTTACTTAAAGTTAGGCTGGAGCCGTAAGATTTAGAGATAGGCCTGAAGGAACCTTAAAGACAACCACAGCTGCTGCTCCTTCTCCTGCCTACTGCAACTGTCACATCTTGGTCCTTGACTGCTGGCAGATGAGGGTTTTTAGCTCTCCAGACCCCTGACCTCTGGGCAGCTGGAGCATGGCCTTTTGGCCATAACCCAAGGTTAGGCTCTCACTCCTCCTCTTACACTCACCCCTGGCACTGCTGCACCGGGTAAGTGATTCAGAAAGGAAGGACTCTGGTGACACCCCAGAGATGGTAAGTTTAGGTCTGTGCTACTCTGCAGTATCACATCCAGCAGCATCCAGCAGCACATCTGTATGTCTGCACTGCTGCATGCCATAACCTTTAAGCATTTCCTAGGAAGGCCCATTCATCATCTGGCAAATGACAGGTGAACTTGTAGGTGGCCTTGAGCAAGGGCACCTAGAAAGTAAACTGGACACCTTGGAACAACAATTAACAAGTTAATTAATTCCTGACCTTGACACTTAGAAAAGGTCGGCAAACAAATGGGAAACGTGCATCAGTCTTCAAAATAAAAAGAGTCCTCACAAAGAACATGCCAAGCACATTTTGTTCCAATAGCCAACAGGATACCACAGACAGCTGTTCCTCCTCAGTTTCATCACGTTTTGTAAAGTCACTGCCACTGTCTATTCCGCCAGTCTCCCAGCTGACACAAGAACTGCAGTTTCACTGCACTGATTTCCATACTTCACTATAGCTCCATCAGCTCATTGTCACAAATCTAAACACAGTAAATGAAAAGGATATTCCATATACGTATAAGTATATAAATAGCAATCAAGCACATCTTCTCTCATGATCACCCAGCTGCAATACCTATTATTACAGTCTGAATTCAAATAGGCTTCAAAAAACAAATTTCAAACCTAAAATTATCACTGTGCAGGAAAGCTGTGCTCAGAGCATTCTTTTTATTACCCTTCTGTATTTTTTTGCAACCTTTAGGCAACTACCCACATTGAAAATCTTCCCCATTTAGAAGAGCTTGCAGAAATAAAAAGCTAGGTAAAGTACAGGCCTTTTACATCTAGTCCATTATGCCAGTAATACCAAAAAAGTCTCCTTTTCCTAACCTGGTATTTACAGAAAAATGCAGAACCTGGGAGAATGCTCTGTTTTTCACAGGGTACTATTTCTCATGCTTTACACACCAATACAGGAGTTGCTTTTCCTATTTCCACATCCAAAAGACAGCCCGGAGCGACATGTTTGCCTTCTTACCTCTGTCCTCCGAGCTGTAGTTTGCAGTGACACTAGTGACATTTTGATTTGGCACTGCTATAGAAAGAGAGGAAAACCTCCCTTTTTATACCTGTACCTTCACACGACACAGCACTGTCATCTTCTGACACAGGAATTTCATCTTTCCAGCCAGTTAAATAATGCTTTTACTATTTTTTCATGAAGTAACTTTTCATGTTTAAGAAAGTAACAGTCGACTGAGGCTACACATTAGACTTTTCCCTAAAAACAATCACATGAAAAGATGCTTAATTTTCACATTGTTATCAGGAAGACATACCAGATTAAAAATAAAAGGCAACATTCTTGTTACTTTTACCAAACAATTCTCCTCAGAATAAGTATGTACAACTTCTAAGAAAAAATGCTATTCACATCACATTTTGCTATGCACAGACAATGAAACATATCCATCTTTTAATTTTAGCTTCTTTATTTTCTTCCAGAGCCATACACGCATTTATAAATATAAATTAAAAATAATGCATTAATAAAATTTTGCAATTTTTGAGTTAAACGTTTGAGTTAAAAACAGCTCAGGAAATTATTTCCATGTTGTCAGCACGAGATTTAGGATTAACTAGAACGGGTTTTAAGTGAAATATTACTTTTCAAAATATAGCTTTACCATCATTTTCATTAAGGAAGAGTTGTTTATTTAAAAACATCACCTATACAAGTACGACTACTTTATACCACTTTATACAAGTTCTGCCTTCTAATTAGGAAGAAATCCACAGCATTTTTAAACCAGTTATTCCATCCTTAATTGACTTCGTTTAGAGCTTATTCCATGGATTTTTTTTTGAAATCTCACCTCAGTTAACAAACCAGAGTGCAATCAAACCTAAATGACTAGAGCACACAGAATATACACAACCCTTTGGAAATTAAACTGGAGAGTTCAGCCTGCAGGATACATGCTGAATAATGAAGCAGAAGGGGGGAATAAAACAAGGCTACAAAAAATATACATATATTTCACGTTTGTATCTTTCCAGGTCAAGAACTACAGTTGATTTAAAGTCTTCTGCAGCTCCAAATAGATACTAGTGTCTTCCCTGAATTGGCCTTTCACAGTGGAGTTTTGAGGGTCTGCTGTCTACCCACTTAGTTTGATGAGCTCATCCCTAGTGCCCTTTCACAAGATTTGTCTGGAATACAAATTTCCAGGGAGAGAATTCGTCTCTCACAGGAAATTCTTAAGCAAGAATTTAACCTGGTCAGAAAACGTCTTGCTGAGCAGATTTCAAAGAAAGGTAAATCTCTAGAACTTTTTGACTAATTTCACGGGACTACACACAGGGATTTCTTTTCTGCTAACCTCCCACATCACCAGAGCATTTTAAAGCAAAGGCTGTGGAGCCAAAATACAAGCTCCCCAATACTGAGAAATCGGTATGTACAGTCAGGTCTCCTATACCATGTCACTGTGGGTCTTGACCCCTTCCTGCGCAGCCCTCCATCAGCGCTGAACGGCAGCTCATTAATATACAAACTTGGCCCTGGTCACCCCGCCCCCTCCCAGCTCCAGGGCAGTTGTGGGGCATTCCCGGAAGCTCCTTGTGTGGTTGGGGGAGCAAAGTTAGTCTCTTCTGCCCTGTGGGGCAGCAGCAGCGGACAGAGGGGCACCGCGGGGCTGTATGGACTTCTGAGCTCTGCCACCTGTGTTCCCTACCGGGGGACACGCCTGGCATGGCACAGCTGCGTCTGGGCCCAGCGTGCATAGCTCCTCTGCCCTGTGGGGCAGCTGCAGCGGGCAGAGGAGACACTGCAGGGCACAGGCAGCCACAGCATGGGCAGCGGGGGGTGTGGGGGGATTAGCATATTCATGACTGCCTGCTTTGAATGTTCATGAGTGTCAGGTCATGCATGCGGAGTCCTGAAATGAGCCTCCTTAATCACTGAAAAATCACGCAGCGAAGATGCGAAGCCACTATCTGAGGGGCACAAAGTAGGAGAGGGCTGACTGTATATCAGCTCCAGGCATGTTGCACCAAAACACCCAACACCAGCAGTGCACAGAACCCTCTTTCTCAGGACTTCCAGTATGACAGCTGTCAAGATCGAATTATCAAGAAAACTAATATGCCACAAAATATGCTACTACAGCTATCAATCTACTTCCCACTAAGCAGAAATCAAAACTCCTTAGCTTAAAGACATCACTGCTTGGTGTGGTAGCTTCACAAGCAAATGATGTAGTTTACACAAAATTTCAGCTGCAAAACCAAATGGAGACATAAAAAAGACATAAAATACATACATAGAACACAAAACCATAAAAAAATTATCTACTGAACCACTACAGCCAGCAAAAATGACTCAGAATAGGCATCAGATAATGGGAACTCTTGTACTTTTGGCCAGGGTGCCAAGGAACTAATGGTTTCCCTTTGCAAATGGCCAGTAAATTAACCTGAAAAAATAGCAATTAGAATATGATTAGCTTAGCCTGTTCTTCCTGACAGCATCAATTTTGTTACCAAGAAAATATTGGATGAGTAACTGTCCAAAATACCTTTTTTCCTATTCAAGTAATTTCTGTATATGGTTATCTACACAAACCTCATGCAGTGTATATCCACAAAAACTAAAATGCAAGAGTACTCACATTGTTTAAGCCAATGAAGAAAGGAATAGTTTTGTCAACAGACACAAAAGACTAATGCCAATTTTTTTCTCCCTTTCTTTTTGTGATCACACAGTTGCACAAAGGGAATCAAAATGGATTTAGAGTATTATCAATCAGTTAGACAAAATCAATACTTGTTTCATGACTGTCTGTAAGCCAGGTGAAAGATGTTACAAAGAGAACTTGAGACGGTGAGACACGGGTCTAAAATCCAGCACTCAAAACGTGCTGCTCCCTAATTTCCCATCTGGTTCTTCCAGAAATGTTATTAGCAGTTTTATATACATATTATATAAAGCACAATAAAATTAATTCTTTAAATGGAAATACCCTCTTTTTTTCCTACAAGGATCACTATTTCATCCATGTACCACCTGCAGCCTGTTAATCTTACCTTCAGAGCACCACAAAGCTCAACTGTATCTGCATCATCTACTACAGTTATTCGGAAGTTTGGAGTCTGCAGGAGTTCCTTGAAGAGAAGGCCATTTTCCAAGATTTTGCTGCCTGTTGAGAGAGAGAAAGGAAAGTTAAAAAAAAAGATTAATTTGTTTATATGTTTTTTAGCCTCTCCTGTGCAAGCCAAAACACATAAAAGCAGAGATAAGGTTGTCCAACCTTCAGCCTAACCAGACCCCTGTTCTAAGGGACCAAGGACATGTCTACATTGCACTTAAAGTTTCTGCACTGAGTTACTCTGGAGTTCTTCATAATTCACAGTCTGTTCAGCAACAGATTCAAAATAACAATTGCATAAATTCTCTACGCATTCTCCATTTTTTGATCATCCTCTTTAAAAATTAGTTAATAATAAAACAGAGGTGGATTAAGAATCTAGCAGGAGCAATTCTACCAATTATTTTAAAGCCTGCATTCCAGAAAAATACCTACTGATTTTTTTTTTAATAAAACCTAACTCCCCATCCCATCATCCCTTTCTCTAGACCATGTCAATGAGTTCCTCATCCAGCCTTTTCTTGAACACCTCCAGGGATGGCGACTCCACCACCTCCCTGGGCAGAATTCAACCATTCAAAATAAAGTTCAATGCCAAAGCTTTCAATGAGACATTACAAAGTTGACAATGTACAAAACTGTAAAAATTAACACTGAAAAAAACCCCCATGAGCACTGTGCTATTATGTGTGAGTACCTGTATGCATACACACACACGACTATCTAGAAACTATAAAATCCAAGAGTAGGCACATCCTCATGCTGCAAAGGTACGCAGACATCCACACCGAACTAAAACAATTCTTAGCTTTTGAGAGAACAAAGTATTTTGAGAAATTAAAACAAGACATGAATCCCTTAAAAAAACAAACAAAAACCCACACCAAACCAAATATGCATAAAGGTACTACCATCTCTGACCATTAACACCTGAGCAGGAGTGCAGAAGGTGTAATCATTTATCCATAAAACACCATGCAGACTCGAGAAAAATCTTTAACATACTAATAAAATGAAGCAGTCTGTTGTGTGGAGGGTGATAAAAAGCATGCTTGCATTAAACATGGAAAGGTCACAATCTTAGTAAGAATGGATAAAATTGTGCCCCTCTCTCTCCCTCTGTTCCCAGGGTTGTCCCAGTACTTTTGTAACTGTGAACATTCTAGGTAATTCAACCAACAGCTTCTGATAACAGCCAGCTAATGTTGGAAACAGTGACATTTGAGCTATGAGCTAATTTGGTGTGCGACTGTGAGGACAGGAGCACGTGCTAAACATTCTTACAACTTGGAACAGTACCTATTGTGGTTTCACAGAATTTCTCTGCTGCCACCTCATTGGCAATGTTAGCTCCCATCAGCACACTGATGTCTATTCCCATCTTCTCTCGAATAATGTCAGAGATCAGTTTGAGTCCCTCCGGGCCTTCATCTATTCCCTGCAGCCAACATTAAATGGAATTACTAAAAAGTCATTCATTAGACACAGTACAGAAGCAAGCATAACACAGTCTTGTCCACAGGTAAGAAGTGAAACAAGGCCTATTCAGAGACTAAAGATGACAGATGTACTATCAGGGAAACTTCTGCTATTAAGACCTCTTCAGGATGTCATAAGCATAGGAAACAGCACCCTAAGAATTAGAACTAAACTCTAGATGATGATAATAGTTTTTATTACGAGCTCAAGGACTGAATCTAAGTGCTGAACATTCAGCTTTGTCAGCTCAGAATCTCAGTGGTTTATTATTACTGTATCCTTGTTAAAATCCATGAAGCATAACCAATTCATCCTTATGAATCAGGCCTGCACTTGGTTTTGAAATTGCACCACAACTCCCAAAATGGCACCCGAATAACTTGTTTCGTGCAGAGGCATCTCAAGTGTCAGAGGCAGATTCCCTTGTGTGCAACACCAACAACAGTTTACCAGTAGAAACTTCAGTTAATCATGTTGAATACTACTGCAAATGGAACAGCTGATCACAGATGTGTAGCAAGCTGAACAACTGAGAATAATTTAACTTCTAAGGATATTTTTAATCTATATTTGTGATACATTCTTCACAAAGTATGAAAAAACTGGCAGAAATGGGGCCTTAGGAAAGATCACCCCACAGATCAATGCTGCAATGGAGAAGAGAGTCTGAATTGCCTGAACCAAGAACTCCAAAAGGCACCGCTTTCCTCTCATAAAACCTTTCCCTCTTAGATGGCTAAATGCAGAATACTTTTGAGTTTTCTGAACAGGGGCAAGGCAGACAAGCTATTAAAATGGTCATTCTTTCCCACAGTACCACCTTTTGTCCATACTATTTTTTAATCTCGGGGTTTTGATACTTTTGGGAATTGATAATTTTTAATTATGACTTAGAAGCAAGAAGCGTGATCCTCTACTACTTCCAGATATCCATACACACACATACACTTCTATGCTGCCAGTAGTGACATTTCAGGCAGGTAATTTGTTGTTCCTTAAATAACACAACGCAATCAAGAGACATGAAGAAATGCCTGCACAAAACATGCCAATTAAACTAGTACTTGCACAGATCTGCTTCCTCATCGTTAATGAGCCACACAGAAACAATCCGAGAGCAGGCACACATACACATGTTGTATTTTTCCCCTCATAGTGTCAAAAATGTGCCCACAAAATAACTGTAAGACCTCTCTTCCTAAGCATTTAAATAATAAATATGTACAAGTCATTCATGCAAGTGAAAGGAGACAAGAAAGGCCAAATTCTGCTCCACTATGAAACAGATGCAACTTCTGACAAAGTCAAGGAGAGCTGTACCTGTTTCTTGTAGAGTTAAATCCAATACTGAATGATAGATAGCAGAATAAAAACAAACATCACTTTCTCCCTGCAAAACCAAGGTTCTAACGTGGGAATTTTCACTGGGCAACAATGGTCCCCAGGCAATGCAAGTCCAATTCCGTGACTTTATCGTTAGCATCCTAACACATCTGCAATCCCTGGGGCCTGTAATAGGTAAATTAAAATAAAACTGATCTTGAGGTTGCCTGGAGAGTATTTTGAATGACTTTCACCTACCAGCTTCCTTTGCTCACTGCGGCTGTAAGTTGTGTAAGGTTCCTCCCTCCACATCCATACAGTGACTTGTTAGGTTTCCATAGACACAGAACTTAAGTAAAGTAACACAGATGCAAATGTTTCAATGGAAATGCGTATTAACCAGCAGACAAATGTCTTTATTTCCCAAAGACTAGTTTTATTATAAGACATTAGGCTCTGCTTGAAGATTAGACTGTCAAAAAAAGAAAAAACAAAAGGACTAAAAGATGACACACTGCGAAGTTGCCAAGCAATTTAAAAAGCACAGAAACAAGATGTCCCACTAATGGTATTTTTCAGAGCAGAGCTGCACTTCAACTGCCAAAGTTAACAGAAGCCATTTTAACAGCATTAGCATGGAGCATGAGACCCAAAAAATAAGACACTGATGAAAACAGCACACATAAAGAAGATGCAGAAGAAGAGGAAAGAATGCGTTCCTGCCTCTAGTGCTTAGTTTCATTGTTGTGTTAAATCTCTACCCTTTCTTCTGAAATGATACTTTTAATGATGCACAGTAATACCTTTTCATAAAAACTAACACCTACTTTAAATTCTCCTGCAAAATATTAAGATGCCTCATAGCATTTCTTTGGAAAGGCTGCCTGTGGATGTGACAGTGGGAAGATGCCTAGTAACCAATTCTGCTTTTTTTATTTATTTCACTTACACTAAGTACTGGCTTTTTGTTTTGTTTGGGTCTTTTTGTTTGGTTTGGTTTTGTTTGTTTGTTTGATTATTTTTATTTCAAAGATAAGTATGTATTTCCCCCCTTTTTTATTTTTTTAAACACAGTCATTTAGCAACACTCCATTAGAGCCCCGGCAATCAGTACCCAGAACAGTAATTCCAAGGGAATATAGGCCCAGGACTCTGACTTCAGATATGCTGACATAAACCCTCATTTATTCCACCTATTTAATTAGTTATTCCTATCACTAAGGACAAGAGAACATAAATCACATTTAGCAAATTCTAGGAGAATATCTATCCTGAGCTACGCATTCAACTCTTGTAACAGTGCCTTCTTTTACCCTCCTACAGTATGGGGAAGTTTTCTACAAAATGCAGCACGAGCCCCTGGGAAGCATTACTTTTTCATACATATCAGCAACGTATCAGGTCAGCAATACAACACAATCTGTATTGACAACACAGTACAGATCTGATGGGCTCAGTCAGCCAAACTAAAGAGACAAGTTGCAGTAAGCAGTGATAGGGCTTTTTTGGTCTTTTTAAGCACAGACCCATAAACATATCATTTTCCAGAAATGACAGTAAGCGAGGGAATGTGTGCTGAGAAAATGGCCTACGCTCAACAAAGCAACAACAAACCATAATCTTCCAAACCTTGTGGGAATAGCTCATTATTTGCAGCGAAACACGCAGGGGAAAAAAGCCCACTCTGAAAAAACAGTCCCAACAAAAAGCTAAACATTTCAAAATTTTCCTGCCAGCAGAATTACAAACCCTCCCGTGAAAACACTTCCTGCACCTTTGCTCTCCTCCTATTTCCTGTGCTCAAACTGTCTCTTTGGGCAATGCTGAACAGACTCTCTTTCTGCAACATAATATTTGACGTGAACAAGAGAACTATCCTCTCAGTCACGTGAAATTCTCTCAGCAGTTCTTAAAATCATCAACTCAGCATGTGGGATGTGGATTAACAATCAAAGCATTATGCTTGTGCTTTGTTCTTCATCTAATGATGCTTTTGGAAACAACAAATAAAAGCCTAGAAAGCTTAGTGGTGCAAAACATATTGACTTCCTCTTTCTTTCTAAGTCTTGTGAACAGCCTCATTTTGCTCTTCCTGCAAGAGCTAACTTAAAATAAATACTGTGTAACAATCCACTAATGACCTACACAAAGTCTAATCTTACCTAGAAAGGTTTAATGGAACAATCTAGTGAATAATGCACAGAGACTTCTCATATGAAAGTATCAAGACATGTTGTTTTAGAAGATTCTCTGACACATTCTTAAGTTATTGACACCAATATTTATCGTACCTTTATCAGAGTTATGCCGAGTGCTTTCTTGGGTACTTGACCCGTGATTTCATCGCAGACTTTATGAATGAACTGATGAGGGATGACGAAAACCAGCAAGTCCGCATCCTTTACAGCTTCATTAAGGTTTGGGACAGCAACCTGTGTAGTTATGGGAGAGAAAGGCCATAAAACTTCTTAAAACTAGCACTAGACACAAGTGTTACCTGCAAAAGTAAAACAGTTCGGTCTTACACTGAATGCTACAAACTACTGTGCTTCATCACTGAAAACAAGCAGGAACATAAACTTCCCAGATAAAAGAATTTAAGCTTTCAAACAAGATATTTTGCGCCTTGAAAGGGGAATCTTCACAGACACATCAGCATGGTTAGTGCCATGAACATTCAAAACGTTTTGTAATATTCAAACAAGTACTTTGGGTAAGAAAATATACTGTAAGAGGCTGCCTTCTGTTTGACAAAATAATCTCTATTTTTGACAAATTATTGCACGCAGAAAAGCAGTTTTTCCTTAGTTCCTCATACACTCAAATTTCTTCTCCAGGTCTCTTAAACCTATTATGTAGTTTATATTCTTTTTCTCTGTACTCACAAATTTTGTTTACCCTTCAAGAAGGTGACCTAACTGAATGAAGTCACATCAGACTCCACTTAACCTAACACTTGATGACCACCTTAAAGTAATGCTCAGGTTTAAAATACAGCAATAAGCTCGACCTATTGATAAGGAGAACAAACAAATGAGCAGGTAGTGGACAGCAGAAACAGCACACTTGCTGAAGGCTGAGGAAATGGGATTTCAGCATTATTGTTAAAGAGAAAACTGCAATGCACAGCAATTCATGTTTTTTCCCACCCAACAGCTCTAGTGAACTGTCAGCCGCTGCAGCCTCTTCCTACAACGTTTCTGGGGCAGGAGTCACCACCTGCTCACCCACACTCGTGTTACACCAACACAGAATACACGTGGAGTCCTGCTGTTCTGGCCTGGCAATGCAACGTCTGTCACACTGATCTGACTGCACATGGCCGAAACACAACTGAGACCCAAGCTGCAAACAAGCTGCGAACACCCTGCAGTTTGTTTGAGAACACTCCAGGTCACACCCATACTTTTGAAGAGTTTCAGAATACCTGACAACACTTCAATTCTCACTGACCAGCCAGCTCCCTTCCAAAGTTGAGGCCAATTCTTTTTTTTAATGAGTATGGTCAAAGCTGTAAATCTTGCCCTTGTTTTCATATTTGCTTCCTTAAACAGAAGACAAGAGTAAGAAAAAAGAAAAAGAGTAGAGTGCATTGTATTTACTTAACTGCAGTTACGTACTTATTCAAATTTATTTTGTCATCAGTAAAATAGCATACAGTCTGAAATATCATAAACCCTAAAGGTGTTACTATAGCAATTTTTTACCTCCATTCTCAGCACAAGCAATATTCCCTCTGCTCCATAACTATACTTTAGCTTCTGAGCCTTACCACATTATCTGGCAGCTTGTGTCCAGGGAGATACTTTACATTTTCATGTTCATTATTTATGATATCTGTCAGTCTTCTCCCATTAATATTCTCCTCGAAGACCCACATCTTCACTGTGGAAGCAAACTTCTGCAATTTTTTTACATTATTGCCTACTATTTTGGCGACCGCAGAACCCCTGCAGGGAAGAAAACAAAAATAGTTGGAAAAAATGTAATTTTGCTCTGGAAAAAAAAAAAAAAAAGAGATTGTCTTTAGAATAATCAGAAATTTGCAGATTATTTGACCTGTTACCACGTAGCATTTTTGGTCCAGCAAAAAAGTAGAGAAATACATCTCTCATTCGCACCTGCTGCTTTCTCTCAAGTATATCTAGAGCCAGTTGGACTGACGCATTTACTGAAAACATCCTTATTTATTTTGCCTGCTTACTGGTTATCCAGTGAGACTTTAGGTTACTGTATTTCTGGAAATCAAATGGCTTACACCTTCAAAGCAGAGGTAAAAGTGACATACTACATTTTTTAAAACTGACCATTTTTACCTTTAAGAGATGGGAAAGTTGCTTTGCCAGGATGACTGACCCATCAATTGTTGTACAGCACTGATAGGCCCTGCAAGCCAAGAAGCATTTATATGTTGCAGAAGTTACAAGCTTTATGGTTATGCAGCCAACCTTACAGAATTTAACTACTGCAACAGCATCCTTTGAATTTGCAGGCAGACAATTCCATTCCTGTGAGTCTCATATTCTCCCCAGGAACAGCACACAGTGAAGCCTGTAGGACGGTGATGAATTTTACTTCTCAAATCTCTAAGCAATAATGAAAGTAATCACAACTACGTATACGGAACAGAAAGATGCAATTTTTTTAAACCTGCTGACCTCACTTCCTTTCCCGGGATAAGGAGGCAGCTTCATAAGTACTGCTTATGAATACATATGAATATATATGAAATACTACTTATGCCTACTAGGCAGACACAAAAAAAATTTAGAAAGATTTGTTCTCTCCAAGAGCTTTTAAAATGGCACAGCTCATTTGATGTGTGCTATCGCAGGGCTAAGGTCACTTTCTAAGCAGTGGAAGAAAAACATTATAGTATCCTAAGGAGACCGTTTTCAGTTAAAGCATAAAACTGTATTCTTAAAAGACTAGAATTTACTTCTCTAGTAGCACTTCACACACTAAAAACTCCCCATGGTTCAGGAAGTAATACAGAAGGCACAACTGCCAGCCATCTCTTTTCAGGCTCATATGCTGTACCTGCATGCACACAGTGTGGGTTTGATTAAAAGAAAGCGAGTTTCTCTGGACTTAAGGTTTGCTTGTAAGCTACAGAAAGATTTATTTTTGGCCTTAGGAAAAGGGGAAAAACACCTCTGAACCAGCAAAAAGTTCCCTTGCCCTCCTGAGCCCATTCCTTTCCTCCCTGTGTTGATCAGAACTCTGTTCTGTTTATCATTCTGTGCTGGAAAACTAGAACTTTTGCCTTTAATATTCAGCCTTAAATTTCAGGCTTGTCGAACACCTTTAACACCTACTAATTCTTCTAAGTCTAAATCTTCTAAATCTTCTAGCTATTTCACTAAATTCACTAAATTTCTAAGCCTCCAAGTTATATCTATCACAGTAAAATCTATGGATTTCTAAATCCTCAAATCAGTTTCTGCTGCAAAGGTCATCAGCTCAAGCCCCAACTTTTAGCTCCACACAAACACCATGAATCATGTTCAACACAACACAGGTATATGTTCCTCGGACAGTGCTTTATGCTCCTTGAACAAAAGCACATTTACTACTACAGATTTATATCCAAAGTCTGGATCCTGGCAAATCCACTGGTTCAGTTTTGAATTCCACTACACATTCTCTGTGCTTGCTGGTGACAGAGCAAGACAGAAATAACTGATTCAGCAACTCTCCGAGTGGGATTTTCAGTCTGCCAGCAGAAAGTCTGGCAGTGCATACCACGTACTTGAGTAAGACATTAATTCCATTACTATTTAACACTTAAATGCCCTGGCTGTCTTTTTTCAGCCTTTGAATGCAATATTAAAAAGTGAAGATTTGGCCGGTCTTGGTTTCTAAATTCAGGAAGATTGTCTTGACTGGTTTATCTGGTTCCTCATCTCCCATTACACTGCAACCACTGTTTTAGGACAATTTCACAGTTGGTCTGCTTTCCCCTCATCACTTTAAAAGCAAAGCACAAAACTCCTAAACTCGCCCTGTGTATTGGGTCTGTCTGAGCCCACAGCAGTCCTCGCAATGCTGTGCCTTGGAAGGGTGTTGATAACACACAAGTGTTTTGACTACAGCTGGTCACACTGGCC
This sequence comes from Pitta sordida, assembly GCA_013390025.1. Classification (NCBI taxonomy): domain Eukaryota; kingdom Metazoa; phylum Chordata; class Aves; order Passeriformes; family Pittidae; genus Pitta; species Pitta sordida. Next base: position 161,396 of record WEKX01029292.1, read on the forward strand.
CTTGCCCCTAACTGAGGATGAGATTCTGGGAGGGCACACGAGCAGGCCAGCTGAGCCAGACTGACCAAAGGGATATTCCATACCATATGACGTCAGTTCAGATATAAAAGCTGAGGAAGGGAGCAAGGACGGGGGGGCATTCATTGTTCATTGTTCTGGATGACTGCTTCCCGAGACACGTAGGGGCCCTGCTTCCCTGTATGTGGATACTTCTGTGGATGGGGAAGTAGAGATCAGTTCCTTTGCTTTGCTTCTGCGCGGGCTTTTGCTTTGCTTCATTTCTGCTCGTATTAAACTGCCTTATTCCAAACCACCCTTTGTATATCATCTTACTATCGGGACTGAGCGACCATTCGGGCCCCTGGCATCCAGCCAGGGTAAAACCTGTTACACCCTGATAGCAGCAGCAGGAGTGGAGGTCATGATACACAAATACAAATAATATCATGGATTAACTCCAGCTCTACCACTGTCACTGTAAAATCATCTCAGTGAAGCCACAAGTTTTTCCTCCCATTTTTCTACAGAAACTTCCTAGTTGTAAGAATCCCTCTGTCTGGGAACTTCTCACCTCTTCCTATATCTATAGTTTCTGTTCTACTTGAGCTATCGGGTTAATTAACAACTGGTTCTAACAAAAAAGAGAGAGATAAATTCTGGATGTGAACACCTCCTTAACCTGCCCTGGAAGTATTATCCAAAGGCCAAGCAACATTAGACAAGCGATGCAGTGTTTGCAGTGGGCACTGTCCCTGAATCCCAAGGCTCCAAGGCGTAATCCCAAGTGTACTCTCTCCACATTCAAGACAGCTTACTTTATCCCCTGTCATAAAGATCCCAACACAATCCCTTATCCACCAGCTGAGCAACCCTGAAAGGGCAAGGCCAGCAAACACCAGAGCTCCTGCTCTTCCGTGCCCCATGAGCCATCTGTGTGTCCCCTGATCTTCCATCAGGTGTCGAGTGACCCCTGCCAAGTAAACTTCATTGTTAAGGTGACCTTTCCTTAGCAAACTGACCGAACGAGTCTGACTGGAAGCAGTTTATCATCCAAGGTGACTGGCTCAACCCTTCTAAATGGCTACTGTCCCGCCAAGCTCCTTTAGTTTTTTTTTTCATCCTAGATATGGGTCAAAGGGCTGTGAGAAGGCAAAGACTTCTGTACAGTTACTGGCACTCGTCTGACACAATCACCTCACGCAAACCCCCAAACCCCACTCAGATTAACTACTTATGCACTTACAGTTTAGCCATCCACCAGTGACCCACTCCTGTAATTCAGGCTTCAAATATATATATATATAATCCCCAAATATCAATGATCAGATATAATCAGAATAAATCAGAATAAATGCTTCCATTTCTTTCTAGTTACCTGCTTTTACGCATTAAATGTTTCCAATTTAGGACCGCAGTCCCCAGTTCAAAAAGGCAAGCACACAGGCACACAATTCAAATTAAGTCTCATTTACTTCAATGGTTGCACACATTGTTGAATCACAATGCTCTTTACAGTCAGTCTGGTGCCTGTCATCCCACGGACTTTGAGGAAGAAACCACCTACCTCTCCAAGAATTACTCTTTTCAATTTTTTATTACTTTGGTTTTTGCTTTCCTGCCATCACATATCAAACAAGCTACAAGTTATTTGAATATATTTATCCTCAAAAAGAAAGGGAAAAGCTGATGCCTAGTATTAGCATTCCCTCTTTTCTCTCAGCATAGGAGATACAGGCATTTGGCCACTGACTCATCCCATTAGGCAGGAGCTTTTCTGATCATTAAACTGATCCGATGAGGTGAAAACGAAATATACGCGCACGTGGTTATCGCTAGTAGGCAATATCTAAAAATCCTTCTGCTTCTGCAAGTGCGTTTCACAGTGAATGAAACTTAAATGCAGTTAAACTTCCCATAAAACATTTCTCTCCCCAGATTTCAAGTATGGAACAGTACAAATGCTCCTAAAACACTAGCACTAACTGTATTTCCTTCAGACATATACTGCAATGCTCAGTACCTCCATGGTACCTACAAGCCACTGCAAAGAAAACAAGAGATGCTGCGCCAAAATGTCAGCAATTCCCTCAACAAGCTATCACAAAGGAAAACACAGCTTGGCAGCTGCTGATATTTTTAACAGCAGCAAAAGCCAACTGCACAGAGCGGGCAGGAGGTGAGCAACAAGTCAAAGATCCCCCTGATAAAAGACTGGTCATTTTGGTTTAATAAAACGCAGCACCTTGCTCCACACTGAGTGTGGATTTAATGTCGTAAACTCCAATGTTGCTGGAAATAATCTGTGCTTGGCAAACTGTGAAGATACGTTGATATAACACATTGTACTTAACTCACTGTAGGTAGGGACCTGGTGTAAAACCTCTGATCAGGAATGGTAGAGCAAATGGTAAAGAAGCCAAACAAAGGGTTCTTAACGTGACACTCCTCTTGGAGAATGATCTGAAGTAAATCCACTGCTTTTAGTGGATGCAGCAAGGAGTTTATTTAAGTCTAATTATAAACTAGCACTAGAGGCAGCAATAAAACCTGGTCTCAAGTTCTCAGTTTGCCTTAGCAGAAGCAACGTGAAAGAAGAAAAACAAACAAAAAAGAAGGTACGTATTTCAAATAACCTAGAGCCTCGCAATTCTTCTTTGAACCGGCGTGAAAAACATGAACACAGGAAACCTCGAACAACACTTTTGTAGAGCCTTTGTTAGCAAAGCCCTACAGGCAGCGCGTAGTTCGTAAAAAAAACCCCAAAAAGTTCAGCATCTTTAATGCCTTCGTCACCTGACACGGGACAGAGCACACAGCAAACACCAGGTTAAAAATGTCCTACAAAAAACTAACTCGGACAACAGGCCAGAGTTTACAAGGGACCGTTACAGTTTTTTCCCGAGTCCCTCAGGGCAGCCCCTCCGCCCGGGGGAAGGGGGAGCAGGACGAGCCCACCCGCACCGACCCACAGCCCGCCGGGCACCGCTGGCACCGTGTTCCGCCACCGCCGCGCCCGNCAGCGAGAGGCGCCCGCCCCCGCCGTCAGGGCATCGCCCGCGCCTCCCTTCGCGCCGGCGGCGTGCCGGGAGCTGTAGTTCCGTCCCTTCGCCGAGCCGGGGCTGAGGAGCGGGAGCAGGCTCCTGTGGGGGACCAGGCGAAATGGAGCGCTCGGGCAAACCGGGCGATCCCGCAGGCACTGCGCCGTATCAGAGAACCACAGAACCAGTTAGGATGGAAAAGACCTTTGGGATCATCGAGTCCAACCTGTGACTGAACGCTACTATGCCAACTAGACCATGATGCCACTGCCAGTATTTCCTTAGGCACCTCCAGGGACAGTGAGTCCACCACCTCCTTGGGGAGGGGAGGTCTATTCCAGTGTTTAATCACACTATCTGTGAAGAAATTCTTCCTAATGTCCAACCCAAACCTCTCCTCTTGTCCTGTTGACTGTTACTTGAGAGACGAGACCGATCCCCACCCAGCTACAACCTCCTTCCAGGCAGTTGCAGAGAGCGATAAGGTCTCCCCTGAGCCTCCTCTTCTCCAGGATAAACAATCCCAGCTCCTCAGCTGCTCTTCACAGCACTCACACTCCAGTCTCTTCACCAGCTTCATTGCCCATCTCTGAACTCGCTTCAGCATCTCAGTGTCCTCCCTGAACTGAGGGGCCCAGAACTGTGCAGAGGATTTGATATGTGTCCTCACCAGCGGCGAGTAGAGAGGAAGAATCTCATTGTCACTATTTTCTGCTGAACTAATACACCTATACATTTCTATCATATATGTAACAACAAAACTCTTGTGCTCTCCCTTAGTGCTGGAGTATTGCTGTAAAGCTTAGGAGTAAGTCTGTGAAGCACCCAGGTAATAAAGAGCAGGTAATAAAGAGCAGATTGGATCTGGAGGGATCTAAATGACACAAATACGAGTGTTTTCAAGTACTCCTTTCCCCTCAGCCCTCAGCCAAAATCATGTTGTTCCCTGTTCCCATGCTTCTCCAAGTTAAAAAAAAAAAAACACGTCTTCTTGATTTGGTAAGATGGGTTTGAGTCATCTGTAATAAACTTTTCCATCAAAGATGTATTTCTACTGACACTTGTCGCTGTATTTAATAATAATGGAAGGGGAAACAGAGGGGAGATCTTGTCATGGCCTACAATTTCCTCAGGAGGGGAAGGGAAGGGCCAGGTACTGATCTCTTCTCTTTGATGACCAGTGACAGAACCCAAGGGAATGGCCTGAAGTTGTGGAAGGGGAGCTTGAGTTTGGAAATTAGGAAAAGGTTTTTCACTCAGAGGGTGGTTGGGCACTGGAACAGGCTCCCCAGGGAAGTCGTCACAGCACCAGGCCTGACAGAGCCCAAGAAACATTTGGACAATGCACGTGGTGTTATTCTTGGGGTTCTTCTATGCAGGGCTGGGAGCTGGACTTTGATGTCCCTGTGTGTCCCTTCCAACTCAGGGTATTCTATGGCTCTATGATTCTATGACAATGTTCTTGTCTCTGCACAAAAATAGCACCCTCCTCCCTTTACTGTAATAAACCACATATCAGGACAATACCCTTTTGAGCTTTTCATTACAACAGCTTTCTTCTCTTGTACCTCTTCCAGATGGCTTGCTAGAGGTCTGATGGTTAGCTGTTTCTGAAATACTCCTTTAATTAGAGGCTATATGAGAGGAAAAGTTGGACCAGCTCTGTTGCCTCTTGGTTAATCATAAATGAAGCAGTGTGAACTGCTACCTGATGTTCTCATTTCTGTTTAAGAGAAGGAATAGCGGGTGAGTGGATCTTGCCCAAGAGATGGTGGAGACAAGCTATTTGAAGATTTCTTCTCCTTTTGTTCAGGAGACTTTGGTAGCTGGGAAACTTGGACTTGAATTTCTTTCCCTTTACAGCACTTCAGAATGGTTTACTCCCTGAAAAGGCAACTGTTTCACAGAAACAGAAAAATATGTGCAACTAAAAAAAAATCCAGTCCCCATTCCGTACTCCGGGAAAAATCCAGTCCGGGTTTTTCCCTATTCCGTGCAACAAAAAACTCCAGTCTGGGTTTTCCCCCATTCCATACAACCCAAAAATCCAGTCCGGGTTTTCCTTTTTTTTTTTTTCTCCCCCCCTTGGAAAAAAAGGAAAGTTTCCGGCTTGGAATGGGAGAAGTTTTGCATTCTTTCACACCATTAGCCACTGGTCTCACCTTTGGGAAATAAATTATTTCTAGGTCCTTGCCCTGTCTGGTGTTTTGGCGGTACCTGTGTTACTGTCTTCCTTTACAGCAGTGTTTTCATATACCCTCCCAACAGTTTACACAGAATTGCCATTGCCTCACTGGCAGCTTGCAACCTGAATTTTAGCATATGTTTTTGCCATCAACTAAACTGCAGTTTAAGTTTATGCAGTTTATAAGTATAAACAGTTCAAGTTTATGCAACCATGAAAACTAGCCAAAATGTAAACACATATTCATCTGGAAGAATCCTCAGTTGCATTGTACAAGTACATTGTGCAGACTTAACCCATGCCATTCTAATTAGCGACTTTTACAGAATAGAATACATATTTTACAGAATAGAATAGAATAGAATAGAGTAGAAAATTTCAGTTGGAAGGGAACTACAACAAACATCTAGTTCAAGTGCCTGACCAATTGTTACAGTGTGTTAATAAGGGCATTGTCCAAAAGCCTCTTAAACACTGCCTGGCTTGAGGCATTGACCACCAGTCCAGGTAGCCTGCTCCATTGTTTGACAAGCCTCTTGGTAAATAAATGCTTCCTAATATCCAAAAGCTTCCCTGGCACAGCTTTAAACCATTCCCACACATTCTGTCATTGGATATCAGAGGTATCAGCACCTCCTCTCCACTTCCCATACTCAGGAAGCTGTAGGGAGCAACGAGGCTGCGCCTCAGCTTCCTTTTCTGCAAAAGCCCCAAATCATTAAGCAGCTCCTCACAGGACATTCCTTTCAGCCCTTTCACCAGCTTTGTTGCTCTCCTCTAGACACATTCAAGGACCTTCACATCCTCCTTAAATTGTGGGGTCCAGAACTGCACACAGTACTCCAGGTGAGGTTGGACCAATACCGAATACAGCAGGATAATTTCCTTTGACCTGCTGGTTGCATCCCAGAATGTGGCTTGCCTTCTTGGCTTCCAGGGCAATTTGTGGAGTATGATTAATTAAGGCTGCATCTGAGGTAAGAAGGGGCAAATCCTTTAAATAAAAACATTGCAGAAAATGGAGAAGAAAGGGCAAGAAAGAACCTTCCTACAGTTAAAACAAGTGTCACCAGATCATTAATGCTAGCAAGAACACAGGATTTTCTTTTACGCCTCATCTGCAGACCCAGACAGATGTGTTCAGGCATCCTAGCTCAAGGCACTGTCCTCCCATGCAAGAAGGGACCAAGCCAACCTCAGCTTGAGATTTTAATCTTTTTTTCTCAAGGTTGACAGAAGAAATACCTTTTTGCATGTTGGTAGCTAAAGTGTGATATCTTACCTTAAATTGCTAATGAGAAGGATCAGAAGCAAAGACCTTATGAAAGGTAATCTCAGGGAAATAGACAAGCAATCTCTTTCATAAAAAACCACATCCTAACAGTGTAGCCTTGACAGTCCAGGTATAATGAATGAATTGAAGGCACAGATAGTCAAGTGCATATTCCATTCTCCTAAACCTGTATACAGCAACAACCAAAATAAGGGAAGTGACAGATAGCTTTGAGTTCTAATAGATCAAGTCAGACAATTGTTTGCCTGAATTATGGCTCTTAAGGCCCTCAGATTCTGGGCTTTGCATGGAAGCAGCCGAGGCAGGACCACATGTTCCCTTATGCCCTTCCCAAAGCACTTTGCCATGGCAGCAGTATGAGCTCCTTTGACAGGTGAGGCAGACAACTGGGTTCATTAAACTGCCACTAACATTGGGCAGATTTGATCTGAACACCCCAAAGGACTAAGTCAATATCAGCTTTATTTAGTTCATGTTAGAAATCAGAGAGTTTGGTACCTATAATTATGTTGCAGAGGAAAGAAAAAGATTGATAAAAATACCTTTTGGGTGGAAGATCAATGGGATTACTTCTTGTTTTCTAGTTTTCTTCTGTAAGTGGTTTGTTGGTCCAGTGTCAATACAGATATATCTATTCTTTGTTTTCTTCAGTGCTTCATTTTACACATGGAGATGAAAAAGACAGCATAGATTAAGCAGTCATTAAGAAGAAAAAAAAAGGAAAAAAAGCAACTCATAATAGGGCCATATAAAGCTCTGGTGTTCTCTAGTTTCATGTTCTAGCCTATGCAGAGTCACTGCTCTTACAGCTTAATGTATTGATCTATTTTAAATATTCTAGATATTGCTAGGACGTCTGTTCCTCTTTTTCTTGTGGAGTTCTGTATTTGTCTGGTGTCCAAACATTCATCAAAACCTGACAAGCTCCTTTCAAAACTCAGTACGCAGAGACAACAAGATATGTCAGTGCTAATCTACAGCTGTAAAGAGTTCTGTACAAAGCAGAAGTGTCTGGCAACTAGAAAATATGGAAGAGCTACAATAGTATAAAATATGTAGCTTCAATGGCAAGTTTCTGGGAAAAGGTCCTGATTTTTTACTTTAAATTTTCCATTTAATATGCTGATTTTCCTCATTGAATATATTATTTTCCCTTAACATTTTTCCCCTTTAACTGCATTAACTAACAGTTTCCTTGTAGTTTACTCTTAGTCTTCTGTACAAAAGATACAAATCTGATTTATATATAATTAGATAATTATTCTACCATATATATTGATATCTTGAAACACAATTTGAGTGATTTCAAATCCTTGTGATTTGCAGGAATTTCTTTTATATATATGATGATGTGAGAGTGTGGGACTGACAAAACTCCATTACTTCTTTAGTATTATAAACTCCTAACTATGGATATGAATATGAATATGGGTATGGATATGGATTAGACAACACAACTCGGCCTCTCTGAGTAGGTGACCTCAAGGGGAGGAAGACATAATTATTAGTATTTTCATAAGACACTTCAGTTCCTAAAGCATCATAAATACAGACATGAGGATAAGGTCCTGCCTAAATTAAACAAACTTTAATGTATCTGAATAATAGAATAAAAAAAAGTGCTCTTCACGTCCCACGCTCTGATTCTTTTGCAGGTGTCCAGAATGAGAAGGAGTTGGGTTGGCTTTTAGTTTTAGGGAGGTTATTCCCAGTTACTGCTGAGTGGTTTTAAAGTCTTGCAAAAACAAATGCACACGAGGGACAGAAAATGTTAAGAAACAAACATTTTAGTTTCCCTCCCCTCCACCTCCACCCCCTATTCATTCTTTCTGAACATAACCTGTTTTTCCACCTCTTATCTATGCTTATTTTGTCAGCTCTCCACACCTTTATTCCAATGTTTCTCTTTCCAGTCCTGTTCTATTTTGACTGACTCTTCTGCATTTTTTAGAATAAAAAGCTAATAAGGAAAGAAAGGTGTTTTGAGCCATTTTACTTTTTCTTATGTTGTGGGAAAGTTGCCTTATATTTAGAGAACTACCCACCTCATGTAAGCTTGACAGGCACTTACAAACTAAGTCAGTCTTCGAAATGTTTATCAGCTCTCTATTCTCAAAGAAGAAAGAATATTTTCAGCTTTTCTTGGAGATCATAATGCATTTTGGCAGGCCTTAAAAGATAAATATGATTTTTAAGCTAGTTGGGCATCTAAGTCAAGCACAGATTATAAAGCTTAATAAATAAGGAAAATAAGTATCTGACTTTAGCTCCATAAAGACCTTCTCTCTGCATGTTATAGCTTATGTTGGTATTGTTTATTCCTTTGCCTGCAAAACATGGTGTACCTCTTTCAGGTGAGCTATTACTGATGGCAATTTGTTGCAAGTTATTCCATTAAACTTTTGTGTAACAACTTTATTAATTAAGGTCATAGTGTGGTAAAGATTTGGATCAGTAAAAAGGCCATTCTTCAGTTGCCCATTCTCCTTTCTGCACTTTCTTCCTCCACTTTGCGTTGACACAAAAGTTGTGATTTGTGACTACCATGCAGTAAATCAAAAAGGAAAATTAGCCATGTTTATCCGCCTTTTCCAGCTTAGACTCTTGAATAGCTGTCTCAGCCCGTAGTGTAAGAAGTCAAATGTCTGACTAAACAATTTATTATATATGTTTTCTGGAATACAGAGTCTAAATATAAAATCGAGACAGAATTATGTGTGTGAGGGCAATACACAAAAGGGATCTTCGGAAATACAGGTGTCTGCCAGGTGAGTCTTTCTTGCCTACAATCATTAGGCAGTGGAGAACTATCAGGGGATTTGTTTTTCATTGCTTTGTACTATATGTAAACCACATTAAAATCTACTCTTTACAATAGGAAAATAAAGTTTTGCTCTTCAGGTGTGCATTTTTTCTCTTTTATTGAAGTGCAGATGAACTCAAATAATTTTTTTGTCTTCCATTTTTATCTTCTTGAAATTAAACTATTCTTCATCTCACCTTTCCCACTGAACCATTCTGCTGGCATACATAGAATAATTTCTAACCTTTCCACTGTAAAGTGAAAAACAGCAAAGGCCTGTGTCTTTGGAAACTAGGAAATTGGTCATGGCGTAAGACTATAGGTCTGGTTCCCTGCTGTTTAACAGTCTGCTCTAATAAAGCGTTCAATTTGCAAAGCATAGATGAGTATCTCTGATATAACCCTTCCAGCTTCTAGAGACTAATTAGTGCCTCTACTTTGGTGCTTATTGCAGCTGTGTCTTGCTCTCATCTCTGAGTTCTGCTTCATGGGTAACTCTTGCTGACATAATTTCTCTACCTTCCAGACAATGCAGTGACTGGATCTCTTACAAAACTCTAAAATGAGCATCCCAACACTGTGCAGCCCCAGTTCATGGAACTATGTTCCTGTAACTGCATAGGCTCATTATCAAGCACATAGAGAGCATAAATGAGGTTTAGGAGCAGTAAATTGAAACTATTTACTGTTTATCCCTATTTCAATGGAATTCTACATAAGATTTTGGCAAAGTTATTAATCTAAAAAGGTTTTATTCATGTGGGTTTTTTCCTCCAGCAATCTGTTGACTGCAGAGGGATTATTGAGGGAGAAAGAACTCCCAGAGCACAAGGAATTAAAATCTGGATTTTTAGGTAAACTGTACTGGCTGACATCCAGGTAGCATACCAGGTTTCTCCCTCCATCTCCATTCACTATTATCCCATGGAATGCTGCAACTAGAAAAACTCTGCATTTTCTGGAGTGGAATGGTTTGTACCTCTCAACTTATGCCTGTGATGCCACTCAGATGGCTGCAGATCTGCTGCAAATTGATTGGCATAGTTGCCTCCACAATTTAACTGTAAGAGAGTTTTAAGTGGGGTAACAATCTCTTAACAAGCAATAGCTAGGATTTTCTTGGCATTGTGGTTTATTTACTGCTATCTGTTTCTTGGATTTTTAGGGACAGTGCTGTGTGCTGGCATCACACAGGCATACAGGGCTGCTCTGGAGGGGCATTTGGCACCAACACGTTGTTGAAGTGAAGGATCTGAGGGTATTGACGTATCTGGACTTGAAGTGAAAGCTATTTCTAGCTGGTCAAGATGTAGAGTGACTCTCTGGCCACTTGAATTATGGAATCATAATTTCATGGATCTAACCTACATTTACATGATGGGAAGTACAACTAAGTGACCACACAGTTCTCTCATCCATAATGGGGCCTGATGTGCTGTCCAATGATCTTGGATCAGAATAGATCATTTAGAATCTCTCTCAACTGTGCTTCAGTGACTCTTAGTACATCTAGAATTAATTTTAACTGCACACAATGGAACTTCCAGGTTTCTGGAAAGACAGTCCCAGTGCTCTCACTACAGGTTCTTGGTAACACAAGATGTAAAGTTTAGGACTTCCAAAATAAGGATTGAGACAGTGAAGGCACTTCAATTAACATAGTGAATGTTGACTTAGATATGTATGTCTTGTTTTTTCTCCATATATCAGATATTCAGCCTTATGCAGCCTGAAGAAAACATTAAGATAAAGTTATTGTAAAAAGATATATTGACTGATTTTTTAAAAATAAATGTGCCCAGCAATCCCTGCTAGATGCTAGATCAATAATATGCTTAGCTGATGCTCTCAATAGCGCCGTCTGAAAGTCAGTTTGTTTCTGTTGAATAGCTTTTATCGACAGAGACTATGTAAAATTGTATGCAGTTCCATAATTGATTTTTTTGTTGCATTCAAATTTGATTATATGCTATTGTAATTTTTTGGAGCAAATTGGTGAACTGTCATATCTATCAAGAGAAACTGAACTGAAAACCGTGGAACATGTTTTTTGTCACATGAACATTGTGCAACTATAAATAGTATGAATTCGCTGTGAAATGGTCAATATAAAGTACTAAAATCAGAAATTAACTGTTGGTTCATTTCAAGCAAAATGACAGCCTCTGTGTGCATAGACTCATGAATATTTAATATAGCAAGTAGTAAGAAATACGAGAAGGGGACTCTGTTTTTAAATGGAAATTAATAGCTAAAAAGGTTTTTACAAAATATTTTAAAAAAGCTTCTGTCAGGGCCCTCAGTGGGCCCACAGGCTCTGGTTATCGTGACTAATTTGTAAACATAATTTTCCATGTGCCTTCTCTGGAACCTCTTCCCCATCTTCCAGGCTTTGGCTATGTCTGTACAAAGGCAGCTACGGTATAGCATAGGTGTGTAATGCTGGATCAGACTGTGAACAGCTAGGTCAGGAGAAAGCTGTGAGAAACCTCAGAAGGGACTAGGATGCACATTTCCATCCATGCATCCTCCATCCATTGGCTCAGGAGCTGCATTTCAGCTCAGGCCTTGCAGTTGACATGGATGCACCTGTGCTGATCCTGCATCACTGAGAAGAGGAGTAAGACTAACAGCAGGACAGAGATCATCTGCCAAGGAAGGTAATTTTTTTGTATTCTTGACTGATTTATCTCATCTAAGCCACCACCTACCATCTAAGTAGCCAGTTTATTCGAAAAAAGTCATGCAGGATTAGGGACTAGGGCCATACGAAGTGACAAAGAATACATGACTCACCCATGCAAGGAGGCATGTACAAAGGGCAAATTACTCCAGATTACAAAACTATTTAACACTGGAAATGAAAGCATCTTCTTGCTCTCTTGTTTTGCTATGATTATGTATATGGTAATTAGAAAAAAGCAGCTTACTAACTCTTTGTGTAAAATGTAAAAACTCCAGGAACTATGCCAATCAATATTTCATTAGCCACAAAATACCTAATAGATGTAGAAACACTGCCTTAAGAGATTCTTGGGAGACTTAAGAGAATCACCTTATTCCATGGCTCTACCTGGGCAGTCAGGTTGGTTATTTAGTTAAATCTCAGATAAGATTCCCTTAACAGGTGCTTCTTTATAGCTGAGTTCTTCACTTTGAACATAACAACCCCATGCATCGCTATCAGCTGGGCGATGAGTGGCTGGAGAGTGGTGAAATGGAGAGGGATNTGAAGATGCGAGAGGGAATTAGGTAAAAAAAAAAAAAAAAGATGACCTTGAGATTACCTCAGATGGTTAAAGTATGGTGCTAACAACACCAAGGTTATGGATTCAATCTCTGTATGGGCCATTCACTTAGGAGTTGGACTCGATGATCCTTGTGGGTCCCTTCCAACTCAGAATATTCTGTGATTCTGTGAAATAACTTTGTGAGCCTTTGAGTTGAGTACCAAGCCAAGATGGTTGATGAAGAGAAAGTTGTGGGCTATCAGTTGTGTAAAGCCAAATGTATCGTGGGAGTCACAAGGTACCAGTGATCCCAGTAAAAAAAACCCCAAAACCCAACACCCCCCCAAAAAGACCACCACCACCACAACAGCAAAACATAAAGAAAAAAAGGCTACAGGAGTAAGAAAGCCAAATTTTACTTGCATGCTGCACTGGGATGGACACGTCATTTCTTGGCCCCCCTGCCCTCATCCCTTCTATCTGCACTGTAGAGACTGTAACACTCTGTACGCTGACTTTGTTCTGTTTTAGCTGGTGCACTGTATAGAACTCTGGCACGTTGCAACATACAGAGACAGACTTTGCTGCTATTGGGCTGTACAGGGCATCTGTACAGTGCAGGCCTTGTTTGCTTTGTAAGTGGCCACCACATACACTACAGGAGGGGCAGCTTGTACCTCAGCTTCTGACCTTAGGACAGCAGGCAGCTGCTTGTTTCCTGTGTTCATTCCTTCTCTAGATAGTAGGTCACAATAAGTGATCCTATAAAGGTTTAAAATTGAATATTTTTGGACATCAGATCATTATCTAATTTTTGAGCATTGTAACAAGGTTTTCCAGTGAGATCTTTTCTATAAACCCTATTCCTTACACTTTTCCTCCCATAGTTTTAGGGCAGGATGGCGGGCAGGTCTAGCACTGCAAGCTGTTCCCCACTCAGTGATGGAGGCAGGACAGCTTCCCTGCTGCCTCTGTTCGCCTTTAATAAGATGTAATCCTATTTTTTACCAGCAGTGGGCTGCTTTTTTGCCTTTGCCGCTTAGTTTTGTGTTGTTCCATTGCTGTGCACCAGAAAACAATGCAACCTGTGCAATCCTAGTGTACACAAAGCCTCTCTGCACCAAGTGTGACAGCCACACTAACCTTGTCACACAGTATGTGCCGTCCAATAGTACCAGCAGCATCTAGACCCTCTTAGCAACATATCAAGATAGCTTGGAATGTCCTGCGTGGAGCTAATCTGCTGCAGCTAGTTTGTAACTCAGGGGTATAGGGCTTATCTCCAGAGGGTAAAAATTCCCCTGAGGGTGATGCAACCTTCTGTTTTGTTATTCAGAGGTAGATTGTAGGCATATTAACCTGCTAGGTATTGACATCTAGGACAAATTTAGCATCTAGGGTAACTGTGAGTGATTAATTTTTTGTCTGTTTCTTTATTTGAAAATCATACACATGACATAATTTGTAAAAGTGCACAGAGTTCTAAAACAACCTTCAAAAATGGCAGTGAGCCAGCTTTAATGCCAGCCTGATAGGGTCTGAGTATGTAAAACAAAGTTTTTCAAAAACACAACATCATTTGTTTCTAAGAAAAAAAATCATCCATGCCCAACTGTCCTAATTTGAAACTACAGAAACCTTTTTCCTATTAAATTTTAGTGTGTGTTAACACTTGTATCAGTAGATACAAACCCCCACAGTAACAGGAGAAAAGACTCCTCAATGCGATTCTATAACAAGAGCATGACATTCATTAGCAAAGAATGACTTTCACTGGAGATTAATTTAGTGTGCTGTAAAGAAGGAAGCTCCTTTGGCACTAGAGGGAGTTGCTGTTTCCTGGCAATAAAGCTGTCCCATGCAGCTGAAGTTCAAACGTAAGGGGACTTCATTGATTTACAGAGCTTATATGCAAACTGACTGAGTAAAGGACCAAAACAAAGACAAAGGAAGGATTAGACTGAATGTTTCTGAACAAGATGTGGCACAAAATGAAGTTTACAGCCAGTAAACACATCACTTCTCTTGTGATTCTTAAAGTTAGTAATTGAGTTGAGTTAATATCCTAATTTGGACTTAATTTAAGTCTCCACCCTTTCAGTTTAAGAAATACTGTGATGTTCTTCTTTAGCAAAATGAAGAAATATAAATATATATTTATATATAAATATAAACATCTGTAAGTTATAAATAGCTTCATTGGTTTTAGCAGCTAACTAGGAGCCCTGCTCAAAAGAGATATTTCCAGAAGACCTCTGAGTTCTAAATTCTTGAGTGGTATCTCACTTGGTTACTTGGGTGTAGGAGAAGCAACAGAAAAAAATCTCAGCCTTTAGGAAAATAACTATGACCTTTGTTGATGTTAACAAATTCATCATTAATTTTCATCTTTGTAGAGTCATTGAATCATTTAGGTAGGAAAAGACCTCTGAGATCAGTGAATCCCGCCATTAACCCAGCTCTGCGAAGTCTGCCCTAAGCCTTGCACCTCCAGGATTGGTGATTCAAACACTTTTCTGGGCAGCCTGTTCTTTAATTTTGGATAGAAATATGTGCTTCATTGTATATAATGTTATATGTACCCATGTGGTTTTCAGACCTCAAATAGAGATCGAAGTACATATTCATCCCCAAAGCTCATGCAACTTGGTTGCTGTAGATAGGGTTGTGCAGGCATAAATGACAGGTGTGTAAGATGCAATAATGTTGGTTAAGAAATAGAGTGAAGAAGTGTTGAATTTCAGTCCCTACTGATAGGAAATAAACTCTGTAAATATCAATAGATACATATCAGTAGATAACACCAGATATCAGTAAATATCTGTGGCATCTTCAGTAGAAGAGTTTTAATTTACAGTTTTACTTTTTAATATGAGCAAGGGATAAATGCACTTTTATTTACATAAATCTGCTTTGATAATCAACAGCACACCACAAAGTACTGTTTCAGAAGAAAACATCTGTGGTTTTATGTGTAGCAGAGGCTCAAGCACTGTTTGATAGCTATTCTGCATCCACTTGTTTAATAGCAGAATTCTTCACAATTATTAGCACAAACAGTTATCCCCATCTCTGCAAACTTGTCTCCTTTGCTCTGGTATTCTAGTTCATACCTAATACATAAGAATGGATAACAAGATTATGTAGAAAACATTTAGATAAAAGAATAAATTAACACTGAAGATAATGAAGCCTCTCATTTGTATTTATTTTCACAACTGCTCTAAAACTTGCTGCATGTTTCAGAACAAATACTATTAGATCTCTTATACATTCAGATTCGCGTATTTGCTCCTCGTAGAAATTATACCTTGTCTTTTTCTGTCTATGCACCCATAAACTCCATGGTATGACTAATTAATCTGCTGTAGTAACTGTGAACTTAATAGTAGTTTATGGCTTAGCTTTCAAGTTTGGAAGAGTATTTATTTGAAAGTTTTAAGTTGTTTAGTGTGTTGGCCTTGAGGGCAGTAAAATGTACACAATATACACAAGCTTTGACCATTCAACATTCCTCATGAGTAATACAATTAAAAGTCTTCTGAAGTGTATGAACTGTCCAAATTATAATGAGATGGAAAATTGTCTTTGTGGTCATTAATTACTGCATTAACAGGGTACTAGTATCTTGCACCTTTAAACATTGAAGACTTAATTAAATATCGGATCAAAGAAAAATATCATTAACCTTTTCTCAAAAGGAAAAGTGAAATACAAAAGCTTTTCAAGATAGGCTATTTCAGATGTATCTAGAAGATTCTGAGAATGCATTCAGTGAAGAAAAATCCCTGACATCAGTCACATTCCCTGAGTGTTCCTTCCTTAAGAGGAAATGGAACATGTTTACTTTTAAAATCTTTCCTGAGTTCTTTCGTATCCATGTGTAAGTGGATTTTTTATTTTTAAATGTTGAAATGCATTTACTCTTATGGTTCTTCTGTATTCTCTGTGACTCCCAAACTAGTGCATTCAGGTTCTCTTCTCATGCTATGATAGGGAGCACTCCTGGAGGGGTGAAATCTGAAGGGCTTGAACTTCTCCAGGTCTATTTAATATTCTGTGAGGACTTTTGTATTTTCTAGGAAAATGTCATAATAATAACCTTAATTATTTTGCTTTCTCTTTGCTTCTGAGTGTGACCTTCTTAATAAGATTAAGGATATTCATTTATTTAAATCCAAAAGTTGGGGCTTTTTTTCCCCTTCGACACAGTTATAATTTATAGAAATATAACCTAATTAATATATTATGTCTGTGGGAAAAGCTAACCACTGTGAAATTTAACTCCTATTTGTATCTTCTATGATTAGTAGCTTTTTATTAGAAACTCTACAGTTCTGGTAATACATTAGTTTTAAGCTGGACACTGGTGCACAAAGCAATACATTTCTCCTTTGCCTTCTTGCTGGCAGTCCATTCATCTCCTCGTAGAACTCCCATGAGGAATTAATCAGGTTTAATGAGGCTCTCATTGTCTCCTTTTTGATGTTATGCCCTCTGATGGTGCACTCTTGCAAAATGACATGATGTATTAGATTTTTTCTGCTTCCTACGTGCATTTTGTGACTTGTTTTCCTACATTGTGCTGGCTATCACAGAATGGAAGTCTTCATGTGTTATTTTGCTTGACTTTGATTTTGAGCTTTGTATGCGTATTCCTTAGTACCCTGCAGAGTTGAGCTTCCTACCCAAGCCATCCTTTTTACTGACAGTTTGAATTTTCAGTCATGCCTGCTGAATTAAGATTGCCATCCATCTGCTGGAAGCCTTGCTCTGGACTGAGTAGATCTTGAGTTAGGTCTAAGTAATGTGCCCAGATTTAATTCTAAACCTGTCAGTCTTTTAGGTGTTTTATGAAGATTTTTAGATATGTCCTGCATTTCAATATTCTTTTCCTTCATGAGAAAACAAATTTGATTCTTCAGTTTTCATTCAGACACAGATACTCTAATGTATTCTTGTACCGGAGATAAAACTGCATTTTTGTGTTTTGTTTTGTGGCAGAGCTATTTTACTTCTTACATTTCTATGCTGCAATTTCACTGCCTCTTTTGATTTGTATTAACAAGAGATGCCTAAATATACCATGCTTTTCAGCATGAGCCACCATAAAAAGGTGACCTTCTCAATGTCACTTTTAATGATACCTACTGCTTTTGTGTACATGGTATAACAATGTTTGAACTTCCTTCCATTGTCTGCTGTATTTCTAGAGAGTAAGAGCTCTGATCAAGGCTTTATAATATGTATTTTAATTTTATTTCTAATGTTACATGACACTAAGTAGACTCTGGGAAACAGGATGCACAGCAGACATCAACTACATTAAGTGCTTTGATTAGAGTTGGGTTTGAATCTCTTCATTTTCTCCGTTATATAACACGAATTTTTCACAGGTGCCACTTAGAGCACAGGGAATGCACAGGAAATTCAGAGGCCAGTGAAACAGGAAGCTATGTGCTTCCTGGTCACTCCTTCCACGTGTGCATTCCTGGGTAGCCAAGGCTAGCACTTGGGAGGAAACAAGAACTTGATTCTCCAAAGGAAAAAACATTAATTACATTGTGTTACAGATTGCAAATGAAAACTGTCTTTGCCCTTTCTGTGAACTGATACTGTATATTGCTTCGCTGTTTATTTCTAGCTCCTCAGTCTTGGTTGAAGTAAACTACTCTTGGCCAAGGAAAAAATTGGTAATCTCAGCTCCTTTGATTTGAACTTAAGCGGAGAATTTTCCTGAGAAAGAGGATGACCCAAGAGTACTTTTCTACCTTTCCTTCGCTTTTTTGTTGGTTTGTTTTTTTTTTTTTAAATCAAGCTCAAGCTTGAAGGACCCATACTGCAATTAAAAACCTCCATAGAATTGTGCTAGTTTTACATTAAGGAAATATTATGAAAAAACAAAGTTGAAAGAAATTGCTTCATGCACTTCATCCCGTATTTATTAATTAATAAGGCCATTAGTACCTCTGAATGCAAAAACACAATTCCTATCATCTGTGAATGAAACTTACTTGAGCAAAAGTAATGTGTGCATTCCTGTAGGTAGGAGTGGTATTTCCCCTTAAAACTATTAAACTAAGGAAAAATAATATCAAAAGCTATGTCTTCAGCACATCAGTTTACTTTCGTACAGAGAATACATTCTTCCCCCCTTAAAACCCTCTCTTTCTTGTGCAATGGCTTGGTTGGCTTGCTTAGATATGTTTCCTTTTGTAATATTTTCCTAAGACTCAAATTACCCTGAATCACCCTGTGGGTGATGGTCTCTGGCTTATTTCTGGTGCACTGCATCATCAAACAACATCGGTCCTTTCTGAAACCCTATGAAACTGAGAAAATACTGTGGTTATGTCAGGATTTTGACACGTTTGGTTTATGTGTAGCCTCCAAAGACTGCATCTAACATAACCTTTTTTGGCAAACTCCCCATTCCACTCTTAGGCTGACACTGGAGCAGCTCCATCTCCACTGGGATTTCTAAAGTAGACCAGCCGCTTTTGTTGCTATGAAAGTGTTGTCTAAACTTGGTTAGGACAGAACTTGCCAGCAAAAATAAGATGATAGGAATTGCCAAAGACCTTGCTGGTGTTCTGAATGTGGTGTGACAGTCCTCATTGTTGTTAGCAAAAAAAGAAACTTAAAAAAAAGTCTTCAGCTCTTTCAAACTGACCGATTCTTGTCTTTGTGTCTGCCTGTAAACATCATTTTCCCCCTGTCAGACAAAGAATTCCATGTTCTTCTCTATTAAAGCAATACAAAATTGGTTTCTGTCATGAAGGAATCTGGAATCAGATTAAATTAGTATTTGGGCTGCGTTTTCCCATAATAAGCCCCTATTCTGGTTTATGAAGCACATGCTGCGTATGAGTTTATTTATAGATTTTAGATAATTGTTTTGTTCAAGCAGTTTTCTTAGAACAAAAGATGCATGATCTTTCAAGGACCTTTCCTGTGCTATTTGATATTTATACTGAAACCTCAGATCCTTTCTACTTGTTTCTCATTAACTGTTCTGAAAAGTATGTGGAGAACTTAGAGAGTGTTTAAATCTGACATCAGATTAAGTGAAGCCTAATTTGGATGGGGAAAGTTTTTATTGAGACCATTAAAAATTATTATATTGTTTGTTTAAATTTTTATTTCTGATGACAGTTTCAAATACTTGTAAGAAGATCTTATTTTAGAGGTCCAATGTCTGTCTTGTTAGTTAGGGGTTGACCGTTTCTGACCAGGACTTCAAGGTCCTCCAGAATTGTTTCCCATTTTTCCCCATTAAACATTTATTCTTCATTTCATGTCAGAAAAAAACCCCCCACCCAAATTTCTTCAGTCTCCTATGTAGTTTATAAAGAAGGAAGAAAATTGTCTCTGTGTCCATACCCTTAGATTCTTCCTCTCATTGTCATTTCAGGTTGTTAGTGCCTGGAATCAGTTTTATCAACTTCCATAACTTTAATGCTGCTATCTCATTTTCTGAAAGCATAGCCCTATTTTTAGGCTGTAACACAGTATAGTAGTTTTTGAATGACTGAAGCTGACAGAGCTCAGAGTTTAGAATGTCTGGATTTGTGAAACTGCAGCTAAGGAGTGCCTCTTCCAAAAATTATCTGGGGAAAAGTCCAAGGTCAGAAAAAGTTAGACTGAAAAATGACAGCTTCCTGAACTTGTACTATGCTTATTCTAAAAAATTAGCATTTGTTTCTACCTTTGAAATCATGGCAAATACTCTTATATCAAGGCAGATATGAATGCACTTTCTGTTTTGCAGAACAGGCTCTCCAATGTCAAAGATCAAAGCTGACAGCTGAGTGTTAGAGGCCAGAGGGACAGAATCCTAATTCAGCTCTTTGCATACTTGAGGTTATGTCCACTGGACACTCCTGTCAAGGCAGAATGTGATAGGGGAGAGCAAGCATTGCAAGAAAATTCAATGGATAAGAGGGAGAAAAAAATATGGCTGTCGATTTCTGTGCAGCAACCAGGAGAGGATTAGACAAATGATCTTGTCGGGCTTTTATAAACCACAGAATCAGTGAAGAGAACAGTCAATTCTGTCCTGTGGGGTCCTGCTGAATGTAATGATTCCTATCAGTTATCTCAGGAATATATTAAACCCACACACCACAAAAGCATTAGCCCACCATTTGCTCGAGCTGGGCAATATGTGGCACAATTCTTTGATGCTGGAATTTTTTTTAAATTAGTCTTATTTATTGTAATATGTTAAAAAAGCTATAATAATTTGTCTGTTATCAGCCAAATTTAAAATTAGTGAGGATCCCTTGCAAAAAGAAGTCATCCCTATCTTGGGGTAAGTACACACATCACGCATTCTAGAGTTAATTAAAGTGTTTATCCCGAGACTATAAACTCCTAAACTGTAAACCCTCCCCCAAGCTTTACTGCCTATTACGTACTTCCTTTTACAGGCTTATTGGTTTTTATTGGTGGGAGCTAAAATTTAGAACTGAGTTGCAAAATGTATTTCAGTAGTTTATTGAATTTACAAGGGGTTTATTTTGATAGTAAAAGGCAGTTAAAATATAGGTGTCATGATTTGCTCCAAGTTTCTTGTTATTTTGTGTTTACATTACTGATAAAAACCCAGGAAATCTCTATAATCAGCACAGCTTCTCAAGTATAGTCATGAAAATTTGAGTAAATATTAGGCATGTTTTCCTATGAGATCCTGCAGCTTCAGAAAGTGTTTCAAACATACTCTGCATTTGTCGTTTCTGTATATTTCAATCACACATATGGAAATACATACCAGTATTTTTAATGCAGATTTGTAGGTAAAAGGGAGGGAGTCATTGCACTAGAAACTTGTATTTGTTTGAATTAGGCTTCTGTAGATAAAACTGCTTGCAGAATGAAGACTGAAATTAGCGATCAAAAGTACTTTCTCCCCAAGTAGTTGTTAGAAAGTTTTATTAACTGAATTTTTCTCCTTTTCCCAGTGCCAAAAAAATCTTAAAAAATTGTGTTTTGTTTTTGATTCCAATTCATAGTTATTTTTTCTTTCTTTTTCTTTAGCTGCCATCCCATTTCATTACCTGACATTACCTAAATAGTATTTTTAAGGATAATACGAGTAAAATAGAGCTCTGTTTTAGGTAAGTAAGGGACTTAGGTCCAATTTGAATGAGACTGGCTTTTAAGCTGTATGACACTGCATGGTACTATGGAGCAACTACACAAATTGCTGTTGGTAGAGTGTGAGATCAGAACCCAAGTAGCATAAACCAGCATTATTTGATCAATAAATATACACTCTGCAGTATAAGTGCTCTATAGCCATACTGTTTGGGTGTGCAAATGGTTTTGCATATTAGGCATAAGATGAGAGCTGGTTCCAGGTTTCATTTAGAAAGTGGATGGACACCTAGCTGCATGTTATTACAGTTATATACAGCCTCATGCCTTATGAAAAATAAATGTTGAAACCTGATAGATTCCACAGGAGCCAAGCAGCTCTCAAAAAAGGGGGACAAAAGAGAGCTTGACCACTGGTTTGAGTTATGAGAGTAAACTTAGTAAACTCCGTCTGGTCTTGAATTTGATTTTGACCTTTAGTGGGTTAATATATTTTTCAAATCTCTAAATGTTTAACTATAAAGCTAGAAACTACAAAGCTAGGGTGGTAAAAATGCCTGCATATTGTTAAGATTTGGTATATTGATGTTTATCTGTAATTCCACATTAAACCAAACTTGGTTTCTGTTATCCAGCTGGTTATGCTAGATAAGCTCAGTGTTTTCTTCTGGCCTCAATATATGAACGAATTTATTTTAAAGGACTTTCTTTGTGACTACCTATAAAAACTGTCAGTGATATTTGTGCTCACTTTGTTTTTTAAGCTCATTTAGTTTCTTTGTCCCCTGGCTTCCGATTTGTTTCCAGTTGGAGTTCAAAGGGTTGATTCTAATGCAGAAAATACCTTTCATTGTGGTTGTCATACACATCACTTCCTTGTGCACATTTAATGACATTCAATGCAAATATATACATATATAATATGCATAATACAAACTAATATTTTCTCCAGCTCACCGTCCCAAATTTTGTACATTCCAGAGGTTCAGACATTTTGTTCAAGTTCTGTTTCAACTGGTCTAACCTGCAAATTACAGAGCAGTGCATTGTAGTTGAATAAAGAAGCTATGAGAGCCTGGCTGTGGCAGGACAAACTTCAGTCCACACGAATTCGCAATGCCCTGTGCTAGAGTAAATTAACCCGCACACAAGTGTCTGTTTCCTGGACTCCATTGTGCCAGCAAAGCAGCAAAGGTAGTTTGTGTGCTCTTCCCATATGTGCCATGTCTCTCTTGGCTGTTCCCCTGTCACTAACTTTGAGTTGTGAGGTTTAGGAGGATGGTTGGTGGATGGTGGTTGAAGAGAAGCTTCTGACAACAAGATGAAGTGTGGCAGAGCAGCATATTTAGCACACCTTTCAGACTTACAGGCATCAGGGAGGGAGGATACAATGCATACCAGTTCAGCAAAGCTAACGCTAAAGTTGGCAGACGGCAGAGTTAGTGGCAGTTTCTCTATGTTCCTGAAACCCTCAGGTCAACGAGTGTGTTACTTATGGATGATGTGTTGGTTAAATCTAAGTGAAACAATTCTATAATTTACAACATTACAATTCTTGTACTGAGTTATTAAAAAGGCCAGATTAGAGGAGCCGCTACTTCTTTTAAACTTTCAAATCCAGGAATCTACAGCACTGGATCTAAGGACTGTAGGACATGCTGCTGCTGCTTCCACCTGCTGCATTCACTCCCTGCTGGTTGCTGTAGGCCATTGGGGAAGCATTTGTGAGAGCAGCCTTGATGCAGGTGGCATGACTGCGGCAAACTGAACTTTAGGGGTTGTGTAAGAGTCATTCCAGTGCTGACATTTTTAGACAGTGGTCATTGAAGGGCACAGTGGTATGTTTTTGCCCTGAGTATTGCCTGCAGTTTAGTGACAGATGGATTTAGTCTCCAAAATAAAGCAATGTCTCAGGAGGACTCTGTAGGGCAAGAAGGAGGAGATGGTAAAACTGAGCAAGCCTTGAGGTGTTTCTGTGGAATATGTTCAGTGCTGGAATGTGGCATGGGAAGAAGTAGTTTCCGCAGACTGCATACCTAAATTCCTCCATATGATTATGATGGTGAAAAGTTGAGTGGCAACCTGGTGGTGAGAGGAGGTAAAAAGAATTCAGAAAGTACTTCAAGAAAACTGTTTGCTAGGAGAGTGTTAAAAAGATAGAGAAACCTAAACCAAGATGTCTATGAAACATAAATTAGCGAATGGATTATGCGTTGACCTTCTTCTAGGAGCTGAAATTGTGTAGCTTAGCCAAGGGTGGAGAAACGTCTCTGTTTCCTGGTATGGGCAAACAGTACTGAATTTGTTGTCTTACCAGATATTTTTATTTCTAAAAAGTAAGATAAATAATGAGTTGTTTTGATTCTTTTCGGTTCTTAATGAAACAAACAAAATGTTGTTTTGGTCAGAGAGCAAAACCAACATTCTAAAGAAAGACTAACACGGCAGCTGTGTTACCTTGGAAACTAGGAACTTTCATTAAGCAGGTTGGATTAATAAAGAGCTAATTAAGAATACTTGTAACAAAGCATACATCATGGGGTATTGCATCAGACCATCAGTGTGTTTGACCCTGAAGTCTAGCTCTGCTGGGACAGACAATTAGCTGGTAGAATGAATTCAGGTGCAGTCATTTTGAAGAACATTAATAATGTAAAATAAATGAGGTTAGGGACTTACTAATATCAAGATTGCTATGAAAGATTGTCCAGCTCTGTTAGGTTGCAATGATTTGTACACACTGGGAAGGGAAAAGGGACGAGGAGAATGAGACATTTTTTCCTCTCAAATACTATATAAAAACTGCATACAGTGCAAATGTTTGACTCAAGAGGCCCTTTGATTAACCGAGAAGAAGGAATCCTTAGTATAAGAAAAGCTGTACAACAGGTTAAAGCGAAAGGTCTGTCTAGTCTGGTACTTTATTCCTTCCATGAGCAGATGTTTAAAGAAAGACCAAGGACAGGACAAGGATTATTTCATCCATAAAGCTAGTAGTCTTCAGGGAGTCAGAAATTTAGAGTCCTGAGCTTTAAATATATCTGAATCACTTTGATCAGGCATGCTTAAAGATTCTTCAAAAACAACTGCTTTTTCAATCTTTCTAGATGTTTGGCATCCAAGACCATCTCATAACAATGAGTTTTATGAGTATAAATCATATGAGAAAGTAGTTTCATGTGTTTGTTTTAAACCAGTTGCCCCAAAGTTCATGTTTCACGAGAAACAATGAAGGATCACTCCTATTAACCTATTGTTTTGTACACTGGTTGTCTCTTTTCCAACTGAAAACCCTGTTTCCATAAAAGCTGACACTTATGCCTTTTCTCTTTTTACCCTGTCCTCTTTGAAGGAATATTACAAATGCAGAGTATATAGATACTGGCTGTATGATTTATATAGCAGCAAGCTGTTATTTCAGTTTTTCCTAATGAGCTCATCACAGCTGTTTGTTTGACTACATTGAGATGGGTTTTTCAGAGGATTATTTAAAATGTCTCCAAGATCTCTTGCCTGAGAGACTATAGCTAATTTAGAGATCATCATGCATGCATAGCAAAAGCTATTTTTCCCCATGTGCTTCACTTTGGTTTTTAGGAACATTAAATTTCAGTTGCCATTTTATCAATGATTTAATCACTACTGTGAAATCCCTTTGTTATTTTTTTTTTGCATTTGATTCTAGTTTTAATTCTGATTTAAGAAGTGTTATGGTTTAGGGGGTTTTCTGCTGCTCTGGTAGCGAGGGGGTTAACAGCTCAGTTCTGGCCTGAGCTCTCCGTGCTGCCATGGCCTTCAAGGTTAGAGATAAAGGCAGGCGTCTCTGCAAATAACATACTTGGGAGAGAAGAAAAAAAAGTTCAGTAGTAAGATGTAGCGTGCCAGCTCAGAACCTGCGTCGGGAGGCTGAGAGATTTGAAGGCCCCCAGGCCCACGAGAGAAGGGGTAGAGATGTTCTTCCAGGCATCCCGCTGCTGCTTGTGAATTGGACTGACCATGGTGAAAACCTATGGACCAAAGAGAGAGAACCAGGACCGCAGAATCCGTCTAAGCATTAAGACTGAAGATGGAGAGGTAACGCTGGACAAACTGCTGATGGTTTTGAAGCCCCGAAACAGAAGCCTGGANTACTGAATAACAGAGATCCCAATGCACAGTGGTTACCCTCTATTTGAAAAGTGGCTATTTATTCCCACATTTTGTTTGCCATCTATTAACTAGTTTATAACTTTCACGAGGACTTTGTTTTCACATCGCAACAAATCCTTCTAGCAGCAGTGAAGCATGTTTTATGATTTTGCAAAATTCTCCTGGGGTTATAATACACCTACAGCCTGTTATTTCAGAAACTCCCTGATGAGCACACCATTGTTACTTGAGTTTTATTGCATAGAAAAGTATGGAGAGGCTTCTCTATTCCTCTGTTAGGCAGCTTCTTTTCCTGACAAAATTATTTTCCAACAAGTTCTGTGGAAGGCAGAAAATACTACCTAGAATATACCTAGGTAATGTGTTGCAGTAGCTGATGTGGTGACACAGTTGTCTCATTGAAGCACGTTGTTCCACTGTCATTGTAACACATTATGAGGACAAATGAGGGAGTCTCATCTCCAGAGTGTAGGATCTGAGCTTCCTGAAGGAGCATGCCTTCTTCATTCCAATGTCTTCTGGAAACTGTGGTCATCAGAATTGAAGTTGACTGTAGGAATGATGATTTTTACATTGCAGAAATGGAGTTTCTTTCCATAGTAAACAATGATTGGGGAATTCTATATGAGCATCTTAAGTAACAGCTCTGACTTGGGAAAATAGCTGCTATAAAACATTTTGGGTTTAAAAATAAGTAAGTTCTTAATTTTTGTCTGTACCACAAGAGATGTGCCTTAAATGTTCCACCAATGAAATATTAAAATTCATATTTCCAGACTGTAGTGCCTGAGTATTTAGCTACAACATGAATTTAACCACCCAAAATTCAGGATCAGATTGCCCAACATTTCAGCTACTCAACCACAACACATATGGTAGGATTTTCCAGACAGAGAACTGGGAGAATCTAGGTCAGGATCTCACCCCTCTATGCTGATTTATATAGGGAATGTGTGTGGATTTGGATGGTTTGGCTATCTTAGGAGTGGCAAAACACAGAGCACACATGATACTCAGTACATGCAAAAAAATCTAGAGATTGGGGAGGACTGCTGAATTTTCCACAGGGTTAAAGCACAGGAGCTGAGTTCATACTTTTCATAGACTGTATCTCTTCTGTGTTTCAGATCTCCAACTATAAAATGGCAAGAAGAAAAACTAAGTTTCTGGCATGCTCTGAAGATACACATTGTAACATAATTGAAGCACTTGGCAAATGCTGCAAGGATGGCTGTAGAAGTGATTTGAAGTGTATGTATAACCTCATAGCTTTGTACAAAGCTGTAGAGGGACCTGCTTAACTTTTTATGGTGATCTTGAGTTTAAATCCTCTATTTTCAGGAAACGTGGCTTTATAACAATGTTTCTTTTCAAAGTCTAGATGAACTATACGACTTGCACTGTAAGTTGGTAGACACTCCACGCGGTGGGTTGACCAAGGATGCGTTGCTGACTGCGGGGCACACCACCCGCCCCACATGTGCGGGCACAGCTGTGCTCGGCCAACTGTACCACGGACAGCCACCTCCGTGGTGTCACGCTCGATGGTGACGGGCACTGATGTGCATCCACCCGTACCAAGAAACCCCCTCATCGGTCGCTCCGCTTTGTGCTCCGGCGGGCACAGCTTTTGTGAGTGTGAGCCACATGTTTCACGGCCCTGGCACGGCGCTCCCCGGCAGTGTCCCCGGGCCCATCCCGCCGCTCCAAGGGTGAGTGCCTGTCATGTGGCGGGCGCGTCACGGGGGGCGCGGTGCTGCCGCCGGGGCCGGGGCGGTGTCGGTGTGTGCTCCGCGCCCGCCCCACCGTGGGTCTGCACGCCTGCCCCGCACCCAGGCAGCGTGTCCTTCGGGGTCNCAGGCGCCCGGCGGGGGCAGGCGGCGGGAGCCGGTGCTGGAAGGGACGCTCAGCAAATACACCAACCTCCTGCAGGGCTGGCAGAGCAGGTAAAGCTCCGGGCCGGCCCTCACTCACCCCCGGCCGCCCCCAAGATGGTGCCCGGGCAACCGGCACTGCTGCCCGACCCCTCCCCGGCCGCCGCGGCCCGGGACCAGGCTCCTTTCCCGTCTGCGCCCGCTCGTACTCGTTTTGTTTTATTTGTTTATTTTCCCAGACGAGTTTGGCGTAAGAGCGGGCGGGGAGGTGGCCCGGTGCGGGGTCGGAGCTGTGTGCCCGCAGGTGCGGGCGGGGACAGGGGAGGGCTGACGCTGCACATGCAGCTCTCGCTGCCTGAAGGGTTCCGGTTCTAAGTCCTTGTTTCTGTCACCCGAGTTTCCGTCTTCTGTGAAGTTATCTTGGATAACTAGAGTCCGAAAAACCGGCTGAGTGTCTCCCAAAATAAACGGGGGGGAAATGCCATGCTTGTGATTATTATTTTTTTTTGCTCTGGGGTGGGACAGCGGAAACAGTTACCTTTGTGTTCAATAATCTGTCTTCTCTTGCTGTGTCCTACCTGTTTGACAAGTCCTAATTTATGCTGATACGGTGACAGGCCCAGGTCCTGCAATTTGTTGGGTGTGGAAAGGCTGTCATGCATCTGTGGAAGTCCCGAGGAAGGTCTCGGTCTAGTGGTAATGCAAAATTTTTTGTGGAGTTGGAGCTAGACTGTGGAGTTAATTGTGCTGTACTGGGATCTGTTGAATGCCAGAGAGATTTTTATATTAGTGTTTCTCTTCTTGTTATTCAACTTCGTCCTCATAGTGGATGGCTGAAGAGAAGTATCTAAAACTTGACTTTTCAATATAAGGCATCATAGTGATGGTTTTGAGTGAAAAAAAATGCTATAGAGAGAACATGTACACAACTAGTTGTAAACCTCTGCACGAAACAAACAAAAGCAAGCAAACAAACAAACCAAACAAAACTCCCACCACCAAAACTTTCTGTTGCTTATCTTAGGTGATCCCAAACAGTAACAATGTGGCAATAACTAGGACTTTGATGATCTGACAGTAATTTTAAAGCATTTATAAGTGACGGAGTTGCACATATACCAATGGTGTTATGGTGCTGACTCTTGTGTGGCTAAATCAGTGGTGGGAACTGTAGCAGTACGTACTTCCTGAAGAGTTTCAGGAGCTGGTCTAATTCCATACACTAGAGGTCATGCATAGGTGTGGCAGCTATAAATGATACTGAATATGGTTGGGCATAAATACTGAATTGGATGCACACTCATCTCCATAAAACTGGAATGCAAAATGCATAGATGTAGATAAGTCCCCTTACTGTCCTTTGGTTACTGGAGTTCTGTTCTAGATTCACCTTACACTTGTATCTGCTTGTTGGTTCAAGCAAACCTCTTGTGGTTTTGTTCAAAAACCCCCCACGTTTTGATCCTTAAAATGACGGATTAAAATCCGTAATGAAAAATTAAAAGCCCTGTCTCCTCTTTTCTTCCCCCCTGACACCTCCACAATTTCGTGTAGAAGCAATAGCTTTTTTTACTGTGTGTGATTTTAAGGGTCATAGTCTGGTGAAATTATGAAATACAGGTAATTGTTTCTAAATCTTTGGGTCTAGAGATGCCTGTTTGTATTTGGGATCAGATTAAGACTTTGGTAAGGCTAACAGCTGGAAATAGCATGTCTGTGAATGTCCGAGAAATTTTAGCTGAAAACAAGGAAAAAAGATAAATGTTACTTAAACAATTCTACCACAGCACTTGGGAACTAATGTCTGTTTATTTTCAGCAGCCTTTTTTAATGCTGCTTTATCATGCTTTGTCCATTGCCAATTTTGTTTTCTGTAAATCCGGTCTTTTGAGGAAGCGGTTTATGACTTTGAAGAGCTTTTACGATAAGTAACTTTTTTAGTGTGTTTGTTTACTCCATTCTGTTGATGTGTGTATCTGTGGCTTGGAATGTGAAATCTGATACAACTTCTAAACAGATCAGTTGATATCTGAGGCTTGCAGAAATTTGGCATATTATATAATGCCCAGGAAATGAGTAGTGATCTATGGGCTTTGAGCAAGGTTGCCTGTTTGGCCTTCTGGATGTTTGTTACGGAGTGTGTGAATTGCAGTTCGCTCTGTAAGAGCCAGTAAGTGACTTCATAGCTGGCACCTGCAAATCAATCAAGAGCATATGTGTTACTGAATGATTACACAGATTAATTTTGAATTTACTTCATCTGAAAAAGCACAAGATTGTTTAACTACATGATCAATACAGCCAGATGGTGTGAATATAAATAAAGCAGAAAAATAAAACAAAAACTGACAGAGTTCAGTTATCGTGAATTGGGAATGTTCTTCTTTAAAGCTCCTTATCCATTGGCGGGAATAATTTAGATGTATTTAGTGTTAACTCATGCCATGTGGTATTGAAGTTGAAGGCTTTCCTAGGTATCCAACACTTAGGGTGCAGCGTAGCTTCTACAAGTCTGAAGAAATTACTGTAATTTGGGTTACTATAATAAAATAGTGTCACTTTTAAATAAAGGTTCCTTTAGCAGGTATATGCAAGATAGTCTGATTTTGGATGAGACAACTAAACATGATTACAGAAGCATAAAACTTCCATTTATAAACATTGACTATAAGCATGAAGGCCTCAATTCAGTCAATCTGGATAGCTGCATTAGTTCTTGTTTTAAGAATTTCTGAGGGTTTGTTGTTAAATTAATACATTTGTTCTCTTCTAGCAGGTCAGGAACAACCTGGTCTGGAAATGAGTGAGGTAGTTCCTCACTTTTATGACAAGCAGAAGGAACTCCAGTTGTTGGGGTTTTTTTTTTGTGGTTTTTTTTTCTTTCTGTTTTGAGGCAGTTTATTGTGTGATACAGGTGTCAAGGGGCCTGAGCATCTAGAGCGTCCCACTAATTTCCGTAACTTTCTGTGAATTTTTTCAGGTATGGATAAGGAGAGTGGAGCTTAAGCCAGAACGGATGCTTTGGCATAGAATATTTGTGCCTAGTCTGAGACAACGGAGCATCTGGTTGTCTTTACTATGAAATCACAAATACTGTAATTGTCTTCTCAACTGAAGTACTGTTAGGAGTAATTTCTGTTGGGATTTACCTGCTATGGGAAGGTAGTAGCTTGTATTTTACATGAGAGTTGTGTGGGTTTGACAGACAAATATATCTCTGTAGCATTGTATGATGTCATGCAAAGCCTATTTTTCATTAATTTATTTGATATTAATGAAATAATAATTGCCTGTGATATTATTATCCTGTTTTTTGAATAGGTTGGTAAAATATTATAAGGTCTTAAAACTTCCATTGACCCAAGGTATTGGGAAATTCTCATGTGGTTGGGCTCCCCCGCCCTGCTTTTTTCTTTGAAAATGTTTTAGTACTTACGATTCTAGGACTTTGTCCTGGATGTATGTATAAAACCCTGGACTATCTGCATTTGAGCTAGGACTTAAATTTGGGTTTGTAACAATAGTAAATGAAGCCCCAGCTCTTGGATGTTATAGTTGCTTTTCTGAGGTGAGCTGCTGTTTAGGTTATTCTGCAGCCCAGGTGTTTTCTAAAACATTACTTTGGCTTATTTCTGTTTCTTCTCTCACTTGAGAAATAGATCATGTTACCAGCCTGCATGAGTTATGCCCAATGTACTTCTTGTGCTTGGGCACCATCAGCCTTCATTTGGGGATTAGCTGCATTCCTTGTATGTAACAAAAAATATACTTTGGGCAGTCGGGCTCTTTATTTGCCTTTGCAGTGCTGTGCTGTTCTTTCTTTGTGTAGCTGCAATCTGACTGCTGCCTCCACGGAAAAACCCTGGCCTGTGTCCTGAGCAGCAGGTAGGATGCTGCCAGAAGGAAGAACCAGCAGATTTTAGTTCTGCTTTAGGGGCTGATTTTGTTGACTCCCAGAGGTTGTGTAGCTGTTGCGGGAGGGTTTTCTAAGCATGCTGACAAAATATGTCAACACTGTTATGCTGCAGCTCAAAAATCGGTGTGTAACTTTCACTTTTCAAACATTTAAGTTTTCCACAATTCCCTAAACAATTATAAACAAGGTTCTAAAGTTAGGGAGCAGATTTCCAACAACAGAAGAAACCGAAGGTTGCATCTCCAACTCCTTAAAATGGGAATTGTGGAAACCTTAAATTTTCAAGGCATTTTTATAATAATGCACTAACATGCTATTAGAAATTTTACTTGCAAAGTAGATTTTACTACACTTGTAAGTCCTGTTTGTGGTAGGAGGCAATGTGAAAGGAAGAAAACTACTTAAAAATTTTTCCTTACCCTGAGTTTATTTTACTTCTCTTGAGCAAATAATATTTCCTGTGCTTAACATGTAGTAGTTGCATATCTTACATTATTGAAACTAAGATGAATTCCATTAGTTTTAAATAAACTTGGAATTTAAAATGTCAAAAAGCCACTTATTAGTAAATTCCATTTTGGATTAAAGCACTAATCTGTTCTCTTAATCCTAAAATCTATGGCAAAATTAATCACATTCAAATGCAATCTTTCCTTTTTTCCTCTTCCCTTCACGTTTTGCTGTTGAAACTTTTCCCACTTAAGTATCATTAATCTTTGCTAAAAGAAAAAAGGAAACAAAAAGTAATAAATCAATCTTTAAAAATGTATATCTGTAATTTCACTCAAGAAGTACTTTGTTTAGTTAGCAGTTGGTTAAACCCAACTGGTTTAATGACAGACTGGTTGATTTAGTTCAAATAGCTTTTGCTGTTGCCTCTAAACCAGCTCTGTTGGGAGAATGGAGAAGGAGATGCAAGAAGAAAAGTCAGAGAAACAATTTTAAGGAGGTAAGCAGGAGCCTGAGAGATCCATCATTCTCTGCTCTTCAGTGGTGCTTGCAAGGGACATTGGGAAGAAGACAACTTTCAGCCTCAGGCAGAAATTGAAAAGGATGGTCTTGTGGTTAAGTAATTGATTTGAACTGTGGAGGTGTGATTCTGGTCGGAGAACTGCCATGGGTGTTTCTCTTGTCCCCAGGGTGGTAATCCAAGTTCTCAGCTACTTGCATCCACAGGTATCAGGGCTGCTTGTGCCTAGGCAGAGGATAAGTTCATATAATGGATAGTAATGTAATGCATAAGATGCTTGATGGTAATGTAGGAAAAAATCCATTTAAAACAGATGAGACTTGGGCATTTTCACTCAGGCAGTATATTTGGGATTTGCAAGTGCACTTCAGAGCTGAGCAGCAGTCTTGTACCAGAGGGAATGAAGTGACAGTCAAAATAAAGCGTCTTCCTTTTGCCCAGATGTCACACTTAGCTCTCAGACAGTGAAGAGAAGTGGCAGTTGGCACTGACACTGAAACAGGCACTTGCCCTTATCTGGATTTTGTTATTACTGGCTCATTTTGCTGCTAGCTTTTTGCATGATGATTTCTGTGCTTCGGAAGGCAATGAGAAATATGGTTAGAGGGAGCACACATGCACTTGCTGGCTTATATAAAAAGCCCCACTAGTTTATGAATATGGATTTTGTTCATGTAGGAGAAGTGACTGTAAGTTGTTAAACTAAGTAATGTGCCTGGAGTCATTTTATGAGTATATAAGTATTCAAAAGTTTTTCCCAGTCATTTTATGTTGAAAAACAATTATTTAGTAAGAAGAATGCATTTGTGCTTTACCTTCTTTAATATTGTTACTTTGTTCTTTACAATGTATTGAAAAAGGCTGAACCTTTGAAGTGAAAAGGTTGCTAAAAATTGCTTTTTAGTGAAAACCTATAATTGTTACATGTGTATTATAATGAAGGATGAAACAAAAAGTAATGAATTTGGTTCATCTAAAAATGTGGAGATTTTCCATAGTCCAAATATGCTTATACAATTTTGTTTTCAAGTGTCTTTGCATTATGCTTTAGGTCTTACAGGCTTTTGTGGCTTTTTTACTGAGATGTTTGATTACTTTTTGGAACCTAATGCAGGGAGACAAAGTTTGTTAGTACCTAACTGTTGCATATAAAAATGATTCTGTCAATGTTCTCTAAATGCTATTGCACTTCACTTTGCAAGAAGGCATTTAATTAGCAGGTAATTTAGAGCTGAAGGATGTAGATTCTTAACTACTCAGTTGTGCAGCACAAGGCATGGAATTTGTCATGGTTTATGTTCTGTCTAGGCTCGTTTTTCTCTTTAAATATTGATCTGAGAATTTATCTTCTCGTGATAGAGGATTCTTCACCATAGCTATGGGAACAGTTTGCCCAGAGTTAATCACTACTTAAAAAAGTACCTGTTGTACTTAGTGTGTATCAGCTATTGTCTCTTCACTGAATCTCGTTATGCTGGACTGAAGATAAGCTCTTATCAAAGTTAAGCTCTATGTGAGGTCTTTTTAGGCAGGCTGTTGTCTGTAATTGGACTATTTAGACCAATAGAGTTTTCTTGCTCCAAGTCATCTCTTCCAGTAACTTTTATAATTTATGGTAGTCCTGTTTAATATTTTTATTCACATATGGACTCCAAAACTGTGTACCGTTTCAGTTGTGGTTGCACCGGGGATCAAATACAGGGGAAATGCATCCCATTTCTTTCAACTGAGTATTTGTTCCTTGCTTAAAAAGTTGAAAAACCTTTAGCTTTTTAGGTTTCACTTGTTTGGTTTTTTTAAAACTAGGTTGTTAATTTTGCCTAAGAAGTTTAACTGTTAGTCTGATTACACACAACACTGAGACCTCATGTTTCCTGGTGCTGCCTGGGTTCTCCAGGCAGTTGTCTCCATACCTACACTCTTGTAATTTCCTCCTTAAACTGCATCACCCAGATGCTTGCTGTTTTCTCCTAGTACCCAGTATACTTCTTGATCCAGTAACATTTGGCATAGTACTACCAAAATGAGTGCCAGAAGTGTCAAAATGAAGGGTAACACTTCACCACCTTTTTTTTTTTTTTTTTTTTTGTCTTGAAGGTGTTGGAAAGTATTGCAATGGGAGCTGTCTCTCTGTAGTATGTTCTTTCCGTGGTTTGCATGCGGGCTTTTACATATCCCCAGTGATCCTTCTTGGGCTTTCTCATGGGGTGTGCAGACCCTGTTTTTTGAGGGGGTAAAAATAGTAATTAATTATTTATTTACAGAAGACAATTTTAAAATATAGTTGAGGAAAGTTTTTATTAATTAGCAGAACTACTTGGGCATTGGAATGGACTGCCCAGGGAGGTGGTGGAGTCACCGTCCCTGGAGGTGTTTAAGAGAAGACCCGATGAGGAGCTTAGTGACATGGTCTAGCTGCGGGGTGTAGGGCTGGATGGTCCTGGGTCCCTTCTGGCCCGGAGTGGCCTGTTAGACTGTGAGGGAACTAGGTTTGTGTTTACCGCTCTGGGATGTGCTTTCGGATCTGTACAGGTGTTAGATGGTGAGTTGGACTAGATGATCCTTGTGGGTCCCTTCCAACTCATAATATTCTGTGTGTAATTCTGTGTGTAAAATAATCAGTGGATTTTCCTTACCCTGAATTTTTATGAGTCAGTGCTTTTCCAGTGCTTTTCTATCTTGTACTTATGACTTTTTTGTCACTAGATAAATGCTTTTATTTTGACAGTATTGGAAAGCATGATGTTTGCTGATGAAGGCCTATTTTCATATCGTCAGCAATCTTTATGGAATTTTTTCCCCCCATCTAAGTCATTGCCAAGCACTCCAAAGTCAAGAGCTGATTGCCAAGGAACCCTATTACAAATACATTCACCCAAATAACCTCATCTAGTTACATTTTGAGGTTTGCTCTGTCTTTTAACTGTTTTTCATTGCATTTAATGTGTATCTTCCTCCATTTGGGGATCTTGTCTATCGGTTTTGATGAAAGCCAAATTGGATAAGGCCTTGAGCACCTGGGAGGTGTCCCTGCCTATGGCAGGGGAAGTTGGGACTAGATGATCTTTAGGGTCCATTCCAACTCCTTAATATTCTGTGATTCTCCAAAAAGGAGCTGCATGCACCAAGTATTGGCAAACTGTAACCTTTTTTTATCATACTTAATATTCTTGGTGAAACCTAACACTTTTTTTGGGGGTATCTTTCTGATAAAATTACACTTTGAAATTTGAAGTACAAGTCTTGAAAGTAAAAGGCAGGGCTACACTGATATGTAGGATTAATTGCTTCATACTTGGTGCCTGTTTCATGTCCCTCCTGCAGGCTAAACGCGGATGCTGTTTGGTATCATGAGTTTTGCACAGCATTTGCAGGTGCCTTAAGATACTTGACTGAGAAGATCTTTGTAAGTTATATGGTTTTAAGTTGTAATCTCTAAATTACTATTACAATAATCCCTCGCCTCTTGCACCTCAAATTTTGTGGCTTCACGTCTTCGCATTTTTTTTCCCGTGAAGACGTCATTGACTTTGCTTGATTCTTGGCGGCATTTTTCCATGTCATTTGAGCACGGGATGGCTGTGCATGCTCAGAGTGCCTCTGCTGTGCTGGAGGGCAGGACCTTATCACAGTAAGCTTTCTATGGAAGTATAGAAGCTCCTGCTCTTGAAAATGAAATTAAGAAATTTCTCTCCCTTTTTATTTTTAACCAAAAGGTTTGCCTTCCACACCATAAGGTGAAGTATGGGTTTTGTCTGTCCTCTCCTCTCTGCTTTTTGCTTGAGTTTTATCTTACCTGCTTAGTGGACTTGTTTTGTCACCACTGAGTGTATCTATCAAACTTTATCCTATTTTGATTATGCAAGTAAAAGGAAAGGGTAGTTTGGCAACAGAACAAGGTAAGAAGGAAAAGATGTAGGTTGGTGGGAGAACACATGTAATGACAGGATGAGGGGGAATGAGCTGAAAGCTGAAAGAGCACAGGTTTAGCTTAGATACTAGGAAAAAAATCTTTTTTTTGGTGGTGAGGCACTGGCACAGCTTGCCTGGAGAAGTTGTGGATGCCCCATCCCTGGAAGGCCAAGTCAGTTGTGGCTCTGAGCAACCTGGTCTAGTGGGAAGTAGAGGGTTGAAACTATATGAG
Source organism: Pitta sordida (assembly GCA_013390025.1). NCBI lineage: Eukaryota > Metazoa > Chordata > Aves > Passeriformes > Pittidae > Pitta > Pitta sordida. Next base: position 198,098 of record WEKX01029292.1, read on the forward strand.
CTTTAAGGTCCCTTCTAACCCAGGCCATCCAATGATTCTATCCTGTGATTCTGTAAAGAGAAGAAAAAGAGGAGAGGAGGAAGTAGATGCTGAACTGAAGACAGCACAAGGCTAGACTTTTACCTATTAAAAACAAAAAGTGTGGAAATCGTATAACATGGATTCAGAATTAAGCCTTGGAAACCCAAGTGAGGTGATTTACCCTTGTTTATCAATTTTAATACTTCCGTTAGGAATGGCAGACATGAAGCAGTGAGTAGTATTTTCTAAATTGCAGAATGTGTAGTACAGTGAGGATTTTTCTAGTTTTGCTTTCTTTCCTTCACTGCCTTCTGTCGCTGAGCTCATTTCAGGCAAGTAAAGGACTGATGTGAATTGCAGCCCGAGGAGGCTACTGACAGTATCCACCTGGGTATCTATTAATGTTCTAGCCTTGCCTTTGCCCTTTTAAACACAATATTGTTTGTATGTGAGTTCAAACATAGGTGAGGATAAAACTGTTTTCTTGTTAAATGCTGTATTTTCTTCATATTTGATTAGAACAATGATCTAGATTTTTGTAATACAGTATTTTTAGAAACATATGTATAAAGTAGCAACCTAATGCATAAAGGTTTTTCAAAGTAATTGCTCTCACAAATCTAAATACGCTTTCTTCAGAAGAATGTTGCCTATTGCACTGCACATCTTGCAACATATTGATGAAACCACCCTCTCATGGATTCTGTGGACTCAATACATATGTTTCTAAGAAACAATGCTGACAAGATACTTTGTTGTAAAGATGGCTGCAGATCAGCTGTCAAAAATCAAACACAGATGCCTAAACTTCTCGTTTCAGCCAATGAATTAATAGCCCTAAGAGTAAAGGCAAAGGGAACACTATTGGACTATGAAGTATTGTCACAGAAAACTGGAAAGTTCCAACCGTCCTAAGATGATGCAGCATGTAAGAGAGGTCTGGTTTCTGCAGAGCATTGTTTGAACTACATGGGGTGGAGAAGAGCTGGAAATGAACCAGTGTGCTGATCTTGCTATCAAGATCGTTACTTTGTATGTTGAATAGTCTTCTATATGATACATAAAGAAAATAGCACATTGGATATAGTGTTTGTTCTTTCCAGCCAGGAACATTTTAGACTGTGGATAAATAGAAACATTTCAAATGAACAAGTGGAAAGGAAGACATGAAATTGAGAACTTAAAAAAATTCCCAAAGCAAGACTTTAACTTGCCTCCCCCCGCCAAACCCCCCAACTCATGAAGTATAAGCAGCTCACAAGAAATGGCATTAGTATAACATAGGTGAGTTCTTGGTCCTTTATACATAAGTGGAGTGAATGTTACTTGTTAAACAGGTTCTGTCAGTGAAATAATATTTTAAAATTTGGAGTTAGGAGAAATGCCAGCATTAATGTGGTTCAGTTTTGAGTACCTAGATGATAACTTATCTGCGTTTTGAAAGTGAAAATAGCAGCTGCTACAGACACTGCAGTAAAAACACAGAACAAGTTTAAAAACAGGTTTTTTTTCTGTCAGTTTGAACAAAAATTACTGTCCAAACAGCTGTGTTCAGAAAACATTTGCCTGCTAGAAAGTATCTGATACTTTAGAAATCAGAATATCTAGAATTAGAATATATAAGAATACTTTGTGTCTAGAACAGCTAGGAATATACCCTCAGCGAATTACGTATATGAGAAGTACAGTGTGGAATGAGGAAGGAATGAAGAATTGGTTTGAGGACTCATGACTCCTGGCATCATGTAAATGTCCTTTTCTACCTGCAAATTACCTTTAAAATTTTTGTTTTCCTTTCACAGGTGATAATCAGATCTTGTTATTATGAGTTTCTTGTACATGAATTTATATGAGTAATGTAGTTACATCCACAAGCCAAAAATCACCAGATGAATATGAGGCAGGTATCAAAAAAACCTCATTCTTGAATACAGAAGCTTTGTATTTTCATTGTAACTGATGACCTAGATTGATGAAGACAAGAATATTTCAGATGAAAAGGTATTTCAAAGTATTTCACCTGTCTGTTTTGTTAGAAATGGCCTTAATACTTTGAACACACCATAATAAAGGTGAAAAAAGCCTGTATCCTGAGGTTTGCAGGATGGTAATCTGTCATCAAAAATTAAATACTAAAACTGGCTTGTAGCACAACTGTTCTATATTTCTAACTTCTAACACCGTATTTGTGGTGATAGTGTTTTCTTTAAAAAAAACCCACATTTTTCTTCATTTTTCGCCTGAGAATACCACAGGGACTTCACAAAATTTAAACAAGCATCAGATGTGATGCTTAACACTGAGATTAGAAGAAGAGGTGCTGGACCTCTTAACTGAGCACATCTTTCCTCAATAAAACATTTTCAGTTTAAATATATGTTGTTTTGCTTCTCTTGGTGGAAAGCTGAGGTCTGCAAGTGACTTCCATTGATTATAAGATGGGTTTCAAATCTAAACATTAATTTTTCAGATTACAGGAAGGTTATTATTTCTTGAGGTCTCTTATTCCTTGATGTTTTTAGCTGCGGACTAGAAAGTAACAGTGACGTTTCTGGCTCCTGGCAATGATTCTTGCTGAGGTCAGGGCATTGCAAAACAAGGATGAACTGTGAAGGTCTGGCAAAGAAAGTGGTGGACTGTGACACAACCTCTATAAAACTTTGCTGACTCAAGGCAGCTAATTGAAAATTTATGCAATAATATCCATCCAATAGTTGTGGTTTTGCTTTGAACCTTGTTGGATGGCATTATTGTAGTACGGTACAGTCAGTACTTTTCTTTGATAGGTTCTTGTTCTTAAAAAGTTGGCTTCAACAAAGTAGCTTCTGAATATTGAAAAGATGTCAACATGAAATCTAGCTGACCTAAAAATAAATTAGGGGTGGTTTTAAATATACTTGAAACCTTTTCTGCCATTTTTAAACATGTATTGATAGTATGAGCTACTTATACTTTCCAGTCCTGAGGAAACAAAAAATGTTTATGTAATATGGTAACCTTTATTAACACAGTTACTTCCTGTTGTAACATATTGCTCTGTGAAATTCAGTGAATTTATTTTAAATTAACTATGCAATAATGCTGCACTTCCATCTTCACTCCTCTTTTGCCGGTAACTCTGGCTTGTTCAAGGTTTTTTGAATGTCCCAGGGTATTTCTAGCTCTGCATTCTGTTCATAAAAACGAATATGTAATTGATCCAAGTCCTGCCCAGTTAAATCTATGTATACATTTTATTTAATGCTCACCAGGCTTCATACAGTATGTCTCCAACAATTCCAGAACAAATAAGGAATACAGTCTAATGTGCCAAGCAAATTTCATCAGCAGGGAGATGGTACAAGGGATCTGGAGTTTGCTGATAAAATGCATGGTTCATTTTTCTTTTCTTTTCCTTCTTCTGGGAGGGCACTTTAATCGAAACATGCTATTGAGGTTCATTTCAGAATAACTTCTTCTCCTTCCAAGTCCAGATTGCACTGGTTAGGGAAAAATTGGTAATTTTCCTGAAAAGTGAAAGCTGGGGCACCAGACTTGGGAGTAGTTCTGTCTAGCTGGGTCTCTTTACTTCTGGGTGAGAAAAATACAACCGAAGGCTGGAGTACCAGAAACCTCTAATTTCTTGGTTTTATTCTGTCATTAAATAACATGCTAACAGGACTTTCCCCCAGTTGTTATATTTTGGTAATAAAACCCCAGTGAAGATGTAATTATGTTGGGAAAAGCACGGGTACACATGTTCCTTCTTTTCTAATTAAGATACTAATTTAGACTTAATAAGGAGTTGTGAGAACAGCCAGTATCTTAAAGCTCTCAGGTGATAGTACAAATGTGAGAACCGGTTGCAGTGAGCAGTTGATAACCTGTGGGTTGTGACAACCTTGCTCAGCTGCTCTGTTCTAGCCAGGGGCTCAGAGGTTCAAATTGCTAGTTTCATTCTGCAGCTTTCTGGTAATCCAATGCCTTTCCAGCCTTTATGCCTTTGCATGCCCCGTGCTGCTATAGACAGGTGGTCCCTGTGTTTTGTGCCACTCGGGATTGTTTTGCTGTGGTTGGTTGTGATGGCTGCCCAAGCCCTGCTTTGATGTACTCGGCCCTATGTGGTCTGGGTTCATCTGCACCCATGGACTCAGACTGGTGATAGGTGTTGAACTGTGCTGAGCTGGTTCCCGGCCCCTGGGCCCGAGGGATTGGTTGCAGGCATGGCATAACTTTGTTCAGTGGTTTCAATGTTGTTGGTCAGAAGAAATCTGGTAATGGATGCTGTATTTTTGCTGTGCTGTGAACTAAAGGCTGGTAGATCATTCAAACCTTGACAGAGCTCAGGGCTTCCTGTAGCACATGGTGCTCCTGTCAGTGTGGGAAAAGTATTGGAAGTGTCTCTCCATGCACTGACCTCTTGTAGAGGAGTCAGATGACTGTAAAAGGTGGTAGGAGGCTTAGGTGGCTGTTCCTTGGGCACAGAGAGTCCCTGAATTGAGGGGTGAGCTGCAGGAAATAGCTGGACCTTCTAAGTAGCCTGTAGCCACTTACAAGTGCTCATAACTTACATTCTATGCTAGCTTTTAAATGGAAGGTTTAGGACCTTGAGGAGGAGGGCTGAGCAGTTACCAGATATACACTTGCTCTTTTTTGCTCTGAACAAACAGGTTGGCAGTTGAATATGAAACTTTTCTGTAGGATCAGATAAATGGTATGAATCCACCTGTCCTCCTTTCTAATTCTATGGATCTGTCTCTTTGCCATTTATTTGATCTTGCTTTTGATACTGTAAAAAGCGTAGGGGGGAGTAATGCTATAGGAGATGGACCGAAGACAAGAAAACATTTGAAGGTAAGGAGATCATATTAAAAAATGTTACAGATGTTAAAAGTTAGAGGTAGATGAGCTGTGGCCTCAGGTTCCAGAGAGGAGGCTAATGACATGAAGCCTTTGGTAGGTTTCATTCCCCTTGAGCTTAAAAATTGATTTTTCAGAAGTGACACTTGAACAGTCTGAGCACGAAAGGTGTGGAATAAGTGTCTCAACTGACTGAGCTGGAAAGTGGTAATAGAGAAAGCAGCTGGTATAGGTAATACAGTTTCTTGCAGGTTTTTTACTGGAGGTGGTGTCAGGACATCAGGAGCAGCTGTCTGAGAAACTGAAAATACCTATTCTATGTTGAATTTTAAGTTTCATTAAATAATTCCCTCAACTGGATTTCATTGTTTGAATGCTGAATTGCATGCTTTTAAAGAGAAAAATAATAGAATTATGAAACTAACTTGGTTCTGAAAATGTGAAAACTACTGTATCTTTTCTGTGTCAATTTCTTAATTTATTGTCTCCACTTGTTCTGTGCTGATGCTTTTGGTTTGTTGGTTGTATTGTCTTCTATCAAGTACTTGAATTTATTGTGGTGGGTCTCTTCTATTTCAAAAAGTATTTTACACTTATGAGTTGGTTTATTTCACCTCCTTCCCACCTTCTTTCTGTATACATTTGCCAAGAGTGGGTTCAGAGGTTCATTTAAGTTGTTGCATGTTTATACTACTGAAGGAAAAAATGGCACCTTATGTTTTTCCCTTCACAGGAAAAAGGTTCTGATTCTTGAAACTGCCACTATCAAATTTCTTCCTGAAATTCTTCTTCTGCATAATTTCCTGCTCTGTCATTCTTTCAGGGACTGTGTAGTAGGCAAGCTGGTTACTGCAGTTCTAACAGCAAGCATGGGACAAGTCCAGGATAAAACTTAAAATTATTGCTGGTGTTTTAGTCTGTTATTAAGGACTTTACTCCGAGTGGGTTGTGGGTTTTATTTATTTTACATTTCTTTTATGATATTCTCTGCTTGTCACTGCTCAGAATGAAATAAACAGCAGAGAAAGGTGCCTTGTCAAATGTTGCAGTGCAGGACCAGTATGAGTACTGAGTGTGATGAAGGCCGTTAGTAGGGTACCAAAGAGCACTGAAGAGCAGGAGTGACCTTCAAATGTCACATCTCTGTTAGAAAACAGAATTTAAAAGTTTGTGCTCCCTAAAGTGTCTGAGTAATATTTCTTTACAATGTTTTCTTTTGAGAAATAGTGAGTTTCTTGTAGTGACTGCTAAAAAAATGCATCTCTCAATGGTTCCACTTCCCAGTTGGCACTAACATTTCTTTTCGGATTTTTCTTTCCCTCCTGTTTTTTTTTCTTGATTATTTCTGATTGTAATTTAGGTGTCTCAGATACAATCAGCGAGATGAGTTATTGTGTTGGAGCTGGGTTGGAGAGAGAAGGAATAAAAATGAAATCATATGTTGTCTATTTATGGTATGAGATAAGAGAAACTATCAGCTAAGAAACACCATCTATTAAGACTGTTTACAAACAGTTGATAACATTTGAGAATAAACTAGGAGAAAACTACAAGGAAGTGAAGGAGTAGAGAAGTACTTAATCCACCATTGATTTTTAAATTTTTTTTTTTAATCATAATTAGAGACAAGGAGAAAATCTTGTTTTCATATCTTTCCTGCAAGTGCAGTTCAAAGAGTTCTTCTAAGTCATTATTGAAGAGAACTTAGTCTGGTAATTTTGCCTACTGCTGATTTTTAAAGTTGTAGCTTTTTGGTAACTGAAGGAAAGCTTACTGCCTGTAACCACTAGTTGAAGAAATGTTTAAGCTATAACAACTTGATCTTTCCTTCTTCCAAGTATCCCTGTACTGTTTTGTTATTATGACTTTGGAGATTCATGAGGGCGTTTGTAATGTAGCCTAAATGTTCAGGCACTAAAAGTAAGATTTGGGGTCTGAGCTGTTGCTAGAAGCATTAAATTTCAAGTTTAATAGATATTGCGCAACTTGATGTTATTTCCTGTCATGTGGATAAAAGCCTGCTGCTATTTATTGTATTAGTCCTGGTTCTGCCTTTACCTAAAAAGAGAAGAGCACAAAATTGACCTGAGAGAGTATATAAAAATCTGGAGTCTAACTAGAAGCAGGCTCTAAAGAGGTGTTTTATTTGCCTCGTTAATTTAATTCATTGTTCCCTGGTTTTATCTTTTACAGGCAGGTGATTCTGTTTTGCGCTATTGATAAGCAGAGACACTGTCAGCATGTTTGAAAGAAATTGGTTTTGCTGTAATATTTTCATTATTGGAATTCTTTCTTCAATATTCATGTACTAGTTTATTGCAAAAGTTAAGAATTTAAACTTCACTTTTGAAGCTGTTGGTTTAAAGCTGTTCATAGCTCAAGAGTTCATAATTTCAGTTACGGCAGAGGAGTTACTTTTATTGGTGTGAGGGTGTAGATTAGATCAGCAATTTTATAACTAGAGTGATTCTAACTATAGGAATGACAGCAGAAATTATGTTAAACTTTTAAAAAGTTGCTAGTGAATTTCAGTGATCTGATGGATTTTATCTTTTTGTAGAGCAGACTGATTGCTTTTGTATTAAGAATGACATCAAATTTTGTTTGAAAGTATCTACTTGCCAGCTGATCAACCAATGTGACTCTTCTCAATAATTCAGTAGGAGACAACAGGGGATATGTAATGTAATTTAGAAGGCTCCTGAAAACATGTGTTTTGTAATTTTAGAATGTGAATACCGTGGAAACTGTCATCTGGTGGGACTGCTGGTGTTAAGTAGTGCAAAGCGTGTTTTATTGAGGTAAAATAATTAATTGGAAGAGTTCAGTAAATTTGATGGAATTAGAAAAAGTTTAGCAATGGTTTGTTTTCTGAACTCCTTATGGAGAATACGTGTGGCTGGATCCAGTCTTAGACTTGGGCAATAGATTATGTCTAATGTGTAATGTTAATAATAATGAATAGCTACATGAATAGCAATATTTCATTCAGCATGCTATCAGTCTGTTTCCAAGGATCTGTCATAGGTAAGAGATCTCTCTGCTTAGGGTAAGGATGGATCTCTTGGTCTCTGATAAGTAATGTCAAACCTTCGGTGGCATCTGTGGTCAAAGGGAGAATCATCTGGCATGCAGTCCAGCTGCAGTTCAGGGAGAGTCCCAGTTGGATCCATCCTGATAATAATACATATTTGAGGTGAAGTAGTTGGCTGCTATCAATAGTGTAAACAAGATAGATATCTTTATCTTATCTTTGTTACCTTGTTCTGTACTTTGGTCATCTTGCATTTTTGAGTTTTGAGACCACCTTTTGAAATATTTTTTCCAAGGCACCTTCAGTCCCTTGAACATGAGCCAGGACCTTTTCAGCTCGCAGGTTCAGCACAGGGCATGAGACCTGTTGCTCCTTAGTCAGCCTGAACTAAGTTATGGCTTGTGGTCAAGTGTATCCATCACAAACCTGCAGCTAAAAACAGGTACTGGCCAGTGTTTTCTATGTGATGGTTGTGGTTGTGGAGGAGTTGAAATTCTTTGCTGCTGTATGGATGACTCTGCAAAGTTCCTCTCCTACCCAAAGACAGGCTTGTCTGCATTTTTCTTTAGCTACCTCCAACTCTTATGATTGTGTTTGCCATACCAGGATCAGGCACTGTGTACTGCTACTGGCCTGTGATGGGAGCAAAGAAATGAAAATGACAGTGCAGTAGCTCTGACTTGGCACCAAACAAGGAAAGGCTAATTCAGCTGAACTAGGTTTTTAAACTGTGAAACAGCAATTCTTCCTTGAGGAGAGAGAGAAATTACAACTGATTTCACTTGGGCTTTCGAAGGACTGCTTTTTTCACTTATTATGTGATGTAGCAGTTTACTGGGATTTTGGGGGAAGAGTTGGTTTATTTTGCACCATGGCTTGTAGACTGTGGTGTAAATGTGTAAGACATTGTATTTCTACGTAAAAGCAAGTGCATTGGAGTTTAAAGGACTCATATCTTGTGTTTAACCTTTTTGTCCAATTCATTTTAATGAAATGATCGTAGGGGAATTGTATGTATGTATTGAGAAATACCAAACCTGCTTTATGTATTTCTTTCAGTAAAGTAGTTTTGGAATGAAATTGTTCACAGAGAGATAAGAGGATGTCTGTGCTGACTTCCATGGAAATACATAAAATGTAAATCAGATTAAATATAATTTTTGGAAGGATTTTAGTTTCCAGGGAATGTCATGTTCTCTAGAATCTCATAGTGGTAGCTTGAAAATAATTAAATACTTCTGAAATTGCTGAGAAGCAGGAAAAAAGCTCAATCTTCACTAACCTAATAATTAACCTAATGTACATTTAATCCAGTGCAGGAGAGTGTTTTGTTCTGGATGGTGGCTGGAACTCCATCTAGCAGAGTGGTTTTTTTAGACTGTAGTGTCAAATAATTCTTCAGATTTCTGTTTATGTAGTCTTAGGTAGATTTAATGAAAATCTTTTGGCACATCCTGTTGTAAACTGTTCTGCTTGTCTACTCCTTCATCCCTCCACTTCATTTCCTCTGCAAATTGTCTCTGACTTGTTGGCAGCAGAGTGGTTGCAATAAAACTGATATTTTACCTCAATAAACCATGATATATGACTGTCCTAATTAATTTTTAGCAACATCTTTCCATTGAAAGCTTTTAGATTGGTGACATCTTTTTATTAAGAGTGTTTATGAATCCCATCTAATATTTTGTTTCATGTTCAATAATAAAAAGTGAGGGAAGACACAAGTGACAGTCAAGATAGTTCCGTGATTTAGCAGTTTCGTTTACTAATTAGTACTACATATATACAGTCAGGTCTCCTATACCATGGTACCGCGGTCTTGTTCGTGTCCTGCGAAGCCCTACTTCCATGTAGAATGGCAGCTCATTAATATGCAAATTGGCTCCGCACCCTCACACGGCTCCCCGGTGCTGTTTCGGCCCTGTGTTGTTGTGTATCGGTTGTCGCGGTGGCCATGCTGCGGGGGGAAGCAGTGGAGCTGTGGCCGTGCTGGGGGGCAGAAGCGGTGGAGCTGCGGCCGTGCCAGGAGAGGGGGAAGTGGCGAAGCTGCTGCTGCAGCTGTGTGGGTTGATTTGCATATTCATGCTGCCTTGGTTTCCAGTAAGCAGTTTAAAAGGATTGGAAAGAGCTCCAATGATCAATTTGCTTGCATTGACATTTACTCCTTGTTACTTATATGTGGGCCAACCTCCTGAAGTTTCCTGACTTACCTCTAGGAACTGTTACTGTTCAATGTGGGACCATGTTCACCTGTGAGCAAGAGATTCATTAGGGTTCACCTACATAGATAATTTCCCTGGCTTTTAACTTGGAGACAATGAAGGTCAAATACTTTGGGCTGAGATAAGACTCCTTTTGTCTGCATAATTGACTCAAGATATGGCTTGAATGTTCCTCCTAATTTCCTCCTCATTGTTAAATTGAGCAAAAAGCAGTATTTGAAAGTAGCTGAACTACTCTACACTACTCTAATTGAAGCTAGACTAGTCTTGTAATTTGAACCACTTCTATTTGCAGTCTCTTTGCAGTCTGTTTTGTGGTCTGATTACCTGAATAATTTGCCTGATACTCATGCCTGGAGGTGTTAGGCCATCTCTTGTTTTGTCATCCAGTGATTGTCTCCTCCTCATCCTCAGTGGTTGTCCTGTTGTCCAGGGCTAGTCTCCATGCCTTTGTTATTTGCTTCATTAATATTTCAGTCTCTGAAAGTATTTTATCTCCAGGTGAAATCCCAACTAACATCAGGCATAAAAGCTCAGATCTTGATGGTTGTCTCATAGCTGAGTGCTTCTTTTGTGCATGGTCTGTAATTCTTGGCAGCTGAAGAGAGCTCTAAAAATCTAAAGATGTTTGAAGGTGCCTCCCCTGGATAGGATATACAGTGACTCCTTGAATTTTGCAGGGCTGCGGGTCTCCCAGTCTCCCACAAAGCCCGTGATTCGTGAANCGTCGCGGTGGCCATTCTGCAGGGGGAAGCAGTGGAGCTGCGACTGCGCCAGGAGGTGTGGGGGAAGTGGAGGAGCTCTGGCCATGTCAGGAGGGGGGGAAGTGGTGAAGCTGCTGCTGCAGCTGTGTGGGTTGATTTGCATATTCATGCTGCCTANTCCGCACCCTCACACGGCTCCCCGGTGCTGTTTCGGCCCTGTGTTGTTGTGTATCGGTTGTCGCGGTGGCCATGCTGCGGGGGGAAGCAGTGGAGCTGTGGCCGTGCTGGGGGGCAGAAGCGGTGGAGCTGCGGCCGTGCCAGGAGAGGGGGAAGTGGCGAAGCTGCTGCTGCAGCTGTGTGGGTTGATTTGCATATTCATGCTGCCTTGGTTTCCAGTAAGCAGTTTAAAAGGATTGGAAAGAGCTCCAATGATCAATTTGCTTGCATTGACATTTACTCCTTGTTACTTATATGTGGGCCAACCTCCTGAAGTTTCCTGACTNACAGTGCAGTTGTTTAGAATAGAATTTACAATACAGTTGCATGTCTTTCCTGTGACTAGGGTTTTTACACTGTGTCTTACAGCAGCCTTGGTTTTCAGTAAGCAGTTTAAAAGGATTAGAAAGAGCTCCAATGATCAATTTGCTTACATTGATATTTACTCCTTGTTACTTATACATGGGCCAACCTCCTGAAGTTTCCTGACTTACCTCTAGGAACTGTTACTGTTCAATGTGGGACCATGTTCACCTGTGAGCAAGAGATTAATTAGGGTTCACCTACATAGATAATTTCCCTGGCTTTTAACTTGGAGACAATGAAGGTCAAATACTTTGGGCTGAGATAAGACTCCTTTTGTCTGCATAATTGACTCAAGATATGGCTTGAATGTTCCTCCTAATTTCCTCCTCATTGTTAAATTGAGCAAAAAGCAGTATTTGAAACTGAACTACTCTACACTACTCTAATTGAAGCTAGACTAGTCTTGTAATTTGAACCACTTCTATTTGCAGTCTCTTTGCAGTCTGTTTTGTGGTCTGATTACCTGAATAATTTGCCTGATACTCATGCCTAGAGGTGTTAGGCCATCTCTTGTTTTGTCATCTAGTGATTGTCTCCTCCTCATCCTCAGTGGTTGTCCTGTTGTCCAGGGCTAGTCTCCATGCCTTTGTTATTTGCTTCATTAATATTTCAGTCTCTGAAAGTATTTTATCTCCAGGTGAAATCCCAACTAACATCAGGCATAAAAGCTCAGATCTTGATGGTTGTCTCATAGCTGAGTGCTTTTTTTGTGCATGATCTGTAATTCTTGGCAGCTAAAGAGAGCTCTAAAAATCTAAAGGTGTTTGAAGGTGCCTGCCCTGGATAGGATATACAGTGACCCCTTGAATTTTGCGGGGCTGCGGGTCTCCCGGTCTCCCACAAAGCCCGTGATTCGTGAAGATAGGCAGGTCATGAATATGCAAATAAGCCTGCCTGTGGCCCTGCCCCCCTCAGCCCTGGAATGCTGCGGGGTGTTCCCGGGACCACCCCAAGACTTGTGACAGCACAGGAGAGTGAAGGGAATAGCTTCTGACCTCTCTCCGCCTGGAGAATCCCAAGGGAATCCCTGGGGTAGCCATGCCACCACCTAGCCCGCTCCCATGGCTGGCTGGGGGATTGCAAGCCCCACAATGTGCTGGGACATGGGGACAGTGCCTGAGCCGCCAGTAGAGCGGTGCCTTCCCTGGTGTGGCCCCGCTGAGTGGCCCTGCCAGGACTGGACGAGACGTCTCATCTCGGACTTGCCTGGCCCTGCAACCCTTCCGCAGAGCTTGGCTGGGTGGGTAGTGGAAGTGGTTCCCATGAGAGCGCAGTCATTCAGAGTAAACCCCAGCCAAGCCTGCCCAGCTCCTCCAATGCTCCTGGAAAGGAATGGGAGAGAGAATGGGCTTTGCTGTGGGGGGATCTGAGCCCTGTGGACCCCAAATCAACCTGCTCCCACTTTCCACTGGGGCTGGGGTGCACAAAAGGCACCCGAGGGGATCCGAACTAGCCCGCTCTCATGATCGGTTGGGGGATCACAAGCCCCTTACAGCAACAGTGCGCTGGGACAGGGGACGGTGCCTGAGCCGCCAGCGAAGTGGTACCTTCCCTGGTGTGGCCAGGGCGTGCTGAGCAGTGGTCGGCAGCCGGCACCCTAAGGGGTGTGGTGGCTTGCTTGTGCTGCACCCAGTACTCACTGCAGTGCTCCGTTCGAGCTGCTGTGCTCGGCAGTTGCCACCGTGCTCTGTATTTAAAAAAAAAAAAAAAATGTTTAAACCTTGGAACCACTGTGAGGCGTGCTCCCAGTGTAACTTGGGAACCAGCAGAGGTCTAGGGGTCTGGGTTCCACCCCTATGTTATTGGCCTGTGAGATCACCACTGGGAGCTGAGTTTGGGGGGGAGCTCAAATCCCTTCCCCCTCGCAAGCGAGAGCGGGCGCTGTGACCACCCACATCCAGGATGTAGTGGTACCATACTGCATCTGTCTGCAAGCACAGCGCCAGGTTTCTGCTGGAAATCTGGCTTTTACTGTGGCTCTGTGGCCTTCCCCCCGACGTCCTGCCATGAGCGGTGGCTCGGTGCACCCCCAGATCCCCCACTGGCTGGGCCCTGCCGCCCGGGATGTGACAGGGAACTGGGGAAGCGAGGGTGAGGGGCTGGCTGTGCCTGGCCAGGTCCTGCCACAGCCTTTTTCCGTGGGAACGGTGCTGCCACAGGCACATTGGTGATCAGCGAAGGGTTTACGTCCCTGCCGCGGCATAGACGTGGGCACTGAGCGCCTCCCACGAGCATGGTGATGGGCGAGTGCTCATCTGCCAGAGTCCCTAGACACATTCCAAGTGCTCTAATGAGCAGCGTGGGGCTGACACACCGCTGCAGCACTCTGGGGCTAAGGGGGGTGAGGCGATGGGGTGGCTCATTTGTATATTAATGACTGTCTTCGTGGGTCACCCTGTGCAGGTGTTAATACACTGTGAGTAATAGGGCTGCCTTCGTGGGAAGAAACACTGCAATGAATTGAACCTACGAGATAAGAACTGTGAAGTATCGAGAGTTTACTGTAATGTTCAGCAACAGTAGTGCTGTTTTAATTCTTACCAGTGAGGAGTACAAGGAATACTCTCTCTTTCTTGGAGAAGAGAGAGGAAGAGTTTAGAGGCTCAAGACAGAGAAATAAGAAAGAACTTTGCCTCTGCAAATAAGGGTTTAATTCATCACTGGTATCCATAAGAGGGAAGTGATAGTAAGGTTTAGGAAGGGAACAGCAGAAAATAGTTGTGTATTAGACACAGGCTGGGTGACTGTGTATTAGAGTTTACTCCTTCCTTCATACGTTTTATGACCTTCTAGCAATGTAGTTCGGAGGACAGACTCTAGTTGCTGAAGGTGAAGGAGAGGGTTGTGGGGATATTTCATATGAATAGATGTTTTTCCTTTGGCAGCCTTTTTCCAAAGTGTTTATGTTTGGGATTGTCAATATTTAGTAGCTGCAAATGATAAGGAAGTTGGATTATATATAATAGTATTTTGAGATAAAATTGTGACTTAGGCCTGGTTGACTCCCACAAATTCAGTGGGATGTGGTTTTCTTTAAACTGTTGCATGCTAATGTTGATACAAACCCAGCAATCCCAGGCTCCTAGTGTGTGTTGTGTGGGCATTATATTAAGTGGCTGAATTTGCTGCTTGTCTCTCATTACATTTCATGAGAACCAGGCTGTCAAATGGAAATAATGATTTGTTTGTGCATGTTGTAATAGCAAGTGGTGGAAAGACCAAGCAAAGTTCGCATCTTTTCAATCCATGAGTTCTCCTGCAGAATGTGACAAGTAGCTGCCAGAAATCTCCATAAAATACTGCCCTCAGTCAAATCTCACTTCATTATTGATCTGTCTTCATACGTCACTGTCCTGGAAATGTGTTCTGTGAGTGTGTATGCATGTCCCTACTTAAAGCAGAGACCAATATATAGTACTGTCAGTCACTGTTGGACTCATTAGTGCTCTGAGCAGCTGCCTTCTTTTTGATTACTTTGCTTCAAATAGGTCTGTGGGTGGTTACATTTTCTTAGTCTGTTTAATTGATGTGATAAAACCTTTGGTTTAGTTTTTTAGGCTTCCAGAATTTGTTGTTTAGCTTATTGAAGGGTTGTATTTTTGGTATGTTAGGCCACCTTGTAAGCTGTTTATTTCATTCTGTACTTTGTAAGCACTTTGTGGAAGATGAGTTTGAGGCTAGGCACTAGGCAATTTTTGATGTTAAATGTATTTACCAAACCCGTCAGATCCTTTGGAACATATTACAGAAAGTGTCAAGCAAACAAAGTGACATGTCTTTGTGGAAGGTCAAATATTTCTGTATGGCTTACAATTTCAGTGAAGTCTTGTGCTACAGAAAAGAATAGGCAATGAGATTCCTGACATGGCTGGTGTCATTTTGGGAAATGTTTAAAAGCATGTGGTGATGTAGCTGTTTACTCAGCAGCAGTTTAGATATCTGCTAATGTGTGGAGAGAGAATCACAAATACAGTCGGCCCTCGAATATCATGGTACTGCGTGTCTTGCCCTCCCTCTGCGTTGATAGGTAGCTCATTAATGTGCAAATGCCCACNGAAGGTCCTTGCGCCATGTGAGCAGTCGGGGGAGTGAAGGGTGTCTCTGCTGCCCCATCCCTGCCTGGGGAGTCCCCAGGAGTTGTGATGAAGGAGTCCTTGAGCCCATGCCGGCCCCAAAGCAAGTCCCGGGCTTCGTCTTCTGCCGCTGTGGGAACTGCAGCGAGCGGAGCAGGCACCACAGGGCTCTATGTACTTCTGAGCTCTCCCTGGTGTGTTCCTTCCTGGGGCACACATGTGGCTGGCTTGCTGGCACTGGGAAAGCTTCCGCTGCTGTCCTGCTCACATGTTTCAATGCTGAGTGCCTCCAGAAAAAAAATATTGTTCAAACCCAGAAACCCGGGAATTTTTTTTCAATACAGAAGATGTTTGTGTAAATATCTGTGCTAAGAAGGCCAATGGCATCCTGACCTGTATTAGGAACAGTGTGGTTAGTACAACTAAGGGAAGTTATCCTTCCCCTGTACTTGGTGCTGGTCAGACCACATCTTGAGTACTGTGTCCAGTTCTGGGCTCCCCAGTTTAAGAAGGATGTTGAGGTGTTTGAGAGGGTCCAGAGAAGGGCGTCAAGGATGGTGAAAGGACTGGAGGACAAGCCCTATGGGGAGCGACTAAGGGAACTGGGGTTGTTCAGCCTGGAGAAGAGGAGGCTCAGAGGTGACCTCATTACTGTGTACAGCTACCTGAGGGGAGGTTGCAGCCAGGTGGGTGAGGATCTCTTCTCTCAGGCTGACAACACCAGAACGAGAGGACATGACCTTAAACTACACCAGGGGAGGTTTAGACTGAATGTTAGGAAGAGGTTTTTCAGAGAGAGTGATCTCTCAGTGGAATGGTCTGCCCAGGGAGGTGGTGGAGTAGCCATCCCTGGAGGTGTTTAATAGAAGACTTAATGATGAGCTCAGTGACATGGTCTAGTTGGTGGGAGGCTTGGTGCCCATGGTTCCACGCTTGTGGGCCTGATCCCTGGGTGAGTGTTCGCTTGGGAGTTGGACCAGATGATTCTGAGGGTCCCTTCCAACTCAGAATAACCTGTGAACCTGTGAATGTGGGGGCGGGCGAGGAGAGGAGAGGGAAGGGAGGGGAGAAAGGAGCTCCAAAGAGGGCAGGCAAGGGCAAGAGTCATAGCTGTGGACGGGTGGGCAGGGAGAACCGGGGCTGTGAGAGCTGTGCTTGGGACCCTGGGAAGGATTCTTTATGTGCGCTGCATACAGTGTCTGCTGTGTGAGGCAAGCAGCACTGCTTCGTCTGCAACCAGGGACCGCGCCCTCCTGCCTGCAGGCAGCCCGAGGCCATCATGGAACCGTGAGGGATCATGCCAAGCTGTGCAACACCACTGAAACCAAGCTTGGGCCAGTGCGGCCCCTGACAGATGCGCCGCTAAAACCAAGGGCTGGTCCTGGAGGTGGGACAAGGGTTGCAGCACTGTAATCTTTCCCATTGGAGCTGCCACCTCACTTTTATGTGCGCTGCTGCAGCACAAACATTTAAAGTGGAGTTTCAAGGACTGTACTCCACGCTGAGGCTCGTACCAGCGAACACTCGGAGGGCTGGGTCTGGCTACAGAGCAGCCTGGCCCTGCTGGCAAGGCAACAGTTGTGAGGCAGCACCGACCCCAGCCCTACGTCCACTGGAGTCGTGGGGTCCGGGAGGCTGTGAGCTTTAACTGGGGAGAGAGGCTGGCAGGAGCTTGCTCAGCCAGCGTGCTCTCGGCAGCAGTGTTACTATTGCGTTGCAACTCCGCAACAAAGCAGCCAGCACAGACAAGGATACTTGTCTTAGTTAACATATGTTAAGAAAACCCAAGAAAGGTACACACAGTTTGTATACTGTAATGTTTTAACTCCTTAACTGCACAGTGGAGAAATGGAGCAGAGCGGGAACTTAAGAGGGAAAAAAAACCTTACAAGCAGTGATGCCTTTATCCCCCTGGGGACGGCCAAGTGGGACAGGGGCTATCTCGGCTGCGTTCCCTGCCGCAGCTCTGTGGCTGCCCATGTGGGGTGGGCTGCATGGGCGGAGTGCTCGCTCTCCAGAACAAGTGCCACGGCACCGGGGTGGGCGACCCAGGCATAGCGCAGCCTCTCCCTGTGGAGCGTGGGACAGGCTGCATGGGCGGAGTGCTTGCTCTCCACTACAAGCGCCATGGCACAGGGAGGGCGACCCGGGCATAGTGCACCCTCTCCACGTGGAGCGGGGTGGGCTGCACAGCCAGAGAGCTTGCTATTGGCTACAAACACTGTGGTGCAGGGTGGTCAGCATGGGCAAAGCAGTGCACCAGCAGTCTGTGTGACTAATTTGAATATTCATGAGCGTCAGTCGTGCAGGCACAGCTGCGAATGCCTCGTGAAACGGACCTCCCCAGTCATGGAAAAGACCACAATGAGGTGAATCCTCGACTGGGGAACTGCAAAGTGGATAATGTTGACTGTAGTTGAGGACGTTGACTGTATTGCTATGGAAAAGTTTCTCTCACAAGCTAGACAATATATATTGTCTCAATTAAACTTGATCTATTGTGTGGGTCCCTTCCAACCCAGCATTTTGTGTGATTCTGTCTCATTTTATATATGTAAGTTTTTATTTTGGGGAAGAAACTCAGATTTTTCCCAGTGCAATAATTGCTTGAATATTGTGGGGGGTCAGTCTCAGAAAGATGCCATTCTAAGTGAAATCTGGGAAATAGCAGTCAATACAGTAAAGCTGGGTAAAAAACCCTGCAATGTATTGAAACCGCAAATGGTGAAACGTGAAGTAGGGAGGGATTACTGTATTTAGTTTGTGTCCTTCTTCCTTCTTGGTCCCCTCCCTGTCCTCCACCTCCCCTTAGGTGGTGTTTTTTGGTTTTTTTTGTTGAGTTATGGGGTTTTTTTTGTAAGTTCTAACAGTTGTTTCTCTGGATAGTCTTAAAGTACTTTCCAACTAGAATATGTCTTGACTAAGCACATGCCTTCTGCTTCTTTTCATCCTCTTGAGAATGACTGGGTGAAATTGAACATCTAAGTGCAAAACCCAGTTTAAATGGGGATAACAGAAGTAAGTGAAATACTCGATTTCTGATAGCTACCTTGTTTATTGGTGGGATTTTTGTTGCTATTTGGGATAGAAAAATACTGCACAGAGTTGAAGCAGGGAAGCAGTTGTTCATACAGACTCTGAAGTAGGTCTCTCTAACTTTGCTTTATCAAAAGTGCAAACTCTTGCTCCTGTATAAGGTGGAAACATGAGACTTGGCATCCAGATGATTGCAAATGATTGCTGTGGACCTGGCTTCAGTGAGAACAAATTTAGATACAAAGCTAAATTTGGGAGCCTTCCTCCCACATAAGGAATGGAGTTGGTGTGTGTGTAACTAGTTGTCTCTTGAATGTTTCCTGTATCTTGTTTTAGAGTCGAATAGAAGTGTATCTTTCTAAAGCTTAGCATTCATTACACACAGATCTTAGAAGTGACATGTAAGCACTCTGGTTTTGTTTTGTTTTAGATCTTGGTTGTTTTTCTTATGAAAGAAAACATTTTTTCCTGCCTGGAAGCTCTGTTTTTAATCTGTGACCTGAATCAAGCTGGATGATAACCTTCACAGAATTCAAATTACAGCAGCTCATTTTTTTCCCCAGTTATGTCAATGCTAACCTTTTCCGTTGATCAGCAGTACGAAAAATCGAGTCTGCTTAATTGTTAAGTACATAGTTGTGAATTTAGCAAATAAAAGGGAAGTGGCAAGGACACAACACGAAAGGAGATTTATCTTAATATTTTTTGTGAGAGTTCTGTGGATGTTAAAATTCTGAAGGGCGTGATCATCAAAAACAAGCTGACCATGTAAGAGCTGTGAATAATACCGCCTCCATTTCTTATCTCCCTTTTAGGTGTGGATCACTTCTAAAAGTGTCCAGCAAATTATAGTTCATCGACTGATACGCAATTGCGATAATGCGGAGAAATTACTGTTCTAAAAATTCAGTTTTCATACAGAGATGGTCAGAATCAGTAAAGCTTTTAATGAATTCTGAGGTCCTTACGCTTTCTTCAGTTAGAAAATGATAAATTGAGGAACCTCAATGCATAAAGGCTGTTAGAGTTACTGAAAAGTAAGCATATTCTCCTAACCATCTGTCTCTAAATGACAACTTTAGAGATGATTTTTAATAATCAAGTCCTTGACTGTTGAATGTGTGTGTGGCATGCTTTATCTTTATTGGCATGAAAAATTCCATTAATCTCGTGGCTCAAGGTAAAAGGAAAAAAAAAAAAATTAAGCTGTTGCATAAATGTGGTGTCCAGGATGGCCTAGTCAGATAGAATTTTCTGAAAATGAAATATTTCTATATGGCATCTCGTGCATTTACTGGTGCCATAAACTTTGCTTTTCTTTGGCACTGTAATTTTACTTTCTATCCCATAATTCTTATCTATTTTTAAGCTCCTTTAAAAAATAGGAAGCTAATTATAGACTAGTTTGATTCCTTGCTCTTGAAAATCCTCCTTTAGAGAGTTATGGAATCAAGGAAGAACATGCGCTGGCACTGACTGGGGGTAAATTGGAATGGAGCAAAAGGAAAATTCAAGTTTGGAAACTCAAATGTTGAGAATAAAGTGGTTGAAGAAGTAGTAGTGAAATTCCTCTGTTGTGAACTTCTTGCAATCTTGAGTTTATTTGATGCTCAAGTAGGTAGTAGAACATAGCATTTGTTACATTGTCCTGAATTATCAATTCTGGACAATCAATTCTCAGATTAGCAGTCTGAGAAGGCAAATACATGAATCGTTACTTTTCTAGTATGATAGGAAAGGTGATGCTGCCTATTAAGGTTTTAATCAGGGCAAAGACTGTCCTGTTTCAAGGAAATGTATTTTATTTAAATAATGTGCATTTTATGGCTAAAGCAAACTAAAAAGTGTTTTGTGAGATTGGCTTAGGAGAAAAGATGTCTGTGAAAGAGCTAAAATGGTATTTTAGAGCAAAAAGTTTTTCTGTTCATCAGTGAGAAAATAACTGGGAAAAAAATCTTCAAAAAGGTAAAACAAGGCTAGCCTGTTGTAGAAACAACCCAGCATCCCTCTCCATCCAGAATTACTTGCTATGTTAGGTTAACATATAATGAAAACCATTTTATTTTTTTGAGATTATGGAAAAGTGGAAAATTTTTGTCTTTAGTCAAAAGGATTTGTCTGTGCTAGCGTGCAGTATTTGGGCATCCATACCAATTTTAAAGGTAAAGCTTGGGGTTAGACATAGTCCAGCTATGAAGCATGGACTCAAGTGTAGGCTAGTTTATGAACCCAAGCACATGATTAATAAAATTCTCCTTTCCAAAAGAGATGAGGGTTTTTTTAGAAGATTGAATTAAAAATGGTTTGTATGACTGAGAGTGCAGTTGTCCAGCTGCAAATGTCTACTTAAAAAATCTTTGTTGTGCTATGAATTCAAACTAGAAGTTGTCAAAATCTGGTCCAGAAAACTTACTTAACTGGCAAAGAAGGGTGTGAGGAGAATTCAAATACAGTCAGCCCTGTCCCTCTTTTCACTTCCCATATTGCGGCTTCACTACTGGGTGGCGTGGTTTTACCGCGATTGAGGAGGTCCGTTTTGTGCCTGTATGAACTGACAGTCATGAATATTCAAATTGGACAGTTGTGAATATTTGAATCAACCCTCATGCCGTGCCGCACGGATCACAGGCACACTGCTCTACCTGCGCCACATCCGCTCCACTGTGCTCTGAGTGAGGTGGCTGCAGCAGTTTCGCTGGTGCCATGTCTGGCCCACCCTGGCTCGGTCCGAGCGAGGCGGCCATGTCACGTCCCCCTGGTGCCTCTCTGAGTCCGAGCAAGGGTAGCTGAAACAGCACTGGAGTGCGGTGGGGCGGCTGCAGAGCTGTGGCAGGGAATGCAGCGGAGATAGCCCCTGTCCCACCTGTCCAGTCCCCAGGGGAACAAAGGCACTGCTGCTTGTAATTTTTTTTTTCTTCTTACGTTCTCGCTCATCTCCCTTTCTCCACCAGTGCACTTAACAAGTTACAATGTTACAGTATACAAACTGTATGTATACCTTTCTTGGGTTTTCTTTACATATGTTAACTAAGACAAGTACCCTGATTAACATTTGAATCTACAAGCTGTGCTGGCTGCTTTGTTGCTGAGTTACATCGCTGTAGTAACACTGCTGCCGAGAGCACACTGGCCGAGCAAGTCCCTCTCTCGCCATACAGGCTCTGGGACCCTACTACTTCAGCAGGAGCGGGACAGGGAGGCACTGCCTCACAACCATTGCCTTGCCTGGACTGGACTGTTGTGTAGCCAGCCTTGGGACGTTGGTGTGAGCCCCACTGGATGGTGGGGTGTACAGGCTTTGAAAGTCTGCTTTAAACGTGTGTGCTGTAGCAGTGCATGTAAAAGTGAGGTGGCAGCTCCAAAGGGAAGGATCGCAGTGCTGCTACCCTCCACCTGCCTCCAGGACCAACGCTAGGTCTTGAGTTTGGTTTCAGCAGTGCTGCACGGCTTGGCATGGTCACTCACAGTCCCATGGCAGCCTGGGGCTGCCTGCAGGAGGGAAGGAGTGGTCTCCCTCTTTGACTTTTCTCTGGCTCTGACTGCTGCCCCTGCCTGCCCCATTTGAAGCTCCTTTCTCCTCTCCGCTCGTCCGTATCTCAGAAGAGATATTTACATGAACATCTGCTGTATTAAAAAAAATTCCCGGGTTCCTGAGTTTGAACAGTTTTTTATCTGGATGCACTTGGCATTGAAACATGTGAGCAGGATGGCAGTGTAAGCTTTGCCTGCGCCGGTAAGCTGGCAACATACGTCCCTTGGGAAGGATCACACTGGGGAGAGCTCAGTAATACATACAACACAAAAGTGCCGCAGCAACAGCAGCAGCAGCCAAAGCCTGAGACTTGCTTGGGAGGCGGCATGGGCTCAGGGACCCCTTTGTCACGATTTCTGAGGACTCCCCAGGCAGAGACGGGGCAGAGGAGACTCGCTTTGCTCCCCTACCTGCACGAGGAACCTCTGGGAACGCACTGCAGCCACTCCGGAGCTGAGGGGGCGGGGTGACTGGGGCCAGTTTGCATATTAATGAGCTGCCATTCTATGCACATGGAGGGCTTTGTGGGGAGGGGCAAGACCCACGGTACCGTGGTATTTGAGGGCCGGCTGTACTTAGGAATGGATTGCACAATGGAAAGATTTAGCAATCCTACCTTGAGAACTTCTTGGTATTACAGAGTAGTTAAAACTGAGGTTCGTATGGTTGATTTCTGGAATGTGTTCAGAATAAAGGGAGAAAAGGAGGAACTTATTTTAAGAGGTGTTTTTTTTTTCTGCTGGGAGCATTTTGGGTGCATTGCAGACTTGCAGCTGAGTGGCAGCTTCAATAAGCAGTGCACCATGTTGTGGATATGCAATTGAATGATGAAATACTTAGGAATATTATGGTTTATTTATTTATCATTTACTTATCAAGGTATGCATTTCCACTAGCAAATATGGAAATGCTTAATTTGACTTGAAATGGAAAAATGAAAGTTCTTAAATCCAGTGAGATGAGTAAATTACATGGGAATTGTTCATATGTTCAGTATCACATGCTCGTGATGTGATACTGGGCGGGGATAGTGTTAGAAATGTCCAACTTTCCCACTTAAGACCTGTGTGTCTGCTGTTCTTTGTTGATAGGGTCTAATGGTAGACCTTTTTGATGACTGCAATACTAACAGGAGCATATACTATCAGACTCTTTAAGGCATAGTCATTGCGTTTTCTTAGTCTTCTCTAATAATGAATTATATTTCTATCGATCTATAAATACAACATGTTGTTCATATAATAGATATCATGTTGTATTTATTTCTGTAATAAATGCTTTTATCAGTGAATGTAAATCCAGTTGAAATAGTTTATTGGTATAGTCCTTGAAGGCTTCCCTTCTGAGAATTCAGAAGGTAACATGCTGTGCTTCCTAATATGTCATGCTTGTTCTCCTTGACATTTTAAAAAAAAATTTAAATGGCTACGAATGAATGAGTGAAGGAACAAAGGAGATAGTGAAATAAAATGAGTGTTAATTAAGACAGTTGCAGGATTTATAAGGCATAGGATTTATTCAGAGAGAGTACTGATTTTGAATTACGGGAAGTAAAAGAGAAATAAAGTGTCATCAGTCCACATTGCCAAACACATGGGTGACTTAAGTAACAATTCTGGTAGTGTCAGACTTGTAGTTTGCTGAGTGTGGTGAATGTTTTCTCTTGTAAATGATACCAGCTGGTAATGCATCAGCATTTGTTAGAAATGGCAGAGTGGGAGTACCCTGGTGAATCCTAGTAACCTGAGGGAAGCTGGGCCAGAGGAGCCTCTAGTCTCTGAAGAGATTTGAATTTCAAGTGAGAAATCCATTGGCTTTTCTTTTGTGAAATAATAATGTGCTTTTTCTTGCCTGTAATTTAATGTGTCTATTTGAACTGTGCTTAAGCAGGTAATACTGCTTAAAATATATTAAAGTAGTAATTTTGTAGCTTCCCTTTATGTGGACTGTTTTAATGACTATTAATTAAAAAAGATGTCATTCCAATTTTGGAGTTAACAGAAAAATTTAGCTGCCTTTTGGAAGTATCTGTCTGTAACTGTTATTTCATAATTTCTGTAAAGCACTAATTTTTTCTGTGTCTAGTACATAACTTGACTCTGATACTTCCTGCCATGTTAGTTTTCATTATTGTTAATCTGCAATTTAATGACAGAAATACGACATCAGGGGTAAAGGTGTGAACAAGGCCAGTAGAGAAATACAGAATTAGGTGGCAGAATGAATCAGTTGTAGAGAGGTTTGTGCTGTTATTTCCCTCGTAGGCAGAGCAGATGACTTACAGAACAGGAGTTAAAAGACATCTCTTTTTGATACAGTTACGTGGCAGTTCTAAGAGGTTACATGTACCATTCTCTTCTGTTCTGCTTTATGTGTGTAATGCTTTTCTATCCTCAGTTAATGAAAGAACCTGGTCTCCATTTCTTCTGTGTTTTTGTGATGGTATGAACTGGGTCATCGTTTGGTCTGTGATGCGATAAAATGTTTTTGAAAGCTGCTTCTGTTTTTTCTATTCCTTTATGTTCCTCTCTCCCCATCCCCTTTGTACAAAGCCTTGCACTGTTTGATTTGACATTTAATTCCTTAGTCCTTCTCCTGGAATTTTATGTCCTTTTAGCAGTTTTCAAAGTGCGTTATCCTCCTTCTTCTCTTGTGAGGCTCCAGTTGTGTATGTGGTTTGTTCCTGTCTACCTTTTTCTGTGATACCGCTGTGTAAAAGGTGAAGAGGGGAGTTGCACATCAAACCATAACCCTTGAAAAGGAAATACTTAATTCTGTGTGATGTGAACAGTGTCATGGACAAGATGCCTCTGAAAAGTTCCAGGTTCTTCTGGGACAAGAATGAAGGCAGGATACTTGCTGGGAGTGGTGTGAAGGCTTGTGAGAACTGGTTGGCTTTTTCTTTCTTAAGATTACTGCATGTTTTCTGCTGGAAGCATTGCATATGTTACAAGCATCTGAGACATCATCACAAGTAGTGAAAACCTAAGGTACAAGGCCAGTGACAGTGTTTTGTTTTTCTGAGACTGTGCATAAAATAGGTTGTGGTTGGTCCTGTTAATGCTACTGCTGTAGCTGCGATAACGAGGATGTAGAAGGATGCCGTCTTTGCATTTGGGAATTTGCAGAAGTTGCTGTTCTGGGATGTCATCATGCTGGTAAAGGTATAATCTGTACTTGAATGTCTGCTTTCTTTCCCGAGGGTAGCTTTATGGCAATGCAAAGCCTATCTTCATGGAGTTTACAGTCACTCTGGGAGTGCTTTGCTGGTCTAGCACACAAAGATTTCTGAGCTGAAGTGCTCATAGTGTTTGTGTAATTTAATAGATTCTGTTCTAATAGACTCAGAGGAACTTTTTTCCCCAAATCCTTTAGTCTTGAGAAGGAGAGACTACTTTTCTTGCCTTTCATTTTCTTTCCTTTTTTTTTGACTGTTGTTCCTCCTTCTGTTAATTGCAGAGCTGTACTTCAGTAACCACAATGTTGATTTTGAAGGTGGTAATCGATAAAAAATGGCCTAATAACAAAGACTCAAATAAATTATTTGTACCTGAACAATAATAGGACAGTGAAATTGTCCTATTTTCACTGGCTCAGAAAGGACATTGTTGCATATAAATTGTAGATGTGTTTACTGAACTCAAGATGATGGGGAGAAGCACTGGCTTTGGGGTGAACCTACTGTATAATTTTCTCAGAGATAAGACATCACTCCTGTCCCGTGCTCTGCTTTTTCTCCTGAGTATATAACAGACATTCCTCAAATGGACAAGGAAAACTGAGCAGAATTAAAATTTACTATGAAATGTCCAAATTTTACTTTTTTTTGGTATGTTTTCCAATTCTGCTGTTTTCTCCTGCAGTTAAGTGCATATTTTTCCCTACTAAGCACCTGAAGAGACAAATGCTTTGTAAGTGGGAGAGTAGTATTGTAAAATTATTTAAAAGTCAAACAAAATAGGAAGATTATGGACCGCTGCAATATAAGTCAATAAGGTAATCTGAAATTTTGGCAATTCAGATCATCCATATTTTTAACATTACAATTGAAAACGTGGTGGTGGTTGGCATTCAGCTTGCTGTTCCTCTAATACTTTTTTTGTGATGAAGATATCCTCTAGAGGGAAGGTGAAGAGATGTGCTTCATGATTACAAAGTGGAGGCGTTCTGTTTGTTTTGTGTTGGAAAGGATGCAGAGGTGCTTATGGGAGAGATGGAGACAGGACAGAAGCGAGTTGTGTAGTGATGTACTAGCTTAAAATTATTTGGGGGACAGGGTGGTTATTCTGTAATACTATAATTTGAAGAGAGTTTTATCTTTGTTCTGGTTTGAAGGCAGGGGCAGTAGAGAGTTATGCATAAGTGTGGCAAAGGGAGGTTGTGTCTGAAGCTAAATCTTTGGCAGTGATTCCTGCGTCATGTCTAGGTTTCTTTACCTCAACTAAAGAGATTGACAGGTCATCATGTGTAACTTCAACTGGCTGTGAAGACAGACCTGGAAATACTCTGATGGGAAAGGCTAGAGATGTTCTACAAATGGGGGTACAGAACCTGAGGAAATGGTCTGAAGTTGTGTCAGGGGAGTTGGATATTAGGAAGAGGTTCTTCACCCAGGAGGTGGTGGGATACCGGGGAAGTGGTCACAGCATCGATCCTGACTGAGTTCAAGAAGTGTTTAGAGAATACTCCTGATTTAAGGAAAATCAATTCCAGGACTCAAAGTTGCTTGGAAGCTATAGAAAGAGTTATATTTACGCTCGGGAGCAAGGGAGCCAGAAAAGTGTCCCCTTGATCTCCCGAGGGCCCAAAGGCCCTGCCGCAGCCTTGCCTGCTTAATGTACACCTACTTAATGCATATGCATTACAGTGGATGCTCATCCCTCCACCATATTACATCTTAAACTTCCACTTTGCTTTAAGCCTTCGACCAACCAGCTCTGATATTTTGCATTCTTTCACTATATGTTTTGACTAAAGTCACCGTCCCTGGAGGTGTTTAAGAACAGATTGGGTGAGGAACTCAGTGACGTGGTCTAGGTGATGGGAGGCTCGGATGGATGCAGCATGGAGTCCATGGTTCCATGATTGTGGGTTCGATCCCTGGGAGGGCATTTGCTTGGGAGTTGGACTTAGATGATCCTTGGGGTCCCTTCCAACTCGGAATAAGCTGTGAACCTATAAAACCCTGTTCTGTTTATAATTCTATGCTGAGAAATGAGAAAGTTAGACTTTAATATTCAGCTTCAAGTTTCAACCCTTCTTTCTAGCCTAACAAAAGCCTTAAAACCTATTAATTCTATTAAATCCAAATTTCTACCTATCTCACTAAAATATCTAAATTTCTAAATCTCCAAATCACTCTTGTGCACATGGTGTGACTTCTGGGAATGGTCCTGTGCAGGGCCAGGAGTTAGACTCGATGGTCCTTGTGGGTCCCTTCCAACTCAGTATATTCTGTGATTTTGTGATACTGTGAAAGGGCTAAGAAAAAAATGCCATTTTGAAAAAGAAGTGGTTACCTGGGCAAATTTGGGACATAGAAAGCTATAGATGTCTGAGTAATCACCGTTTCTCAAATACTGTACACAAACTCATATCATCTTTGCTAATCCCATCTATAGAAACAGTAAGAATAATATGTGTTAAAAATGCCCATGTTAGTGATGTTAGCCAGATTGTTAGGGGTGTTTTTATAGGAAAAAGCTGAGGGGGTAATCTGCATTTGTGTGAGCTTGAGTCTAGCCTGTTGAGAGTCACAGCAAACTGTCCTTCATTTGAGGCAGAAAGTCTGTCCCCTCTTGGCAAAGACTTAGTTGTTCTCTGTAATAGCATAGATGATTTCTGCTGGGAAATGGAATTAAAGATCTGTGTTGTTGTGAAAGGTGGGTTTAATTGTGGGAAGAAAAAAGGTGTTTCCAGCTCTTGAGATTGACACACTAAGTTTGAAGTGTCTTTACTTTCATTTAGTGCACTAGAGCAATGAAATTAATTTATTTTTTTGTTTGTATGGTCTTGCAGTCCTAGCAGTTGGTTTATTGACAAATGCTTTGTGTTGTGAATAAAAGAATAGGTCACACTGAAAGATGAAATCTAATGATCAAAATGACAGTACCTTATAAAATGGAGTTACTACAAAAATTACTTTGTCATCTATTTATGTGCTCTTCTTTGAGTAAATATATGGAAAACTTCACCAGAAATACTGTATGATTGTAATTTGTTTCAACAGGTACTTTGTGCTGGACTTTGAGACGGGGATTCTGCAGTATTTCGTGAATGAACAAAGTAAAAACCAGAAGCCACGAGGAGCCTTGTCTTTAGCTGGAGCTATAATATCGCCCAGTGATGAAGTGCCACACATGTTGGTGGTCTACTCTGCTAATGGGGAGATGTATAAGTTGAGAGGTACAGTTGAAAGGTGCCAGTGGAGTTGTCCTTCTCTCCCAGTCCCACTTCTGCATCTCTTCTCTTATATCTCTTTTCTCTTTTACTTTCCTGTGCTGTTAGAAAGTAGTGGTTATACAGCTGTTTAATTTTCAGACACAGTGGAAGAACCATCTGGAGTTAAGTATATCTGACTTTACAATGTATAGACTTTCAGGGCTGGAAGATATCCCAAGGTGCCTTCCGTAATCTGTTACTGTGGCATTTTATTTGAATCATACATCTTATTTGCTTCAAAAGGAAGAAAAAACTGCTTTCATTGCTGTCTACAGCACAGCATTTAATTTCTGGTATTGTTCTGCCTTGCCACCATCCTTCAGATAATGTGCAATAATAAATCTGATGATGGATCAGAGAAGGGAAAAATGCTAGTGGGAGGCTGTTAAGGTATTATGTTCTCGGCAGTCTTGGAGTAGTTGAAT
This sequence comes from Pitta sordida, assembly GCA_013390025.1. Lineage (NCBI taxonomy): Eukaryota > Metazoa > Chordata > Aves > Passeriformes > Pittidae > Pitta > Pitta sordida. The sequence continues at coordinate 227,007 of WEKX01029292.1, forward strand.
GCACTTGTAACATAAAATTTTCCTTTCCCTTGCTCCCAAATACAGGGAAGACATTATAAGGTATATAGGAGTTAGGAATATTAAAAACAAAACTGACCAGAAGAGAGTGTTCTGATTCTGAGGCATTTTCAGTATTGTTGATCATGATGATTTCATGTCAAACTAATGTATAAAAAACCCCCTGTGTATTAAACAAGGGACATGGAATGCAATATAACTAAAGTATTCTTAGTTTCATTGTGACCTCTGTTTATCAGTTGCCTAGTGTGGCTGAGTATGCAGGAGTCCTCTGTGGTACAGTGAGTTGTTGTGTTATACATAGAACTGAAACACAGGAACAACCAGGGAGAATTTCTGTTATAATGTTTTGGAATTTGCATAGCTAGAAATCATGAACATTTGCTTCATTATTGTGCTTTTCCAAACCCTTGAGATTATGAAATGCTTACAATGTGGCGCTTTTAATGTAACAAGATCTATGAATTTAATTCAAATTAGTAAATAATGGTTATTGACTCAGTACAAAAATTGAGGTACTTAATAACAGAGGAAGGAAGAAAAATATTTACTGAAATTATCAACTCTGTATTGCCATGTAGTAGTGGTTTGTTTAAGACAAAACCAATCCTCTCTTCTAAACAAACTTAATAATGTTACACATAGACTGCAAACAAACTCTTCAATCATTTTTAAAGCTATTTTAAAAAAGATTTATGGGGGGATTTGTGATTTTTGTTCTTGTGTATTTAAGTTGCATATGAATGACACAAGTTTTGAGAGAGATTTAGTTCAGCCTCATTAAAAGAGAAGTATATGAGTACCTGGGGAACTGGTAGCTTGTCTGGTAGGTGATCGACATCCCGAGTGCAGAACTTTTACTGCTTTAAATACTGTGGTGTGGCCCTTTTCCTTCACAAAGAGGGACAAATAAAACAGAAGTGGATGACAAATTTAAAACAAAAAGTCATCTTGAGATAGTTCTGTTTTTATTAATACCTGGAGGAGATAACTGTGAAGAAGGCTCTTAAAGTTTCTCTTGCAGCTGGCCACAGCCAGCCTCTTAAGTACAAGCTGAGATGTGTTGTACTGAAAAATTTAAGTGTACTTAAGCAGCATAAATTAGAATTTATCCTGTATTCTAATCAATAAACAATCTTTCCCCCCTCTGCCCTGCTCCATCACCTCTCGTGCAAAAAAACAAGTATTGATTTCTGTGTGATCCCGTGCATTTTCTTGTTTCTGTTTCAGCGGCTGATGCAAAGGAGAAACAATACTGGATAACTCAGCTTCGATCGTGTGCCAAACATCACAAGGAAGGTAATTCTAAGGTAAATAATTAGGAGAGAGAAGTAACTACTACATTTTAAGTGGTATAGGTGAAGAACAGCATGATCTGGATGATAGCGGATTTGATGTTCAGAGGGTTTTGAATAAAAGCAAGTCGTCATTTGTCAATAACTGGAGCAGATTTAAAATAGTTGTCTTGTTTATGAAAAATGAATGAAGTGATTGTTAATTGAGTGGCTGAATCAACAGTTTATTAGTACATACCTGTGTGAAGTCCTGGCTAGTATTTAGAAGTGTTAACTGGTATTAGTTTTACTTAATTTTGTAAGATTTAGTGACTTTTATTATAGAAGCTTCAGATAGATGTTAGCAGCAGTCAGTCTTCATCTTCTTTAGTAAATCAGAAAAAGGTCACAGAATATTCTGAGTTGGAAGGGACCCACAGGGATCATCAAGTCCAGCTCTTAAATGGCACCACTGCCTCCCTGGTGGGAATTGAACTCCCGGTGTCCTGCATGAGGCAGGGACACTCACCACTGTACTAAAGTGGATTTTTTGTCATCTTATGAAGATTTATATTTTTTATTTCTGTGTGGGAGTTAGGTTGGAGAATGTAAAATATTGCATTTCTCATGACTAATTGTTTGTTATGTTAGAAAGAAAAAAGAGATTGATTCCAGAAAGATGCCGAGATAAGTGGAATTCATGAAGTAGTGGTAAATATGGTAAAACTGGGGAAAAACCCATGTGCTGCCACCTCCTATGCTTGCACTGCGTCTGTGCTGGGGACGCTCCGGGGCGGTGCTGGGGAAAGGGTGTCCCTGGGCTCTGGTCAGTGTTCTTGGAGCCTGGGAAACCTTAACTTGTGGGCGCGTCCCACTGCTGCCCCATTCCAGCACACAGCGCTTGACTCACCGCTGCTGCGGCCAGCCCAGCCCCACTTTTGTGGGGCACTTTCCCTGGGGCTACGTCATCACCAGGTGCCCCAGGTGCGCAGTGCTCGAGCACAGACTGCATTGCCTTCTCTGCCTGTAGCCATGGAAGCAGTAACACGTGCCCGGGGGGGGTCAGTCCCCCGGCTGGGCTTAGATAATGGGATGGTGTGACTTGTGGTGGTGCTGCACTGGGTCTCAGCGGCCACCCAAGGCATCCCACGGCACGAGCCTTCCACTTTAGAGACCCGGCATGGAGACACACAGGAGCAGGGCAGGAACCGGGGCGCAGCACCGTGGGACCATAAACCCCACAGGAGCAAGAGGTACCGTGTGCCCTCCCCATGGGACCGGGCCAGTCCCACCCCACAGGGAGCACTGGCACTGCCCCATGGCGAAGCAGAGTCACTGCGCATGCATCGGCCGGGAAGCTCCACAAATTACTGAGGCAGATTTGCAAGAAAAATTTGCGAGAAAACCAGTGAGGTCGGAATGGAGCAGTCGCAATATAGCGAGGTATTACTGTAATGCCAGTATGGGGAGCCTCAAAGAAAAGGGGCTAAAGCCAGGTTCAAAATAAAGAGTTGAATGAAAACTGGAGATGAATTTGGATGCCCAAAGTGTATATAGATTTGAAAGGCAAAATATTTTCAGAGAGTTTTGACTAATGTGTGGGAGATTGTTAAATACGAAGACAATGTCTATCAGAGAAGATCTAAGACAACTTTTAGAAACAGGAAGGGCTTACAATGGGGAGCATGTTTCTGGACTACTTCTTGTACTCTTGCTTAGTGACCTGCAACTGCTGTGGCTTGCTTCTGGTTCCTAGGCTCATTGTGCAAGAAAATAAAAGTATTCCCTTGACTGAGGGATGATGGACATATTTAGCCGAGGGACTAAATGAAAGATTATTTCAGACAGCAGGAAAAGGGTTTTTGCATTTTTCTTAGAAGACCAGTGAGTGAGAGAGACTTGGCATAGGAAGCTGGAGTGTAGATGCATTTTCATTGACAGATGCATTTTGGTATAGATACATTTTAATTGGCTTGAATCTGCTGAGTATGAAATAGAAATTCTGAAGAAAACAAAAATTGTTTTTTTTAGTTTTGTGTTACAAATCTACATTGTAAAATCAGACTAAGTCTCTTTTCACTTGAAATATTTATTAGTGAAACACTTTTGATTTTCTACTTTTGTAAGCCACAGGGCAAATAGAAAATTTGTATCTTCTGTATTTTTAAACTTGAGTCCAGAAAATAAAATGCTGGGAATTTATGTGCTTCAGAGAGAGGAGGCCACTGCTGCCTGTGCTTCTTAGTCCAAGTGGACTGTACTTGAAGCAATGTTGTTCTTTCCTGTTCCTAGGAATATTTCTTTTGCTAAGATGTGTCTTTTTTTATATATCCCTTTTTCCTTTCCTGCTTCCTATTTTCTCAGCATTAGAGTATTAACTGGAAGACATATTTTCCTGGCTTTAGCATTGCATACTGTGCTAACCTGGATTTAATCTCCAAGTAAATTTGAAAACTTCCTTCTGCTTTTGCCTATAAAAGCAACGGATAAAAAAGCTTTAATGCTACAATGATTAGACATTGGAGATCTGATACTGGTTACAAGGAAGCAATGCTTCACAGAGACCCCAGAAACTGGAAAAAATGTGTTTCTGTTATTTCTTTTTTTCTTCTCTTTCCCTCAAAGTTTCTTACTTCAAAACCCCTGCCTGGTAGGAAGTAAGAGAGGTAAGAACTGCTTCATTTCTTTGGGATTTGTATTTTTCTCTTGTAGATGAAGGTACTTTAGTATAATGATTATTAGCATGGGAATGGAAACATGCTGTTTAAAATATTTTAAATTCACGTAAGATAGTGTTCTGCTATTTTGAGCCACCTTACCTTTTGTATTGGGTTTTTGAACTAGTTACATTGAAAGGTCTGTAACGACACAGAGAGGGGTACATTTCACTTTCTTTTGCTTAATTGAGAACTTAACAAAACTCAGTATTTTTAGGTTTTGTTAAAATAGCGCTACCATTGGTAGGACTGTTGTGATCTGTTATTCTACTGGCTGCAGGATTTGATCTCCTTGTTCCTCCCTCTCACCATACCTTGAGGGCTGTAGTAAGTAATAACTGCAGATTATCCGTCTCTCACAGTGCTGTCACGAACAGGTAGATTTGTGTTTTAGACTTCTGGAGTTTCAACAAAATCCAAGCTCTTGTCTCTGCTGGGAACAGCATCTGGAAAGTTGGAGCCTGACTGCGCCCAGTTTCTTCAACAACTGGAACTCACCTTTCTCACAGGAGGACTGAGGCAGAAATTTCTAGCAGTTCTTTAGGAGTCATACAGTTGAGAAGGGGGTGGAATGGGAAGTGAAATTTATGCAGTGAGGGGTATGTATTATTTTATGCAAGTGTGATACTGCTTCAGTGTGAAAAAAATAATGGGATAACCGGGCAAGTGGCGGGAAGGTTCCCAGGAGTGCCAGTGAAGCAACTCCTAGTGATAGGTCTTTTATCCTGGAGAGAGAACATGTTTTTGAAATCTTGAATAGATATTTATGGAAGGAGATTCATAGGAGAATGTGATAATTTGAAGGATGTTTTTTCAAAGCTGAAGCTCTGTCTCTGTTTCTGTGAAATATTAATAGAAGAGCATTCCTTCTTCCTGCACTAGATCAGCAGTAGTTTCCTTTCTTTTTAAGAGCTACTGCCTACTTCACAATGCTACTGAATGACTTGCTGTCCTTGCTGTCTTTAAAGCTTCAGCTGGGGACTGGAGTGGTGGAGGAAATTAAATAGAGATGTGATTAAAAAAAAAAGTATGCTGATGATTAAATTTAGTTGCATCCTAATGAGTGGTCCAAAGGTGAGCTATACAGCTAACAAGTGGATGTAACACAACCTAAGTCTATGACTTCTTTAATTAAATTTTACATCTTAATGATTAAAAAAGGCAGTAAATAGTGTTTTTTGGCAAATGATTCCCATGCTGTCAGATAGTCTTAATGTTCTTGGTATTCCCATACAAGTCTCATTTCACTTAATTACAGATTGCTCAACCTCCACAAGTGCCAAATCACACTGTATTGGAAAGAATCTTTTATGTCTGGGTAGGATTGCTGGTTTTGTGGTTTGGTTTTTTTGACTATTCTAAATGAATATTTTTTCCAAGTTTCAATTAAAGCATTAATCAAATTTGAATTCAGTGATATAAAATCACAGAATCGCAGAATATTATGAGTTGGAAGGGACCCACAAGGATCATCTAGTCCAACTCACCATCTAACACCCGTACTGCTTTTAGGAAGGAGTAGGCTTATGTATATTTTCTGTGATAACTTTCAAGTGTAATTTTGTATTCTTAAATTGTCAGAAGCTTGTTAGTTCTTCTGTTTTATACCCATTTTTTCTTGACTGTTTTATGATGGTGGTTGATGGAAAAACACCACTAAAAACAAACGTTCAGGTTTTGATACCAGCTCTTAATGCCAACGTGTGGATCAGTTGCTGGATTTGTATGTAACCCTTGTATATCTCAGTGCATGTCAGGAACAGAAGCCTTTACATTGTGAAGTAGCTTCCATATTAAATTGTGCTCATTTGATAATTTTTGTCTTAGATCTGTGCTGGAATAAAGAGATGGACTGTCACTTGTTCCAGTTTCTGGACTGGAGCTGCACAGTAAGCTAGATGTTAAAAGTTGAGTGCTGTGGATTCATTCCTCTTTAAGCTGAACTCATTTGCTGATTTTCCACAGCTTTAAATTGCAGTCCAATTCCTTTCCTTCTGCTGGCACCCTTTGAGTGGGCTTTGTCATGTTTCTGGTTCTCTGTTAATTTGGGCATCAGAAACAGAAGAAATTATATCCTACTAGAAAGGACGTAGCTCTCTGACCAGTTCACTGAGGAAAGTGTGTCTCCATCTCTGATTCTCTACTGGTTTAACTCCCTGGAATGACTCTCCATGAGGTCCAATGGACCTGTGAACTGTTGTGGAAAATGGTGGAGAAAGAAGTCCAAACCTGCCCCTTTCAGTGTCAGCTGTGGTAGCAGTTTAGCTGTAATGTGAAACTGCACCTACAGAAATGCCTGATAGTTTGAGGTTAACACTTTTATCAAATCAATGTGAGGCAGACGTGTAATTTTTCTCCACACTGAAAGAATGGCTATCTTAGATCTTTGGTTTTCTTGGGTTTCTTCTTGTCTTACTAATGAATGGCCAGAGAGATACCTTTATATTTCTAAGTGGATTATTGACTGAGTATTTTTAACATCTGGGTGATAAGTGTTCTCATAAAGCCACATTAGTGAGAAGTTCACGCCTTTGTGAGTGTTGTTTTGGTTCTTCTATGCACATCAAACCTCTTCTCCTTTGAAGCTTCACTTTTCCCTCCATTAGGATGCTTGTCTTCTTCCTCTTCTCATCACTGACCTATGGAAGTCAACTAAAGAGTGGCTCTTCTAATTAAAGCATGCTTTGAAATGCTTAGAGTGGTGAGGCTGAAAAGGAAGCAGAGCTTGGCTGTAGATAGGTGTGTTTTTGAGATCTTGTTACCTCCCTGTGGAAGCTGCATGAAGGTAAGGGTTGCTCACAGCTTTCTGCTTCTAAAATTCTTCTGCAGAAACAGGAGAAAATCCATTTAGGACTGAACATGAGCTTGCGCAAATGACTCTTGATGAAGCAAAGATTTTATGATGGAATGATTATCATAGTCTCTTGCTTAAAAGGAAGACGTACTCAAGATGATGAAGCACTGTAATACTCTGCCAGAAAAGATGGTGCTTGACAGAAACGTGCAAAACATAAGCTGGTTGCTTTGCAGTGCTGAAGTTTGGATGTTATGTAGTCATTTGCATTTTAATATTTGTGACTGATTAGAATGCAAATGAAACAGAACTCTGTCCGTATTTGTCTTTTATCAGTGTTTGTTTACTTAGGATGCATTGGAAAAGGAGTAGATATGAATTAAAATACTGAATGGCAGTGTCTCAAAGCTGTAATTACTTTTTGATAGTATGTGACTTCTCATGGGTCTAAAGCTGTATGTAGGGATTGGCTCTGTGCGATATATATGCAGAGGAGTAAAGGAATGTCATTTCAGTATTTATTATTCTGAGGAAAACATCTGTGGCACAGTGCCTGTGAAAAGGATGATTATCAACTATAAACAGTTATGACAATTCGCTGCAGAAATTATTTTATTGATCTCTGGAGCATTGCATTTACTTTCCAAAATAAAATTATTTGCTTCTGGTAAATGGTGAAAAACACTTCAGCTTCTTTGTGAACAAGAAAGGCACTCTCCAGGGAGAATGACTCATGAAAACATTAGTATAGTTGGAACTTATTTTTCTACAATTGCATTATTTTAATTGTTATGATTTTTGATATCCAGATGGAAGCATTCATTACACAGCTTTTTATCTTGGGGATGGAGAGTCTACTAAAGTAAAAATCTTAACCCAAATCTATGTTAGCTAGCATACTTTAGCATAGCTAAGGCTGTGCATGTAGTCCACCTGGACTTCAGCAAAGCCTTTTACACAGTCTCCCATAGCAAACTCCTGGAAAAGCTGGCAGCCCACTGCTTGGACAGGCCCACTCTGTGCTGGGTTAAGAACTGGCTGATGGCCAGGCTCAGGGCGTGGTGGTGAATGGTGCCACATCCAGTTGGTGACAGTCACTAGTGGTGTCCCCCAGGGATCAGTGTTGGACCCAATCCTGTATAATATCTTTAATGATGATTTAGATGAGAGGATCAAGTCCACCATTAGCAAATTTGCACGTGACACCAAGCTGGGGACAAGTGCCAATCTGTTGGAGGGCAGGAGGGCTCTGCAGAGAAACCTGGACAGGCTGGGTAGATGGGCAGAATCCAATGGCATGAGGTTCAACAAGACCAAGTGCTGGGTCCTGCACTTTGGCCACAACAACCCCTTGCAGTGCTACAGGCTGGGGATAGAGTGGCTGGAGAGCAGCTGGACAGAAATGGGCCTGGGGTTACTGATTAACAAGAAGTTGAACATGAGCCAGCAGTGTGCACAGGTGGCTTGTATCAGGAATAACGTGGCCAGCAGGACCTGAGTGATTCTTCCCTTGTGCTCAGCACTGGTAAGACCGCACCTTGAGTGTTGTGTCCAGTTCTGGGCCCCTCAATTTTGCAAGGATGTTGAGTTCACAGGTTATTCTGAATTGGAAGGGACCCACGGGATCATCTAGTCCAACTCCCAAGCGAACACCCACCCAGGGATCAGGTCCACCATGCTCCATCCATTCAAGCCTCCCACCAACTAGACCATATCACTAAGCTCCTCATCGAGTCTTCTCTTAAACACCTCCAGGGATGGTGACTCCACCACCTCCCTGGGCAGACCATT
>WEKX01029292.1:235619-339935 GCA_013390025.1 Pitta sordida
CCATTCCGCTGAGAGATCACTCTCTCTGTGAAAAACCTCTTCCTAATGTCCAGAGAAGGGCAATGAGGATGGTGAAGGGACTGGAGTACGAGTCCTATAAGGAGCAGATGAGGGAGCTGGAGTTGTTTAGCCTGGAGAAGGCTCAGGGGAGACCTTTACACTCTCTACAATGGCATGAAAGGAGGTTGTAGCCAAGTGGGGATCTGTCTCTTCTCCCAGGCAACTATCAGTAGCACAAGAGGGCACCTGCCTTGCTCCAGGGGAGGATTAGTTTGGATATTAGGAAGAAGCTTTTTACAGAGAGAGTGATTAGGCATTAGAATGGACTGCCCCTGGAGGCGGTGGAGTCACCATCCCTGGGGGTGTTTAAGAAAAGACCGGATGTGGCACTTAGTGCCAAGGTCTAGTTGACAAGGTGGTATTAGGTCTTTTTCAACCTGGTTGATTTTGTGATTCTGTGATTTAGGTCATAAACCTAACATGAATGCAAGTTACAAGTTAAGTTTTTATTATCTTTTTTATTATTCTTTTATTGGTTTCATTTTGTTAGCAGGCAAACTGTTGGAGCAACGGTAAAGTGTAGCCTCAGGAAAGAGTATTTGTAATCTTTTTGGGATGCTTCGGCTTGTGGATTACTTGACTTATTATTGGAACCATGCATTACTAATTGTTGAAGGGCTTATGTCTTCCTTTCATCGGACTTTTCGCTATCTTTTAATTTATTTATTTGCAGGCCAGAAAGCACTGAGACCAAAGAAAATTATATATGATAATGAATAGAGGGATAGATCAGTCATACAAGCAGTGCTAGGGGGGAGAGCAGGGGATTAGGAATAAAGGTCCATCAGTTACTGTCATTGCTTTGATTTCCTGTGAGAATGACTTTGATGACACTTGTAGTATGATGTGTAACTAGAGTGTTTTTAGCAGTGGAAAACTTCACGTAAGTTTTAACATTTCAACCAAAATGGAAAATTTTGATTTTTGCTCAGCTGTGTGTCAATGCAAAAGGGATGCTTGTCATTCCCAGTGTCTAATCTGAAGAAACTCTGTGAAAGAGAAGTCAAGTATTTGGCTGGGACATAGGTGTTGACAATGTGCTGTAAAATTCAACACTGCCTAAGGGGCTGAGTGTGCATTCTTATGACAGTGACAGGAAGAAGCTGTCAGAAGGAATTGGATGCCGCCCCCATCTCCTTGGATGGATCAGATACTGCTGCTGTTCTCTGTGGCAGTGCAGAACTGGAGTCCAACTTCAAAAGGTCTTGAATGATTGTAAAAACTTTCTCCTGCAGACATTCACATGCACTCTGTGTGTGACTGTTTTTGCAAGATGTTAATTTGAAATTTTTGTAGTTATTGTGGGGCTTTGCCTATAGATAGCTTCATGGGTAGCTAGAGGTTCATGTGCTCGGATCATTTAAAGATTGTATGCTACAGTTGTCCTCTAAAGAATAATCCCAAATTAGATGCTAGGGAATTTGTGTTGCAGGCTGATGGACTTTCCTGGCGTGTTGTTTGGAAATGTTGGGTCACTCGGTGGATGAGGGGTATATAGGTACAGAAAATGAAGAGGTGAGGAAAACTTGCTTGTAGATCTGTATGAGCTGATCACACATGAATGTGTTTGGCTCTGATACTTGGCACATACTGTGGCTGTGTGTGCTGATTTGGTATTTCCAATCGTCCTGACTGATTGAGTTGCCTAGGATTGATAATGATCTTGGTGCCGAAAGGGGAAGAAGACTCTCGGAGAGGGGTACTGGCAGAGGTGATCTCTCCCTGGAGACCATGCAGCTCTATTGTAGGGCAAGACATGGAGCTGAGTGTTGGGCACTCCTGGCAGTGGGATATGGTCAGCCCTTGCCATGTTGTGTACTTGTGTCGGCAGAGATTTGAGTTTACCTGATGTCCTGTTTTTTTTCTGATTTTTCTCTCCTGCTTCTCTAATCCCCAAACTCCGTGCCTTAAATGGCTGCTAAAAGTTGCTGTCAGTGGCCACATGCCTTTGAAAAAGTTAATGAAAAGCCATCTTAAATGCACTCTGGTCCCACAGGCTGTGTGTTCTGTGTCTAGTCACACTCTGAGTGTGGGTGATGTAGCCCAGTGAGTTGTGATATGAACTAGAGCAAATTTTGGATGGAAATAAAAAAATGATCTGGATTAAGAGAATCCTAAAATGGTGAGCATATCTGCTCTTTGGACAAATGTTCATTACTTCCTTGTGATACAAAGCCAGTTAAAGAAATTACAGCTGTCTAGCACCTTTTGTACTAATAGCTCACTATCATATTTATGACTCACAAGTGGGTCATTTGGCGAAAAGTGTATCGTGTTAGTTGACATGAGAGAAAACATGGGGCATGAGTTGCAGTCAAGGTACCTGTTGTGATCCGTGGGTCAGCTGCAGGTTTAAAACACTGTGTTGAGGAAAAATAGCACTGTATTGCCAAATAACATCAATGATATAGACGTTAACTTTAGAATATACGTGCATTTTAATTTCTGAATATATCTCTTTGAATTGTGCAGGTTAAATGAGATTGTTTTGGCAGCTCCTTTTTTTCTGAAAGCCGACTCTTTCCTAGAATTCCTTCCTGATTCTGTGTTTAAGCAGAAACAGTGCATGGATTTTTCCATGTTTGTTTTATGTTACTTTCGTTATCTGCAGATCTATAGCTTTAATGCAAGAAAATGAAAGCATAGTAAGACTTCACTTCTCACAGAATATTGTTTTCTTTTAAGCAAAACTAGTGGCTTAACTGACAGTTTTACATTGCTGGTGTTTACCTGAGTTTTGAGATCTGTTTAGCTATATGAAATAGCTGCCGTGTATTTTTGGTATTGTGATTGCCAGGTACTAGAATGTCAGTGATTCTCCAAAGATTTAATTTTAAAAACAAAATAACTTTTATTATTATGGAAGATAACTTCATTTTTACATCTTAAAATCAATTTATCTTGTTCTTCCTCTGCACCCTAAACTTAGTTTGGAAGTATTCTAGTATCAGTCAGTTTAAAAAACAAACATCAGTAAAGTGTGTTCTGCTATTATAATGTACTAGGAATACCCTTTCTCTGTGAAACTTGTAGTAAAAATGGAAATTGTCTCATTCTTTCTCCCAAATACCTTTTCCCTTGCTCTTATTTTACTTGTAGTTCTGTCTGAGCAGTGTTTTTTCAAATGGAAGATGAATAATAAAGCTGGCAACTTTCTTTGCCCTTCTGACCAATTATAGCCCCTGCTGCTTTTTTGCCCTGGAGTCAAGTCCAGTTTTAATGCAATTCTGATTTATCAGCCAGGATGGATAATTTCTGAACAGATGCTTATTATTATAATCTTCTTGGCCAGAGTAGGAAAGAATATATTCATTTGAAAAAGTCAAACCATCATTCTTGGAAGTGTTTGTAAATGTTAAGTCCAGACCAATGCAATGATAATTATTTCTATGGTATTAGCAGCTCTTCGCACACTGGCAATGTGATAACCCATTTTTTTAACAGATCTCTCAAAAAGTCTACAGTCTAATTTTGTGTGGGAGTGTTAGAGGGATCGTGTAACTTGTTTTTCTCTTCTCCTTGGAAGTGCCAGATAATCTACCTTGTCCTTCACAGTCAGTGTAGCAGTAACATGAGGCCTGACTTGAATTCCACTGCTAGTTGGAACCTGTCCCCTTTGGATTTAAAGTCTTCCAATGATGTGTATTACCAAATAAGTGTTAAAATTGACCGTAAAGAATAAGAAGAAAGATTGTACCTAAGGAATGCTTCTGTGCACCCTCCAGCAGGCTCAGGAGTGTTACCTCACATTGATGGTCACTGTTTTAGTGGTGTTGTAGACTGCCATCATTACTTGTGCAGGGTGTGTAGAGGAGGTGAAATGGTATTTCACCCATGAAGCTGAATATTTCCTTTACTGTCTTAAAGTGCTGCTACTAAATGTCACTCTCTGATCTTCTTTGTGTTTCATGAGGTAAAAGTTACTCTGTTTCAGTTTTAACTTTACAGATGCAATCAAGATCACAGAATCACATTTTCAAATAGAAGGGAAAAGCTTTTATATTGTACTTTTATATATGATGTCCCATGGTGCTCTAGTGCCCATCTGTGCTTGATTGAGGATTACTGTCATGTAGACCTCCAGGAGAGCTTGTGTTTGAGGTCTGCGGAGAACAAACTGAGGTAGCAACACTGACAGGTGGTTAGATAACAGGAAAAAGTTCTTGAATGTTCCAGCTGATTTTATAGGTTGTATGTTAAAAGTGTTAAATGCAGATACCATTAGAGATTTATTTCTGGTCTTTTTTATATGTAGGGTTTATCCCAAGCTTACTCCAAAATGTCTTGATGTTTTTTAAGCCATGTTTTGTTTTAAATGTTGATGTTTAATTGTCGTGGTTTGCCGAAATTGCACCTCCTCTGAGGTGCAACAAGCATTATTCTGTTTCAGATGTTCATCAGGTGAAAACCTTAGTTTTTTTCTTCCTTAGTGTCCACGCTAGTTTACTGAATTGTAGGTCGGTGGTTTAATGAAAAATATTTGTGTTGGATTGTTACTGCTCTGCCTGCAAAATCCTTCCTAAGCTTTCCTAAAAAGTGGGATTGTAAGAATTTAGCAGTGTATCATTATGTAAAAATCTGTGAAGATCTATGCGAAGGCCAATTTCAGGCAAGCCAAGAAACAAAGGCAGTAGCTCTGGTATTTCCAAGAACATCTCTGCTGAGCAATGCAGATGGTTCAGAAAGAATAAATCGGTTACACTTCCAGATTGAGTTTTGTGAGGAAAGTAGGACAATACAAATCCATAACCTGAACTGTAAATCATTAGTCATGTAAAAGTTGGTAATATCACCATTCCATTGCTTATTCTAGAGCATTTCATCCTCTCGAAGTAGAAGTTCATCTCTGCTTCCACCTGGGACAGTTAATTCTGCATCTCCCAGTGGCCAGAAACACATGAGTCAAAGTGGTCCAACCGTTGTAACCATCACACATCACAAATCACCTGCAGCTGCTCGAAGAGCGAAGAGCCAGCGATCTGGGCAACTCCATGAAGTCAGAGAGGTAAGAGAGAAAAATATGCTGTTTTGCTATAACTCTGACGTGCTTGTTTAGCTTTAGAATAAGCAATTGAGTCTGACAGGTTAACTATGATCTTTGTTTCCCGCTTTGTGCTTGACTACTTTGTTTTGATCCCCTCGCAGAGCAAGAGGTGGTCTTTAATTCTGGTTCAGCTTCAGGTCAGGTGCATAGAGATTTTTTTATGCTGATGTTAAAATTAGTGTGCACACATGCTTAAAAAATGAAGGAGGTTGCCTGCAGCTTCCAGGTTTTGCAGTGGAATTGCAGTACTGGGGGAACATGTCTTTGAAGCTGTGTGCAGCAAAACCTTTCAGATTGGAAAGCAGACCCTGAAGCATTTAAATATGACTAGAAAAAAGTACTTAAATAAATTTGTCTGATGAATGTGTGTGAATGAAGTCATAGTTCCCTATGCTCAGCAGTTTGTTCCTATATGGCTGTAATCTTAGCCTTATTGTAAAGTTTATATTATTGGCCTTGTGATGGAAGAATGCTGTCTGTATCAAATGCATGAAAAACAAACAAGAAAACATGTTTCTTTCAAAGCCTGTTTACCACTGTTTAAGAAGTATAACTTGTATACCAATTTAAGTCTGTCTTTCAGACAACAAAAGCAGTACAGAGTTTTAAGCTTAAATGCTATGGCAGATTTTCATAGAACTTCCTTTGATCTTTCATTCCTTATTGTTTTTTGGTTTGTCTTTCATGTTAAGAATTTGAATAAATCCATGGTGTGTTCTCACAATGAAGACTTAAATTGCACATCCTGATGAAGAATGCTTGTTCTTATTCTAGGTAACATTAAAAGTGAAGACCTCATTATCTGAATGTCATCCATGTTTTCTTTACATTCTTAAAAACACACAGCCGTTTGTTAATAATGAAAATATCCTGTCTTCGTCTACCAATCATCTCCCCTAAGTTGTTTCTATCATACTAAATACATTCAGAGTGCACCTTAAACCTATTGATAAAATAAACAGTGGCAAATTTGTCAAATAAAGCCAAGTAAGGCTGAAAGGAATTTAAACGAGTTAATAAGTTGGGAAGAGAAAAAGTCATCAGTTGCAAAGAAGAAATAAATACTTACCTATAGTAAAGCAATGGGTAAGCAGCCAGGTGTCATCCTTCCAGAAAAGGCCTGTGAATTCCTGACTCGTTTGTTTGCAGTGTATCACAATGTGATGTTATTCTAAAAAGGTATACATTACAGGACTTTAATCTGTAAAGATGGAATGTAATTGTTTTGCTCTGCTTGATATGAGTGATACTTCACCTGAAGCACCAGTTACTGTTAGAGGACTGCAATAAAAAAAGACAAGTCTTAGACGTTGAAGATGCAGTAATGACTGAAGGTTAAAAGCAGTGAGTGCTTTTCAGGGAGAGGAAAATGGTACTATGATAAACAATAGGTAAGAAAATTTTATAGAGATGTGTGAGGTGTAGCTTTTTGTGTATTGTATTTTATTTTTTTGTGGTGTGCTACTTGTTAAAGAAGAGCATAAGTGTAACAATTGGACCTTCTGCCCTCTTTCTCAGTCTGGTGTTAAAAAAGTGTCTGCTTGATGGACGTTGTTTCCATCTTGTGAAAGTATAAGTCTGATTTTTCCAGATTAAAGAAGAAGGTTTTATTTTAATGGCATACTTTGTGCATTTCCTTCTCCTCTTATTTCCAGAGTGAATGCAATAGACTTGGATATATCCTACCTGTGTTTCCATAGATTATTTATGTTCCTTACGTGAGTCAATTCGTTAGATCTACCCTCCCTTTTTCAATTTATCAATAAAGAGGTCGGTCCAGGGCCCTTCACAAAAGTGCACTTAAATCTGTTCTAGTCCTGTTTTTGAATCTGAAGGGAGGAGAAATAGGAACTAAAAGTACAATAAGGCAGAGTTAATCCCTTCCTCAACACCCAAATCTTTACTTTTTGTTTGAAAGTTGTTTGGAATGATTTGGATGAAGGGAAGAGACTATAAAAGAATTAATGGTAGTGTTCCCATGGTAGAATGAAGTCGTTGAACTTTGACATGCAAATAACCTTTCTTTTTTGTACTATGCATAGAACTACAGTAATTAATTTGCACCTTGTAAAATGCACTAGACAAATCAATGGAAAGAATCACTGTGTTTCTGGAAAATGAGAGGAAGAATGTTTTGAACTTGAAATTGCTACTCAATTCTGCACTTTCTTGATTTGACCATATTATTTGTAAAAAGTCAACTGTGTCTCCTTGTTGCAAGTACTCCGATTTTTTTTATGTAATGTAGTGATGTTTGGTAATGCTTGAGTGTTTTTTTTCACTTTTCTCTTTTTATACATAGAAAGAATAAACAGCACATTGTTTCCTTCTATGGTTTGTTCTGGCTGATTTAATTTTATTTTTAAGAGCACAGAGAATTTTAGTGTAAAACAAATTGTAGCAAAGATATCTATTTAGCGCCAAACGCACATGCAGAAGTGCATAAATGTAGTAAGAGCAACTGTGTTGTTCTGCAGAATGACACATGTAATATGTGTTTCTGTTGTAAAATTAAAATTTTACCTTTTTTCAAAATTTTGATAAGTTGAAATTGAGCACAGATATGGGACTTTTCACTGCTATAAAAATTTTGTTTTAATATTCAAGCTACTTTTGTATAGTGTTCAATTGAAAATAAGCTCAGGAGCATTACTTTTCATCAGAATGTAATTGCTGTTTAAAATAATATTGTTCTCTTAAATCAGAGATTTGCTTATATTAACTTGATGTTAGTAGTTCAGTCCATACTGATTTATGGAATGTTACATCAAAACGAAAATTCACTTTACATTAATTTGGGAGAGCTGATCTGTAATATGTTGCAATTCCTGCAGAATTATTAAAAGTCCTACCTCTTTGTTTCGGCAATAACTTAGCATTAAAGGGATGCTTTAGGCTAATTTTTTAGTGAGGGATTTTATGGTAACCTAAGTCTCTGTCGTTTTGAAATTGAATTCTGTTTTTTTAAACTATGCATATTATTATCCTCTTAGAAATTTATGATGAGAGTTATGCTTGCAGATTTCTTTACTGTAGGTGGTTAAAATTAAATGGTACATTGAGTCAAGTGGCCACATCACACTTCGTGTTAAANATTGCCCAATTTTATGTGGTTACTAAGCAAAAGGGAATTCTAAAACATTTTGAGGATTTTTTCAAGCAAGAAGTGAATGTCTTCAGGTCACTGTGTTATTTGGATGGCGAAGTTAGGTACTGTGATTAGCTACTGTTAACTAAAAAGGCTGTGTAGAGCTGTTTGTTCTTTACAGGATGACAGCCCTGCACAGGCAGCACTGTGGGGGGAAAAAGGAGATGCAGTACTTAAACCACTTGAGGCACTCAGATTTGCAGGGCTTGCACAAATGTCAAGACATAGGCTCTGTTGTGAGGTTCAAGTTTGTAGTTAGTGTTTAAGCTGGTACTGGGGGAAATCCTGATGATTTTTGATCTATGCCAAATTTTACTTTCCAGGTTTGAAAAAGTTTTGCTTTTTGTTTCAATTTTTTGATCCTCCTTTTGTTTCTCTGGAAGTATGTTAATGGAAAGGTCAATGGATAAGTTCAACCTCATGTGAGTTCTGGCAAAAGGAATGCTGTAGCTCTAGATTTTGATGTAGTGTTGAGGTTCTGCGAGGTTATGTAATGAGGGTGGATGAAAAAATTTGATTCAGCTCCTTGAACAAGACATCGTGCATAAACAGTGTGAAGTATGCACAAAGAACATTAAAAAAATCCTGCTAATAATGGAAATGTATGTTGTGTATAATAAGTATTTTGTGTGTAATTGCTTTTGTTTGAATAGGAAGAAGTGCTGTATGTATATTACATTTTGCCCTCACTGACAGTTCTCACCTTGATTTCGGTGTGTAGGGAGATGAGAGGTGTCTTTGTGTCAAAAATGACCTTCAGGCTTGCATGAGTAACAAATCAAACATTTGATTTTAGGAGATGAAAATGGTGTCATCATGTTTGCCCAAGGAATGGTATTTAACATGAACCTCTGAACAGTGCAAACTTCAATCTTTCTGGTCTAGTAATCTTGATGCTTTACCAGAAAGAGAGCTGATTACTGTGGACTGAATCTGCAGTATTTGTAATCTGCTGAACTATCTGCTACTGTGCCTTTGCTAGTTGCCTAAAATCTTGGCCATTTTTCATTCTAGACATATTTTAGAATAAAAGGTAGCTTTGTGATATTTTCTTTGTGGCAGTTTGTGGTTGATTCTTTTAACTAGAGTCTTCCTGTGCTTCAGAACTAGTGCAATAAATACACTCTACACAAGCTTCTCTGTTGGCCTGACCAAGGAATTTCATCTTTAATAGATACTGCAGAAAGTGTTTATACTGTTTCAATTTTGAAATTGTAGTGTCCTGTTTTCTGCTCATTTGGAAGGGAAAGGACACAGAGGAGTAACCTTTGTTGGTTATAGCTCTCAATTTTTTCCTGAACTTTTATTTAGATTTTTAACTCCCCTCCATACATAANATGGTACATTGAGTCAAGTGGCCACATCACACTTCGTGTTAAATTTTAACTGTCACTGAACTCAGTAATAGTGACTCACTTAATCTTGGAATGATGCTTATTTTTGCTGAGGATACTATTATACGACCTCTGCCAGTGTTACCATTGTTGTTAAAGTATCAAGAACTGCAGTATGTGAGGATTTTATAGCAACTTATATTGATTTTTTACAGAAGTACAGAGAAATTAAATGGAGTTAACTAAAAGAAGTCCAGAGAAATATTTCTTCCCACAGTTTTAAAAGGTCAGTGTAGTAATTTCTGATCCCTTTGAAACATGGTGTTTGTTACAATCTTTGATACCCTTGACTAGTCATCAACATGGGTTTCTGGATATTTGGCATAGTGAGATCCAGGTTTCATGGGGCCTCCACCGTTGTACTTCTATTTTGTGTGCCAGTGGGCAGTTCCAGAACTTGGTAAGGGCTGCTTTTTGCTAAGATGACAATCCTACAGTTTCTTAGATGTCATTTTCTTTATATAAACATGGTTACTATTGGATTCCTGCAAGAATTATGCAGCTGGGTGCTACCTCCCATACAATACACGAAAATCTAGGACTTGCACCTGGGGCTTCATGGAGTGAGGTTCTTTGTGGGGCTGCAATTGCCCAATTTTATGTGGTTACTAAGCAAAAGGGAATTCTAAAACATTTTGAGGATTTTTTCAAGCAAGAAGTGAATGTCTTCAGGTCACTGTGTTATTTGGATGGCGAAGTTAGGTACTGTGATTAGCTACTGTTAACTAAAAAGGCTGTGTAGAGCTGTTTGTTCTTTACAGGATGACAGCCCTGCACAGGCAGCATTGTGGGGGGAAAAAGGAGATGCAGTACTTAAACCACTTGAGGCACTCAGATTTGCAGGGCTTGCACAAATGTCAAGACATAGGCTCTGTTGTGAGGTTCAAGTTTGTAGTTAGTGTTTAAGCTGGTACTGGGGGAAATCCTGATGATTTTTGATCTATGCCAAATTTTACTTTCCAGGTTTGAAAAAGTTTTGCTTTTTGTTTCAATTTTTTGATCCTCCTTTTGTTTCTCTGGAAGTATGTTAATGGAAAGGTCAATGGATAAGTTCAACCTCATGTGAGTTCTGGCAAAAGGAATGCTGTAGCTCTAGATTTTGATGTAGTGTTGAGGTTCTGCGAGGTTATGTAATGAGGGTGGATGAAAAAATTTGATTCAGCTCCTTGAACAAGACATCGTGCATAAACAGTGTGAAGTATGCACAAAGAACATTAAAAAAATCCTGCTAATAATGGAAATGTATGTTGTGTATAATAAGTATTTTGTGTGTAATTGCTTTTGTTTGAATAGGAAGAAGTGCTGTATGTATATTACATTTTGCCCTCACTGACACTTCTCACCTTGATTTCGGTGTGTAGGGAGATGAGAGGTGTCTTTGTGTCAAAAATGACCTTCAGGCTTGCATGAGTAACAAATCAAACATTTGATTTTAGGAGATGAAAATGGTGTCATCATGTTTGCCCAAGGAATGGTATTTAACATGAACCTCTGAACAGTGCAAACTTCAATCTTTCTGGTCTAGTAATCTTGATGCTTTACCAGAAAGAGAGCTGATTACTGTGGACTGAATCTGCAGTATTTGTAATCTGCTGAACTATCTGCTACTGTGCCTTTGCTAGTTGCCTAAAATCTTGGCCATTTTTCGTTCTAGACATATTTTAGAATAAAAGGTAGCTTTGTGATATTTTCTTTGTGGCAGTTTGTGGTTGATTCTTTTAACTAGAGTCTTCCTGTGCTTCAGAACTAGTGCAATAAATACACTCTACACAAGCTTCTCTGTTGGCCTGACCAAGGAATTTCATCTTTAATAGATACTGCAGAAAGTGTTTATACTGTTTCAATTTTGAAATTGTAGTGTCCTGTTTTCTGCTCATTTGGAAGGGAAAGGACACAGAGGAGTAACCTTTGTTGGTTATAGCTCTCAATTTTTTCCTGAACTTTTATTTAGATTTTTAACTCCCCTCCATACATAATAAATTAAAGGTAAAGGTCTCACCCTTTTGGTCATCTTTAACTGTAGATCTGTTCTGGCAGAAAATGAGATATGTTACTTAACAGGTTACATCTTAGTAACAATGTATCTATACATTTATATTTCAAACTCGTTGTCATGAATTTTTCATTTTAATTATCAGGGTGTAGAAAACAGGGACGACTGTTTCAGCTCTAAAACAGGTAATACAAAAGTTCTTGCAAAAAACTCAAACCAAACCCAGCTGTTTCTCAGAAAGCCATGATTTCTTCTTGGCTGGTAGTAGTGAAGAAAACCTTTGGATCAGTTCTGTGGCCATTGAAGTCAGTGGAAAGTGAATGAGGCCTTAAGCCTTAATGCAGCAGCTGATATTTGTTTGACGTACAACACACTAGTGCAAGTTAATCTACAGCTACTAATATTCACCTGTGCTTAGACAATTTTTCAATTGAGAAGTACTGTAATACGAATTTGTGTTATGGGCATGTTTTACAACTTAGCTGCAGCTGAACTTACTGATACCAAAAGGTTTTTTCCCAGCTGTATTTTGACAGAAGCCAGTATAATTTGTTTAGGGGCATTAAACCTGTAACAGTATAAACCAGTTTCAAACCTAACATGAGTTCAGGGGAAGTTTAGACTTGATATTAGGAAAAGGTTTTTTACTGAAAGAGTGATCCGGATGTGGAATGGGTTGCCCACAGGTGTTTAAGGGTAGGCTGGATGAGGTGTTGAGTGATATGATCCAGATGTAGATGCTAGGTTAGTTGGACTATAGGCTGGACTAGATGATCTTTGAGGTCCTTTCCAGCCTTTTCTATACTGTGAATACTGTGAATGAGTTCTAAAAAGGGCAGCTACAAGTGTCACCATTGCACTTTCTTCTGAATTGGTCTTTGCCACAATAGTAGAAATGTTTGATCTTTGTGCAGTATGAAAATACCAATGGAAACAGAGAAATATTCTTCTGGCTGTACTACAATGTTTGACTGATTGCCTGCTCTGCATATCCTTGTAGACCAAACCAGAACTGAGAGCGTGTAGAACAGCTGCAGTTATTTGGTGCCTTCTGTGGCATTTTCTTTGGAGGCTGTTTGACTTCTCTATAGATGTCTCATCTCCAGTGTCTGTTTATTCTACCTCAAGTTAGTGCCACTAAGATCAATAGAAACATGTCTCCCTTGGGGAGTAAATGGGATGCTTAAATCTCTGACAGTGTCAGTCTGGTAGCTCCCAGAGTACTAAATGTGCATGTGCTTATAAAAACTATTCAGTAGATAGCATTAACTGTCTCACTTTGAGGAATGGGAGATATAAATTATTCTAATACTATAAACCAATAGTTGTTATTACCTAAACATGAATTTAATATTTGTGATCTCTGAACCTTTACCTTGCATTTGCAATATGGTTGGTCACTATGAGTGATTCTAAGTTACACTTTCCTAAATTACACTTTATTCTGTGTGTTTGATTTTGTATTCAAAAGGTTGAGTCATCCTGGATTCCAGATACCCAGGCAGGGAGAATTAAGGTTGCTATGGGAATTGTAGAGCAAATGTTCTCCTAAAATTGCACTGTTTGCCCATACGTGTTATGTCAAGAGTGAACCTGGGTCATTATTTCTGATACTCCCTCCATCACCCCCACCCCCCTCCAGATCTGAAAAATCTAAACAATACAAACATGGCTTATTTTCATAACTTTCATTCAGCCTGTAGTTTAGGAGTGATTGAGTATGTGCAAAGATGATAATTTAATAAATGGCAGTTTATAAATTAGGGATAATACAGTGCATATGATAACTACACTGAGATTGCTGCAGCATTCATTTTCTTGAGCAATTGCAGGGATTACTGTTTACAGTTATTAAAACATTTCATTAAATTTCAAATAAATGGTGGAATCACAAGGGATCTTGAGAGAAGTCAGTTTTGAAGGGAATTCAGTCTCCAGCTTTTATGTGCCTTCAAAACTTTCATTTTATTCTGTTTTATGTACACAGTTCAACTATTCTGTTTTATATGCGTGTATAAAGCAGCATAGCATATCATACATGTCCTTGCAGTTTTTGAAAACTACAGGGCTGTTTTGTTTAACAATTAAAACACAAATACTGCAGTTTAAAATTAGAATTTGGAGTTTGAAAATGAAGCTTTCAAGAAAACATACTTCAGTGAATCTTTTCTCAGGTTAAGGTTTCACATCTCATGGCCTTGCTTTCAGTGTGGGTTTCTGGGTGCCTGGCTGGTGCAGCAGTGATGGTCATAGCAAACCTTGAACGTGGCATTGGGCACCTTCTGCAGCTCTGCTTATAATGCAAATTACTGCTTCCAAGATACAGGGGCTATTTTGTTAGCCCACACTTACCTGCTATTTTTATTAAACTAAGTAGAAGATATTTTTGAATGTTCTCAGTGGTAATAGATGACAATGTAATATTAGGTGGCTAGCCAAGTTTCAAATATTAAGTACAGAAAGTACCTACATAAATGCCCTCAAGGAGAAAGTAACCATAGAAATGGCTCATGTATTTTAAGTGTACCATTAAGTTTACATTATCATATAATCACAGAATCACAGAAAATTATGAGTTGGAAGGGACCCACAAGGATCATCTAGTCCAACTCACCATCTAATACCCGTACAGCGACCAAGAGCACATCCCAGAGTATAATAACAACCTAGATGCCTCACAGTCTAGCAGGCCACTCTGAGCCGGAGGGGGCCCAGGGTCATCCAGCCCTCACCCCCCAGNTCACTTGCTTTTCAGAAACATGAGGTGAATTTACTGTAAGATGGCGATGTAGTACAGTCTTACCTCAGTTATCCGCTATGTCATTTTCACGACTTCTCATATTTGCGGAAATTTTGCTGCAGTTTTTACTCGGTTATTCATGGAGCGGTGAGGTACCGAACTGCCAGGGTGGACCACCCTGACTGGCCCTGCCAGGAGTCTGGAAGTCTTTAACACAGAGACCCACATGGGGCCTGTTCCTTCCCTTCAGTGCTGGCAGCCAGCCTGGTCTTGCCAACACGTCTGTGCATATGCAGAGATTCATAGCCTCAGGCAAAGCACTCCTGCCAGTGCTAGTTGCTACAGTTAAAGGGAAAAAACCCTGATTCCCACGTTCCTCGCTGACCATAAGGAGCTCGGATGTTGCAGTGTTCCAAAGTTGCCATATTTCTGGCAATATTTTGCCATATTAATGTCTGACCTGTATTTGTGGATTAAAGGTTCCGCGGTAGACCCGTGAGCTGAGAATACAAAGGCATGACTGTATCTACTTTGGAAGTCATTCCAGTGTATAATGCATACCTGAGAGTTTCTAAATGACAGGAAAAAAGTTTTGTTTATACAGTCATCCCTCGATTATCATGGGGCTGTGGGTCTCCCTCCCTCCCAACCCCCCAGGAAGCCCTTGCTCTGCAATGATAAGAAGCTCATTAATATGCAAATTGGCCCTGCCCCTTTCAGTCCTGGAGCCCTGGAGGGCGGTCCTGGCACCTCCTCACGCCCTCTGATGGGTCAGAGGAGCCAAGGGAATCTCTTCTGACCTCTCCCTGTGCCCAGGGAATCCCCCAGGCGTTCCCTTTGGCAGGAACCCGAGTGCAGGGATTCCTGGCTTTCCCTGCAGCGCTGGACAGGGCAATGGAGGGTGTCCTCTGCCCCTGAGGGGCCGGGGCAGACAGCAGGGAGTGTCTTCTGCCCCTGTGGTGCTGGAGGGGAGATCTTATGTGGTGGGGGCCAGCGCTTGCCGTTTCTGGGCACAAGGTGGTGGCAGGGGCCTGGCAGCCACCATTTGTGGGCCCAGGCTGGCAGCGGGGGCCAGTGCTCACTGTTTCTGGGCACGGGGAGGGAGGTGGGAGGCCGGTGTGGTGGGGGGGACTAATTTGTATATTCATGACTGTCAATTTAGCACAGGCGCAGTTGTAAATGCACTGTGAAACAGACTTCTGTTATCACAGAGAAAACACCCCACAAAGATGTGAACCCACAAGAGAAGAGCTGTGACGTAGTGAGGGTTCACTGTACTTGAACACTACAAGCTTGGTAGGTAATTGGTAGGAGGGGTGAAAGGATAGTCCTGAGAAAGGGAAGAAGCACTGGAACTGTCCATCAGAAATTTGTGTAAATACTGTGTGGAGTTTTGGACTACCCTGAGTGGTTGTATGTGTGTTTATATGTTCCTGAGTGGAATGGGATAATAGTAATAAAAATTTAAAAAGTTCAGTTACATTTCCTAGCACCAAGTATTCTGAGAGAAACCTCCTCATCCTTGAAGCTACTTATGTTGAAATGTATAATTTATGTTCAACATGGGCTTTTCTCTCTTGAAGACTAATTTCACTCAAAGTCCAAACCCCACCTTTTGTCAATATTATGCTATATCATTGTAAACGAATAGAATTTTCCTGTGATTGCTGAAGCTGACTTAATGGCTAGTAGCAACCTTTTAAGTGCTCTTTGAAATGCTTGAAATTCACAAATGTGCCTTAATTGCTGATAATCAGAATATGCTTTCCTGCTCTGTGCTATAGCTGTTAACTTCATCAAAGTGATCCTTCTGAACTATGTAAGAGAAATTGCTATTCAGAAGAGCCCATGGAAAAACATCTGCTTATGATAATGTTTAATCACTAAAAGTAATGACTTAGCAAGGTAATTTTTGTAGTAAAATTGCATAAAAATAATGTCCCACAAAGTGCTTTTAATAAACTGTGTTCACAGTGCTGCATTCTGTGATTTGAAATAGAACAGTGTGCTTCCTGCTTGGCTAGATGGCAGCCAGTTGCCATCCAAGAGTTACTTAAACTTTCAGACTTCTTCCTTTTCCTTCTCTAATTTTTGGTTCTGGATCACTGGAAACAGGTGGGGAGGTGGGGAAACAACCTTGAGAACAACTGTGCTTTTTCTCTTCTCTGTGTTTTTCAAGATCCCAACAGTGAGTTCCCATTGTTGTCTTTGACAGTAAATGGTAAATCTCAGTAGGAGATGGTTAATAGAGCAGGTAGATTAGAAAACTGTCAAGAGAAGGGAAAATTGTGGGGAAGCCCAGCATTTAATAGTTGTGTTTGTGGACAACCCTTATACTGGTAGCAGGTGTCACGTATTACATAGATGTGTGGAGTATTCACAGGGAGTTCTAACTTCACAGGCAAAAAGGAAAACCTGTCGTGTCTCCTGCAATATGCCCTGGTTGCCAGACACCTCCCTCAAGTGGCAAAGTGACCAGTGGTAGGTTGATACTGATAATTTTTGCAGAAAAATAACCCACTTACTCTGATTTGTGTGGAAGAGCAGTGCTCATTGATACAATTTGTCTGAACGATGTTCTTTCACTTGCATATTTATTACAGCAGCCAACTCTTACTAGAAAAATTTCACTTTTCACCTAAAGACTTAAGGAGTAGCTCCATGAAACACTCTTAAGACAGCTGACGCTACCAGAGGAGTTTTATTTTCCTCCAGGGTTGTAGTACTTTGGTTTGTTTGTATATCTTCATCTTCCACAGGGAGAAGAACGTGAAGTTTATGTTGATTTGGGAGGGAGAAAGAAGGGATTCTCAGAACAGCTACCAGATTCTGGAAGGATGACAGGAAAATTTTTCTACCCTATTGTTCTTTCCTTAGGTATAAAATACGAAGCCATTTAAGGGAAGTTGAATATTTCGGAGTATTGATTAAGATTAAGAGCATCCTCTAGTTCAGGAAATCCAAGATTGTCTGTTTGCTGAGATACTCTCTGGCAAAACTTGAAATTTTTGTCCTACTCTGTCTGCATGGAGACACGATCTTTTCGTCACCCCTGCCCTCCAGCTGCCTTTTAGGAGGTCATTTCTCAGGTGAGGAGAAGGACAGATGGAATACAGAAAGCATCTGGAATTGTAGTCTAATGTGGGTGAGCTGTTTTGCTGAGATTCCTGGAGACATTCTCAGGGATCCTGCCAGAACTGCTTTGATTCTCTTTTACTAAATGGCATATGTGTTGCAAGGGCTGTGAAGTTCTCTCTGATGTTTCTATTTGTCTATGTAAGAAGCAAAGTTATATAGAAACCCACAGAGAACACTCAGGTTGTCCCTGGGAGTGTTTTGCATACAAATAAAGTGTCTGCGTAAAGTCCAGGAGAACGTTGACAATTAGAGATGTGATATGCTCTTTGGTATTTAAAGATGAATTTTTAAAGCAAATCCTTTTATTCTTCTGAGCAGAGAGATGCTTTTTGTAGAAAAGGTAGTTAGGTCAGCTCCTTTTCTTGCTGAGCTTCTACCTGTTTTAAAGCATTGAAGGGAAGAAGGAGCCTCCTGCCAGATACCAGAGTTGCAACAGACTGAGAATTTCTTGGGAAGGCAGATTAATTTTCCTCCTCTGCTACTAGAAGGAATGTTTAAGACTTCCAGATGTCTCAACAAAAAGGACCTGTCACCCCTTTTTTTTTCACTCCCCCAAATCCAGCAACCTTATGGAGTAAAGCAGTAGTATGCAGATCTATAAAATACAATGTCTGATTATTGTAGCTGTGCAACTAATAGCAAGGGAGCTTGGAGGTGTGATTAACGAGCTAGTCGATAGTAGGCCAATGACAAGAAGTTTGTAGTTCATCACATGATTAATGAATGTTGTCTTCACAAAACAGAATGGTAGTATGTTATAAGGATATGCAGCGAATGTCAAAGTTATAGAACTTGAAAATATGAAATAGGAATAGAATTTGTAAAGAATGGAGCATAGGATCGTATTTACTATATGAGTAAATTAACTAGCCAATTAAAAAATTCATTACAGTAGCAGGTAAATAACAGCTGCTTGCTGGAGAGTAAATCCCGTGCTGAGATCTCTGGAGACCTCAAAGCCTCTGCAGGTGTGCTGATGGTGAACAGTGGAGCAGCCACAGTGTCAGTGGAAGCAGCAGGTCGGTAAGAGGAGCTAAGAACAGGAAACAATTGAGCCCGTCTGCCTCCTCCACTCCTCGTTTTCACGATTGTTTTAGACTTGGCTTTTAGACTCACCCTAATGACATTTGGTCTTTGTTCTGAAAGATTTTCCTTGCCAGGAACCACCCTACTGAGCATATGGTGAGAAGGCTGAGCACAGAAAGTCAAATCAAAACCCCAAAGGAAATAATGTTTTGTTAGCTGAGACAATGAGGACATGTAGCAACTAGCTTTTCAATTTTTTCAGTAACAGAGATTATGTGGATTCCTGGTTAGGGAAAAGAGAACGAAATAATGGATGAGGATGGAGAGGACCTTGTTTTCCTTCTCCTTTGAGGGAAAAAATTGAATTATGAAAGTAGAAAGGACTAAAGAGAAGAGGAAATCTGCCCTGGTGATTTGCTTCCATCCTGATTGTCAGAGGTAATATTCCGTTCTGTCACTTTTTGTGTCTCTGTCTGCAAATTACATGCCAAGTGAAAATTAACTTGCTCCTTTGAAGCTTCATTGATAGGATGTATGTGTCTAAGCCTTAATAACTATTATATAACAAGTCATTCCAATTCTACTGCTCATTGTTTGCTTCGTTAAGATAATTGAGGTCAATCTGGCTGCTACCCTGAGGTGACGATAATGGAGAATTTTGTGCGTACTCTCTGTAGTGGGAGGGAAGGAGTAATCAAGAAAGGACAGCTGATATGGATGTCATTATCTGGTTCCGTCTTTCCAAGATGCTTTCAGAATATCTCACTAGGTGTTCTAGGATCCTTTCTTAAAATATTTTTTCTTATTAGCATAGTAATGTTCACAGAGGCAACTGTGGGTTTTCATCCAGAGTGAAGCTTTGTGGCCAGAATTCTCTCCTGTTTGCAGCTCAGGGAGTTATGCTTAACTCAAAACAAAAATGTATTAAATTGGAATCCCTCNGAGAATGGAAGAGCTGTCGTCCCTGGGTCCGGAGATCTCACTTGGGAAAGGGTCATGAAAGACTTTTCCTCTTGTGAGAGAGAGAGAGGACTTTATGAAAAGGCAGAGAGATGGTTTCCTACCCTAAAACTGTTCAGAAATACCAATTTACCTGGTTTTTCTCCTACACCTATTCCCCCTTTGTCTCCTGGTCGAAAAAGGGAATATGAGATCTGTTGTAAGAGAAGGAGGGGTGGGGGGAAAAGGTTGCCTTTAAAATGATGCTTCTCACATTAAGCTTTGATCTTGTTAGTTAATAAATAAATCCTTTGTATTCCTCACTTGTAGCTTGCCTTGTTTTGCCTGTAATAAACTTTTTTCTTCCAGTTTTTCTCCGGGAGAGGTTGTGGGTGAATCTCTGGCATCCAGCCAGGGTCAAACCACAACAGGTGCTTTTTGCGTGGGTGGTTGTGCTCTTTTTCAGAAAAAATAGTTGAAAGTAGGAAGGTTTAATAGAAATAATGTGGGAATCATGAACTTGAGCTGAATTGGTAGCTAGTGTGTCGGGTTAGTGACTGGTGTGATTGCTTTAGTAACACTGGAGTCCCAGGTATCAGTATCTTAGATGTTGGTATATTCTTGTTAGGTGTGTATACACGTATGTATGTGTGCATATATACAGTTGGATCTCCTATATCACGGCCCCGCGGTCTTAATCGGAGTCCGCAAAGCCCTACTTCTGCCTTGAATGGCAGCAACGCCGCCGCCGCCTGTGCTGCCGCCGCCATTGCACATGCGCAGTTGTGAGAACGGGTCTCCTTCATAGCTAAAAAATCATGCTGCTAAGATCTGAAGCCACAATATGGGGGGCGCGACGTGAAAGAGGGCCGACTGTATTCTACTTTTGCATATTCTGGTTGTCTGTTTTAACTTTTGATTTTTACAATATAACAATTCATGTTGTTGATGAAATACAGGTCAAGATTGCATGAGGAGTCCTTGCTCAAGGTCAGAACTGATGACTGTATTAGGTTTACATGGTAACCCAATGTTTGAGGTTTATAATGACTTAGAAGGTTTTTATTTTTTCTGTGTAGTCTTTCTTCTCATCTGTCCTTCATTTGCTTTTGGTTTTTCAAAAAAAGCAGTGTTTTATATTAAGTGAAAGGAAAAACCCCAAAGCCCTGTGGTATATGCATCTTTAACAATGAGAGCCAAGGTCCTCGCACGTATCACTAGTGACTTACTCTAGGGTAGTTTGAAAAGCTGGTCTCACCTCATAACCTTTCCCAGTGTTTTCAGAAATATTTTTTTGCGGGTCCTATTGTCTAAAAGGCAAGAAGCTAGTATTTCCAGAAAGCATATGTGTGTGTGAGAGAGTGTGTATTTTCATATTGCACTTGATTAAAAGAAGCACAAACAGAGCAAGCAACCAACCAACTCCTCCCAAAAAAGAACCAAGCAGCAAACTGGCTATTTCCCAGCATTTGACAGCAGTAAACTTATCACAAGGACAAGTTGACTTAGTTGTAAGGAAATGATGCATGTTGTGTTTCTATTGCTATTTTAATGTCTAAAGATTTTTCCACACAATTGTTTATTTTTACAGATGCTCTGTTTTTCATATAAGCATTTTTAATTGTTTTATTTTACCACATCTTTAATAATTGTTTTCAACTTGCGTGCAGTTGGTAATGGAAAGGATTTAAAAATAAAAATCACTGCATTAAATCTTTTAGAGGAATTGCCTAGAGATAAGTCGGCAGACAATGTGCTGCGACTGATGGCGTGTAGAGATTACAGTAGAGAGAAAGAGTTATTAACTGATGGAGTGGAATGTCTCCTTGATGAATGATTTTGAGCACATCACAGAGGAGCTTGATGAGACACAATTCCTATGGGGTTTCAGTGCTAAAAGAACTTTTTCCTTTTCCTCTGGAGTGTTTCATGTTTTCTGATACGCATGGATAGGCATATTAATACTGACTATTAAAGGATCAATACTAAAATTTAAAGTAAATTTAAACCAGAATTGAAATTGGTCATGTGTGTATCAGATTGTGGCTGAGACAGTCTGAAGAATCTTCTTCACGTTTCATATTGTAAAAGAAGAGTAGGATTATCTGAATTATTTAAATCCTTATATAGAAGGACAGTATTGGTGACACTCTTTAGTTTCTTGGGCAACTCGACATTGTCTGTATGAAAAAAGGGAGAGTGTCTGCTTGCCCTTTGAAGTAATACGGCTAATATAATTCTTCCTGTGCTTTGGGGAACTTGAAGTCATTGTCTGGGGAGATGCCCCTGAAGCAGCTGTGAATTGGGTAGTTTTATAGATGGCATAAAGCTCGTATTTGCTTTAAGTTGTTGTGGTGCACTGTGTTAATGGGGTGAATTCCTATAGGATCAATAATTCTAGAAAGAAAGTTATTCTGCTTATCATAATACACATTTGGCCTTGACAAACAGGCTTAGGCTTGTTACTCCTGGAGTCTGGATAACAAGAGCATTTAAAATAAAATCATGTCAAAAGCAGTCATATGCTTTAAATTCAGGTGTGGCTATTCAGTTTTCTTTGTTTGAAGCTTCTATTTACTTTTGTTGTAAGATGAGAGGGAAAATCTTGAATAGAGAGTTTATTATTATACCTAATAATTGAGAGTCTATTTTCAGAAACAAATTGAAGCCGTAAATCAAAAATGACATTCAGATTTTGTAAGACAGTTTCTCTGCATGGGAAAGATTAATATATCATTTAGTATTTTAACAAAATATTGAATTACTGTGTTCTTTTCTCTTAGCACAGAAAACAGCACCTCAGTTTTTCATTATTACTTCCTAAATTAATTTTTAAGAACTAAGTTTATTTACTGTATGAAAGAATGTTATTATGTCTGAATTTCTGTGCAAACTTAGGGTATCTCATGGCTTTTTCTGCTAATCTTCCACATACCATGGGCGTGACCCTGAGAATTATTCATTTCTACTTACTGTTTCATCTGGATCTTGTGACATAAGTGTTCAGTTTCTTACACAATGGTTGACTCTGTGTTCACAATAGGAAGATACAGGAGATGCAATTCCAGCTGTGAAGCAGTAGTGAGCAGTTGGTGTGACAAGTAGGGAAGCAATCACCCAGGATTTAAAGCTCAGCTGGGAAGAGGAGGAAGCAGGCAGCAATGGAAGCTGCAAACTGGCTGTTCTGGAGCAAGCGGTAGGGAGGGAAAACAGGTGAAAACATTAGAGATGTTTCCTGGTGCACTCAGTCATTTGTGACGGTGCCACTGGATGGCTGGTTTCTTTGAGTGTAGTGTTATTCAGGAAAATTGTATTGGGTTTGCATGGGAAGGTTTTGGGAGAAGGGCCATAGAGGTGGGTTCTGTGAGAAGCTGCTGGAAGATTCCCTATATCTGACTGAGCCAATGCCAGCCAGCTCCAGGACAGATCCACTGCTGGACAAGCCTGAGCCCATCAGCCAGTGGTAATGCCTCTGGGATGAGAGATTTAAGAAGAGAGAAAAACTGCTGCTCAAGACGAACCAGAGGCGTGAGAGTATGTGAGAGAAGCAACTGCAGACACCAAGGTCAATAAAGGAGGGGAAGGTGGTGCTCCAGGTGCTGGAGCAGAGATTCCCCTGCAGCTTGTGGTGAAGACCATGGTGAGTCGGGCTGTTCCCGTGCAGTCCATGGAAGTTGACAGCAAGCGGGTATCCGCCTGCAACCTGTGGAGGACCCCACGCTGGAGCAGAGGGCTGCCTAAAGGAGTCTGTGAGCTTGTGGGAAACTCATGCTGGAGCAGGTTTGCTCACAGGATGTGACCCTCTGAAGGACCTGCGCTGGAACAGTTAATGGAAGACTGCCTCCTGTGCTGCATCAGATGAAGAGAGTGAGAAGGATTGAGGGGCATAAACTTCCCTGTCCTGGTCTCTACCCACAAGCCTGTTGTACTTTTTCTCCTCATGTGCAGCTGAGGAGGAGGAGTGGTCGGCACCTGGCGTCCAGCCACAGTCAACCCATCCAAGAGCATGGGCAATACTTGAGAATTACTGAGAGATGGAAAGGGCTGAATCTCCTTCAAGCTTCAGGAGCAGCTGTTTGTAGGGAACACACGTCATCCTGCTTGTTCCTCTGTAGCAGGCAGAAGACGGAAAAAGGAGCAAACCATAAGTTTCCTAGCATGGGGCTTCCTCTTACTGAACACTTTGCAATTAAGTAAATGCAGACCTACTATGTAATGCTGGATACTTGCACTCACATAACTCCTTTTAATAGAGGTAGTCCTGATAGTTCTTTCAGTTTTTCTGTTTTGTATCTACCATAGAGTTGTATTTCTGAAGTTTCGGTGCATTTGTGAAAATGTGCAGTTTCTCTGCCATATTTGGAGTAGAATATGTAGGTGAAGAGTAGCTGTCAAAGCCAAAATGAGTGGAAAGAGAAGTGTGTTGAGATTTGGTGAGGAGATGGGGGCAAATGCCTTTACTGTTGTGAAAAGTAGAGAACTATTTGTTTGAGCTGTCCATATTTACAAATGGGAAGGATGGAGAATGATAAGGTGCTAAAATAATATGTGTAAGAACAAAGTCATTCAAAGTTAAGCAAATTATTCCACTTTCCAAAAGGAAAGTTACAGTTTATCTTTCTCAAATTCAAAGCTTTTCATTCTGATTCTGCAAATATTCAGTTAATTTTCCAAATACTTCCTGAGCTGTCTGATCAGTTGTTCTTATTCTCCTGTCTTATCTGCAGAAGAATGTAGTTGTTCTTTATTAAGGGGGAGGAGATAATTGAACTACTTGAAATTTTGAAATGTTATTTTTGATTTTATTTCCCGTGGAACCAAATCTTGGAAATATAAGCTGTTTCTTGAAAAAAAAATAAAAGTAGGAAAACTAGTTACTGAGAAATGAAAACAGAACATTTCTGTCACTGTGAAGCATGACAATGTGCAGTTTAAAATCTAACATTCTTACACAGGATGGGAAAAGAAAAGAAGCAGTTTGGCATGGAGCTCAGGAACACTATGGGTGACTTGTGAAAACAGAGTACTGCCTGGGATCCTTGTTGTTCCCTAAAGCTGCACATTGCAGGCATCTGTGTCACCTTCTGACTGATCGTGTTTTCTGTCAAAGGGAATTAAAATTGTGGCTTCTGCTGAAGCTTTGGCCTTGGTTTTAAATGTTGATTATTAAAATATCATCATACCCTTCAGCAAGGCATTTGGCTAAATTGCTTTATGACATGCAACAACAGCCTTTTGTGTAATTCTATTTTTTTTTTTTCAAGAATGGTTATTTACATCTCTGAGATCAGTTTTCGTTCTAGCTTTTCAGTGCACTTAACATATATCTTTTTAATCAATCTATTTACAACTGCATAGGGAGGCTACAGGAAGCATGCTAGACTTTGAAAATATAATAAATAAAAAAGTCATGAAGTTCAGAATACATTTTTACAGTACAGCAGTGTGGACAGAAGGAGCTTGAGTCTTTGTTTATTATTGATATCTTCAGATGTATTTTTCTGGAAACTTTGGATACATCAAGTATAAACCTGTAAGTTTTTGCAGTAAGTTTTTTGCAAGGTAAGTGGAAGAGGCTTGTCATGTGCATGTTTAATTTCCTACAGGCTGTGGAAATGGAGAGGAACATTTCAAACATCTCCATTTTCTTTTGGCTTTAGGATTTTGAAAGCTTGCCAATTTCCTTAGAGAGCAGCCTGCTCAAATAATGCTTTTATCTGCTATACAAGCACCCATTTCATCTTCATCTGGATGTCCAAATCTAGAAACAGGTTAACTTTCTCCCTCACAGCTGGTATTCATATCTGATACTAAAGGGGTATGCTAAGTTGCATCCCATGCTAATCTCTGTAAACTTAAAAATTACCATGTTTTGTAAAACTGTAAAAACAGTTACTTACTGATGCTTGAGAAATAAATAATGTCTGTTTTTAAAGTGTATAAAGTATTTTGTATAGGGAAGAAGGATGAGGGACACTGTGACTTCCTTGGGTGTCTCATCACATACAAAGGCAAGAAAATATAGGCCTAAATTAATAATGGGGAAGGAAGTGGAATTTTCACACTTTTCCTTGCGAAGGTTTTCAGAAAGTATGAGTCACTATTAAGCCTACTGTGAACCTACTGTTTTAAGAGAGGATTGTCTCTAACACAGTCTTGACATTTTTACAGGCCTTTGGTAGTCTCAGGCTCATCGTTTTTGTGGGTAAGTCTATGGTATGTTTGGATCAGAACATTAATATCCATTTGTGATAATTCTTCACATTTAGTCACTCTTTCAATCCATAAGAGTTTAACAGCTACATAGTGATATTTCGTATGACAGCAGATGTTTTTGGGCCTTTACAGATCATGAACCAAGTTGAAGGACAACAGAAGAATCTTGTACAAGCCATTGAAGCTCTCCCAAGTTCTGGGCCCCTTTCAGCCTTGGATCAGGACTTGCTACTTTTAAAAGCTACCTCTGCTGCCACCCTGAGCTGCCTTGGAGAATGCCTGAGTCTATTACAGCAAAGCATGCATCAAGTGGGCCCTCATCATAACAGGACACTCTCATCAGGTGAGCACAAGCTCTCTTGGGTATTATTTTATGTGCCTTGGGGTTTTATATTATGATACTGAAGCAGGCAAAATTAACTATTCCTCAGGGAAGCAAGTTGGGGTGGGCAGCTTGTGAGTTTCCACAGCATCAAGCATCATAATCTTTGCTTTTAAAAAACATGCAAAATGTATTGAAGTCAGAAGAGAGGAGGAAAAGTGGTTGTCCTGAGTCTTACTGGAGAAATCAGGTCCCGAAGAGTGTAACACAAAAAATAAAGGGGGTGTGGGGAAGAGGTAGATTAACCAATATTCTTAATTGCAGTGTGGAACTGTTTCCCCCTCCTTCCTTTCCCCCCTTTCCCCCTTTTTTTTTTCTTCATTGAAATCTCAATACAGATTTGTTTGATAAAAATACATGTAGTATTATGCAGTGCTGTAGTGAAAATAATTTTTCTAGTTTTCTGCATGGATGGATGCTGCTGAGATGAATTTATTTCAGGCTGTGGTTTTCTTTAAATCAGCAATGAGTTCTCCTTGCTGCTATTTAAAAAAACAAAACAAACTGTGGCAAATTTTTATAAGCTTAGAATGTCAGAGGGATTCTGCATTGAGTTCTGCATGCATGAACCTCTCAGTCCCTGTGTAGCTTGATTTTTTTTTTTTTTTAAATTTTTTTTACCCTCATTTTGCCAGGTTCTGTCTCTCTCCTTAATTTGCAAGTTGACCTTTAGCTCTCTGAAGTGGTGGTTAGTGTTTTCCCATGCCTTCTCTGTGCTGCTGAGTCTTAATGACAGGAGCAGCACCTGACGTAAGAGAAGCAGCAGGAGAGCTTTGGATATGGGGTGGCTTTTTTGTTTCCTTCAGGTGCTTCCACAACAAACCCCAACCTGTCCTTACCTACAGTAGGTTTACCACAGGGCAGGATATGCCCTCAAGGCTGCAGAGATGGCTAGGTAAGACACCCTATGAAGAATTCCCATTGTGAGGAGAATAGATGTGAGGAGGTTAGCTGAAAAATAGACAAATTGTGTAAAAATGGGTCTTGGAAAAAAAGTGTTAAAATTTTTAACGCCTGTGCTCTGGTAATTGTGACTTTCCCGGATCCATACTCTGACGTTTCATAAAGGAATGTAGTTTAAAAATGTTTTATTTTCCGTACTTTGGTTTTCTTGTATAAAATGAAAAAACCCTTCCACTTACCGAAATAGGAAGGACAAAGTGCATTTTATTAATTTCTTTAGTATAATTTCATTCCCAAAGAAAATGGTTGGAACAAAGATGAAAAACATCCTTCAAAGAAAAATCACTTCCTCGTTTCAAAGTCCCTGAAGGATGTTTTTCGTTTCTATGTGTTCTAAGTGGAATGTCAAGAGAGATGACTTGAAATGTACATGTCCTTGAATCTGTGTCCAAGTAATCTGTTAAGTAAGAGTCTATGTTTTGACTTCGTAATGTTAGATTTTTGAGGATCTGTGGGCAAGAACAGAGAAAAGCAAGCATAACATTAGTAATTGCTGAAAGAGAATCCCCCATTTTTTTTTTTTTGAGGGGGAGAAGAAAAGTCACAACTCTGAAATACTTCATAAAATTTAATAAATGTTTTTGTTTGTTCCTCCTAAGACTACAAGCTTGTGCAAGGATCCTTTCAGGAATCAAAATTCTGTAGCACTGGGTCTCACCAGCATCTTTGTTATAACTATGAGAACCTGAATGCAAGCAGTGAATTGTTTGAGTTTAAAAAAAAAAAGAAAAGGTTGTAAGAAGGAAACTAAAAGCTACTGAAAGATTTAGTCTTTTCTCCCTGTGCAACAATTCTTGGGGTTTTTTTTCCTTCACTAGACCTTGTTATGCAATACAGTTGCCTGAAAGAGTCTGGCTTACAAGTCTTGATTACTGGTTTTCGTAGACACTTAATCTGTTCCGGTGTACTTTAATAGACTTAACATTTCTGCTGAGTCAGTGGAGTTTCAGAGTCATCAAAGCTGCGTGAACTCACACCTGTTCCGACTAATACCTTTAAGTAATCCCCTAGCAAACTCTGATTCTGAGAGATGATATATTTCATTTTGATTGTGTCCTCCAGGGGCATTTTTTTAATTTTACACCCAGAAGGTGCAAACAAAAGATGACCTTTACTGTCACTGTCAGGTGGAACTGACTCTTGTTAGTTTAAAAGCCATATGCTCCTCTGATAAGAAGTCTCAAACACCTTTCCTGTGAGCTCTCATGGCCCTGTGCAATTTACTGCCAAATGTTTTCATCCTAGTGTTGTCTCATTGCCTGCTGCATAGTTTAAAGATGCTGGTGTGTATTATGGGGCAGAAGACAGAGAATTCTGTAAAGACGGACAAGACAAGAGCTTGATAACTTGTTTTATTTCTTCTAGCCTACAGTTCATAAAAGCAGTCCAGCCTGGCAGCACAGTCCTGAGAAGTGTGAGTGGCTTAACTTGGGTGATTTGAACTTACCCTCAAGTTTACTTTCCTTCGGCATCAGAAGCTCTCATTCTTATGCCATAAAGAGAGAGAACTGCCTTAAAAGTAGTGATATATCTACTTTCTCCACTTTCTTTTCACCTTTGCTCTGCCTGTGTCCTTGATGTATTTTATGGGTGATTACGCAAGTTTTGCCGACTTCCCTGTGCACTGGAGGCCTTGCTGTCTTACTGCTTCTAAAGCAAGAACTTAAAGGAGCTGAGAGTTTCTGACCTAGGACCTATAGAATACACTCATGAGGGTTATAATTAAATAGTAGATATTTTAAACAGATTTACTGTCCTTTATTATTTTAAACAGGAAAAAAGAAGTCTTCTTTCTTTTGACGTAAATATTTTTACTGCTTTGTTTTCCAGTAGTTTGAGTAGAAAAAGCCGCTTCACATTCACTAGTGAAATCTTGCAGTTGTGTAGGTCATGACTTAAAATATTTTTATGACATCTTTTGTCATGGAATAATTCAAGGATGACATGATTTTTGTGCTTCGTGTTGGTCATGAGTTGTCAGTCTTAGACCTCAAGCCTACAAGCAGACATAGAGATTAAACTTAAGTCTTCAATTTTGCGTTGAAGACTAGTCAATAGTTGTTCTATTTCCATGTTAAAGCTTCATGGAAGGGTTTTTGTGATTGTCTTTTTTGTTAATGTGTGATTTTGGAAGTGTGTCAATAAACAGCCAGTGAAGCAATATCCTGTCTGTATTTGTACTTTTGAGTCAAAATAATGTCAAATAATGTCAAATTAATTTCTAGATTACATTATTAAAGCTACATAATGCATTGATTACTGGCTAAATTCTTTGTAATTTTTTTTCTTTCAATGAAAAATACACTGAAGAAGGGTTTTACATATTAGCTGAAAGTGTTGACTGGTTACACAGTGTGGTTTGAAGTGTGGGTTGAAGATGAGGTATTGCATACAAGCTTCTTTGGTTTGGGAATTTTGCTCTTTTTTGTAAGAGGGAGAAAAATGTCAAGGATTTTCTTTTTTTGGTCAAGAATGTCACCACTTAGGTACATGTAAAATATTTGTTCATCAGCATTAAGTGCCGTGTGACAATGTTGAGTTCATGTGGCATGTAGACAGGGAACAGTTGCCTTTTAAAATAAAAATATGGAGGTGAAACTTCTATCTCCAAACATTTAAAGTTCTAGTGTTGTTTTTTCCACCTCCACAGGCTTTGGCAGAAGAATATCTCCAGAGCCTGTTGACTGCTATGGTTAACATTCTTTCTTCCAACTGCGAACAGAGCGAACTTGAATGTTTGTTTTAAAGTAGCTTTACCAGCTTATGT
Source organism: Pitta sordida (assembly GCA_013390025.1). Lineage (NCBI taxonomy): Eukaryota > Metazoa > Chordata > Aves > Passeriformes > Pittidae > Pitta > Pitta sordida. Next base: position 265,430 of record WEKX01029292.1, read on the forward strand.
TGAGTTTTAAGCTTGTTTTTTTATTTTAGTGTTTTGGCAGACAGAATCCTCTCTTGTAGTAGCAGCCTGCACAGATCAATCCGTTCTTTTAGTCTGTGTTTCACATTAGCCGTTCATTTACTGAATAAATCATCTTTCTGATAGGAATCCCTTCTATATTTTTCTGTTTCTCCCTTGCCCACTTTTCCAAAGAATAAAACAGAATGTTTCATTTTTCTGAAGATTTTTAAAAACAAAAGCCAAACTCATCCTTACTATGGATTTTCTGAAGTTCATTTGAAAGTGCAAATGTTGCTGATTTTGTCTCCCATTGCAGAGGTATGTGGGGGAGATATATTTGTACGTTATACATATTGCCACCTTTTCTTTTGAAAATAAATGGACAGCAAAGACAGTGTAGATGCTTTCAATTTGGTGACAAATGACAACTAGGAATTCCCTTGCAGCTGAGATAAGAGAGAAAAATGAGCAGATAAGTCTGTGCTTAACCATCCCCTGCCCTGCAAATGCATGTGGGCAGAGAATGGTGAGGAATGAAGGCAAGGAGGAACATACTCTGTGACTGGGTGTACTTCACTAAATTTGGCATGGTCAATCAGTTCTCCCTAAATTGCATCACCAGACTTTCTTCTGTTAAGAATAACTAAAACAATTTGCTATTCTATCTGAAGGCCAATAATACGCTATTCCTTACATGTTCTTCTTTGATTTGAAAGTAACGTTGCTTTCTAGTCTTCACACAGCATTAGCAAATACAATGTGGTCTTTCTAATCTGAAAAGCAGATATGTAGCTGCCACTTGCTGTTGCTGTTACAGCAGAGAGACAAAACCATCTCATCTGTCCTTGGCAGGGAAAGAAATCCCAGTCTAATATTGGTCTCTCCTGAAGGGCTACCACTGCATTGTTAAGAGGATATTTGTTAGAGTACAGTTACAATATGTTCACAGGTTATTCCGAGTTGGAAGGGACCCACAAGAATCATCTAGCTCAACTCCCAAGCAAGCGCCCACGCAGGGATCAAACCCACGACTGTGGAGCCAGGGGCACCACGCTCCATCCATCCAAGCCTCCCATCATCTAGATCATGTCACTGAGTTCCTCATCCAGTCTTTTCTTAAACACCTCCAGGGATGGCAACACCACCACCTCCCTGGGCAGACCATTCCAATGAGCGATCACTCTCTCTGAAAAAGCTCTTCCTAACATCCAGCCTAAACCTCCCCTAGCATAGCTTGAGATCATGTCCTCATGTTGTAAGAGTGTTTTCAATAGATGTTGGTTTGTAGTTGTGCCAGGAAAACACATGGGTTTTTTGCAGGCTGTAAATCAAGGACTTCAAATTAGGAAGGTTTTTGTTACAGAATTGAGGTAGGTATTAAGCATACTTTGTGCATCAATTATCATGCAAAAGTGAGTTTGAAGGTAAATCAGGTACCTATAAAATCAGAACAAACGAAAGAAAATGATCAACATTGCCTAAATAAAAAATGTCCCATAAGCCTTCTCTTTGGAGAGAATTTCTCTCCCTCATGCTGTGTGCACCTGTGGAAGGGACACACATTTCTCCTGATGGCATTTGTGTGGGATACAGCCTGTTGTGAAATAGATGTTTGTGAACTATAGTGTTGCTGTAGGGAAAGGATAGTACGTAGTTTGTGAATGGATACTGTACTTCTTAGAAATGTTTGTGTGTGCCTTGGATTTGTCTGCTGTGTGTTCATCACAGTGAAAATTGGTGTTGATTGGTGTTGATGGGAAGAGGGAAAGAAGCTAATTTTGGGGTATTTTCTGTAAGAACTCTTGTTTTGTGTGTATATATGCACTGAACTTTCAGAGGAATCAGACCTTGATTTTTCTCTCCTGGAACCACAGACCCAACACTGGGCAGGTGGTTGCAGTTAGTGTGGTGCTTTACATAGTCTTAAAGCAAACAGTAAAGTAACTGCATAGCTGTGAATGCTTTTATGTCATTTTTGACTGCCTTTCTGGAGAATTCCATTAGAACTCCGAAATGTATCAAAATAGGTTTGAATCACAGAATCACAGAATACTATGAGTTGGAAGGGACCCACAAGGATCATCTAGTCCAGCTCACCGTCTAACACCCGTACAGAGACTGAACGCATGCCCCAGAGTGGTGAACATAAACCTAGTTCCCTCACAGGCGCACAGTCCACTCCGAGCCAGGAGAGACCCACAGGACCATCCAGCCCAACACCCCCCAGCTAGATCATGTCACTAAGAATTTACCTTTCTGTCAGCACTTTGGCGGTGATGGAGAACAGAGGGGAAAAAAACCTAGCTTTAAAAAGAACCAGTGACAGCAGTTTCTTCGTACTCTTAACCAACTCTGAAGATAAACTTTCTCATAGTATGGTTAGGTTTTTGGGGTTTTTTTGCGTGAAGTCTTTATAAGATCAGAGATTGAACTTGGGATAGAAATCTTTGAGTTCCATAAAGTGGCAAAGATGGCAACTCTGTAGAGTGAATCAAATTATTTACAGATGGCGGCTTAGTCTGTGGAAGTAAATTCCAATAAAAGAGTTGGATTTAATATGGCACAGATAAAAAACTGCCTGTACTATTTTGTAGTAAGAGTAATTTGTACTAGTGCAGATGGGAGCATATGGTATGTTTTGGGTATACTGAAAAAATATAATGAAAAGTTTTGGAAAACTGATAGTGTGAGTGCAGTATGAACTATGTTGTTGTGGCCTTTTTCTTTCTACATAGAGGTTGTGTTCTGGTCTTAGTTGATCTTAAGTGATCTTGTTTCTGGTGAGTTCTCTCATCATACATTGTTTTTGCCTGAAAAGTAGGCTGCTGTGCTAGGTGTATAGTACTTCCCTTGGGATGATACAAAAATACCGACATCTCAGAAAAAATTTGTACATTAAAGATGATCAGCAGTTCCCTGATATTACTTTGAAACTAGGCATGAATTTTTTTCAGTTTGTTCAGAGAGATGACTATTTGTTTAGATTTCTGTGGTGTATGACTTATTTCTTTTACTGCATATTTCTCTTCTACTATGTAGTCAAGTTCCAGGCAGACAGTTTAACAAAACAGTTGTTTTCATGTGCAGAGGTATTGAGGGAACATATGTATTTTATTAGTATTATCCTTTGGACCTTAACTTTTAGCATCCTTTTGGTGTTGGTTAGGTCATAATGTGTTTTTAAGACCTGTTTAACAATTGATTAAGCTGACAAAATTTCTTGTTTATGAGGGTAGCACTGCCTTTGAGACTGCAGGAAAAACTGTTTCTGTTTCTCTAGGAGACTCTAAAATGTGCAGAGAAAGATGAAGGAAATAGTCTTTTCACAATATCTTTGTATTGAACAGGAGGACTGGTCTAGTTTTTAAAAATATGTAAGTGATGGTGAAGTAGATATTCATAATTAAAAATTTCCCCTGAAACAAGGTATTTGGTATTTATGCAAGTGGGAGCTTTTATTTTGCTTATTTATATAAATTAGATTAAATAAAAAGTGTAAAAGTAACTGTTGATTATGAAAGCCAAATACATTTTGTACATAAAGAGAAAATGGATAGCCCAAGGAAATGATTGGGTTTTCAAAGATTGACATAAAGAGAAGTCAGTTCAATTCTTTTTAGTGTCTTTGTAATCGGAATGTATGAGCACTGCAGTTGGATCTCCTATACCATGGTACCACAGTCTTATTCAGGTCCTGCGAAACCCTCCTTCCACATAGAATGGCAGCTCATTAATATGCAAATTTGCCCAGCATACTCAGACGGCTCCCCGGTGCTGTTTCGGCACTGTGTTGCTGTGTATTGGTTGCCGTGCTGGCTGTGCCAGGGGGATGGGAAATGGGCGGAGCTGCCGCGACTGTGCTCGGGTGGGGGTGAGAAGCGGCGGCGCCGCCGTGGCCATGCCCAGGAGGGGAGAAGCGGCATAGCCGCTGCTACGGCTGCGTGGGTTGATTTGCATATTCATGACTGCCTAATTGAATATTCATGCGTACCAGGCCACGCGTGTGCATTTGTTGAAAAATCACGCCGCTAAGATGTGAAGCCACAATATGGGGGACGCGAAGTGAAAGAGGGCCGACTGTGATCAAATATTCAGTTGTTTGACAGGGAGAAACAGAAAAATAGATGGAGATCTGTTACTGCTAAGTACTAATGAGTGAGAAGGTCATGGCTCCATGAAACTATGGCTAATCAAAGGTGAAAAAGATGTATTTTAACTTGCTCTTTTCCCCTCTTTGAAATCTGTACTAATTAACATCAAATAGAGTAAAAAAAATCTAATGGTTTTCAGATATGTGAATTTCCTTCACAGAACCAACATTTTTATTTGAATCTCTCCAATTGACTTTTAATGCTGATAGTATGCTGCCTTTCTCCCATGCAGTGAGCACACATTTTGGAGCTACCAAAATAACCTTCAGATTACCTTCTCCATCAGAGCTTCTTTTAAGGGATCTGCATTTATCCTTTTTTTCCTAGCAGCAAACTGCTCAGGACCTGAGGAGCAAGGAAAGAGATACTGTAGCTGCTGTGCTCTTCATTCCTTACTGTGTGTATCAACATAGAGTATTGATTTAACTCCCATCTTGGGAGTGGAGCAGGTGTTAGCTTCCTGATGTGTAGGAACAATATGTAGAGCCAATCCAAGAAAATGACCTTTTGCTCAATACCGTTGTTTTCTCTCACATGGTTCATGTAAGTCAACAAGGGTTAAAACAGACATACATAGTCCCTGAAGGCATTGAAACCTAAAAAGCTTTGCAGTATTGTCTCCTGACAGCAGAGCCATGGAGATGTTCATCATTTGGCAAGGGGGAATTTTTGTTATTGTATGAAATACACATTTGAAAAAAGAAAAAAAAACCTTGATTTTTTTCCCTGTTGATTTATCATATCTGTGAAAATAATTCTGTACTTATATTTGCTTATGCTTTCTGCAGCAAAAGATGGTGCCGCAAAAGCATACTAAGCCAGTAGATCTGAAGTTTTGTTGTGTCATCGTAATTTAGTGCCATTTTAGATGAGGGGAATGTTCTGTAACTGTTTTATCTTTAGGATTTGCTGAGAATTCAGCTATAGGATTTGTGACACATTTTTTAATAACAGAAGTGTTAATGTAATACTGCACAGCATTACCTCACTAGATCACACCATTTACTTTAGTTGGGAGGCAATTTCTGGTAACCCTGGTAATAAGTAGAAGAAAAGTTACACGTTCGTTAATGTACTTTGCATTGCTTTGTGTCATCTTGAAGAGTCATCACTGATGAGAGGAGATCTTCCCTGTGGCACTAACTGTATATTCATATACAAATTATGGTAATGACTGAGGAGCTGCAATTTTATTGTCTGTATCTCTACATTTTATAGCAGCATGTAATTAATAGCTGAAATTTAAGTCCTATGCTGAGGGCTACTGATTTGACTGTTGATACTATGTTTTAGATCAGTAAGGGAGGAACAACTCTGCAGTTGCCTTAGCTGATCCATCTTTCTGTCATGGCATCCTGAAATGCACACCCTTCCAGGAAATCAAGTGCCCCCAGAAATGTTCTGATGTCAAATTCTGTTTGATTCATATTTAATGTGTATCTTTCTAGTGAGACCTCTTCTAAACTGTGGTCTTGGAACCACTAAAGCATTTTAGTACTTAATCTAGAAGAAGCTTTTGATAGTACAGACAGTAATAAAACACAGCTGCTAGGCTTAAAATTCTGATTTCAGGCATAAAAGAGTGAAGGGTTTACTTGGATAACTTCATAACTATGAATATAGTGGATAGAGAATACTTTCTTAATTACCAGGGTGTGCCAGGTAGAATTATACATAAGGGTTATACAGTCTAGAGTGTTTCTTGCTTCAAAATGCAGGGATATAATTTGAGATATTCCTTAAGCTAGTTACAAAAGTATGTGATTTATTGTTACTATAGTAAAACTGTGCATGGAAGCAGAGAAGAGATAACAGTTCATTTAGATTAGCAGAATGATTCCGAATGGAAGAAACCTGTAACCTGTTTTTTGTGAGCTGACACCTGTTCTCTGCTTCAGAAGGTATCCTGGGATGGCCTGGGCCCAAGTCACACTCCACAGAGCAACTGAAAAATGGTGCCCTCAGCTCCTTATCATCTGCTAGTGCCAACATTACATGGGCAATAGTTCCATCGGCATCTCAGGATGGACAGGCACTACAACCAAATACAGAGGTAAGTGTGCTTAGTCTCTTGTGGGTCATTGGTTAGGTACAAACCCTGTGTAATGGTGGATTCTTTTATTAATTAATTATTGTACTTTTGTCTTTGTAATACTCTCTTCGTTTGAAACTTGTTGCGAACATGCAAAGTTTCATGCAAAAGTGCACTCTTAAAAGCTTGAGAAATTCGTTGACAATATTGCTGTGCTTTTGCTTCTTTGAAGTACTTAGGTCAGCGAACTTTGGCAAGTGTACAATCTCTTTCCTGGTCGTAAAAGCAATCAGCAGACTGTCAGTACACATTTCTAACTTCTAGTGACCAAAAAAGCTGTTTGATTTTCATTCTGGTTTGAGATAGGAGGCACTAGGACCACGACATTCGGTTGCTGCTTGCTCTTCCGTGTTGCTCTTGGGCATCTCTTGAGTATAGCTGCCTGTTCTTTGAGTTGAAAACCTATATTATTTTCTGATCCCTTTTCCTGTTAAGTGGTTAAGGGCAGAACTTGTCCACATCATCCTGCACCAGCCAGTTGATTTGTGCTTTTGTGGCATTTACTTGGTAAAGGGCAGTTCTGAAGCACCGACTCTTTGAGGAGACTCACAGCGCGTATCAGACATCTCATGCACTGAGAATCTCTCACCATGACAGATTTCTTCAGCTTCGGTTACCAGTGCTGCCCAGCAGGAAAACACTTCACTCTGGGACCCGATAGATTGTAGGGCACCTGAAGCGTGTGAAACCTGGAGAACTGAGAAGAAGTTTTTGAAAGAACTGAAGAAAATCTTTTCTAATGATCTTGACAATTGGAACGGCTTAAATTATATTGCCTTTAACAAAATATGTAATGTCTGGGGACATCAATAAAGCTGTTTATCCAGTTCTTTTGTTGTATCTTGAATTGAATATAGTTTAAAAAAATTAAGGATAAACCAGATTAGTTTTTTAATATTACATTTTATGTTAGTTCTCTCTCCTTAGAAAATAATTTCAAATTGCTACTCTTAGTGTCTATTACTAATCATAATGTGTTAATTATCTGTAATTGCTGTTTATTAGGAGGTTGTGTAATTTCTTTGTCAGATAAGCCAACTGTACTTCTTAGTGTGTTTTTTAGACAAGAGACCATTTAAGAATATTGTTTTGGGAGTTACCACTTACTGAACCATTGAAATTCATTGCATTAGGGGTTTTTGGTTGTTTTGGTTTTTTTTGGGTTTTTTTTTTTTTTTTTTTGTTCTTGATCATCCACTAAAGCCAAATGGGATGTAGAAGCATAGGCTTTGCAGCAAGAACATAAAGAGCAGCAGCTGATTGAACTCATGTCAAGGTATCATTTTGCAGCTGAAATGAGCCATAAGCAGGGATAGGGGCTGAGCTGAATGGAACTATTCTCCAGCTGATGTGAGCTGATATAAAATACTTCTGTGCATCCTGTAGTGAGTCACTTTGGACTTTCTGGCATAAGCTATGTTACAATTTCAAGGATAATTAACACGCCCTCAGTTTTTTAAGGTTTTCCCTTGAAGCAGAACAGGGCAAATTGGCTCTGGAATATGCCAAAGGACACTCTTCAGAGCTGTGTCCACTCTGCATAAATAGGACTCTGCTTCCTTAGGAGTTAATACGTTTGAAATTACTTTCAAGAAATGCTGAAATGTATTAATTTTATTATCGTAGTAAATTCAGTTGTAATAAACTCACTGCTGAAGTAGAATAAAGGTGTGAATCACTTCCATGTCTGAACTACAGTTCCACTTCAACTAATTGTCATTTTAGATACCAGAAGTCCCACTCTGAGCTGACGAAATGTAGATGCAGGCCAAACGCTTCCCCTAACAGCCAAATATAAATGGGTAACAGGCTGTTCTTATGTGGGGTCTCAAAGGGAAGGAGTAGTTTTCTTTGGATCTAACAGTTTAGTTAGGAATTATTTAAAAGGTTGTGCTGTAGCTGCATCTGTAATATAGCTCTTTTCAGGTGATTTTTATGCCTTAAAATGCTGTACCAGCTGGTTCTTTCTATCCTGTGGATCTGATATCTCTGCAGTCTCTCTGCTCTCCTAACTTGCCCCTGCATGTGTGCATGAGCGACTCTGTAATGAAGTGTCTTTTTAATAGGATTGAAGTTTTAGCTCTGTAGGATTGAGTCTTTAAGCTCTGATTATCTAACTGCTAAACCAGGTTTTAATTGTGATAGTGATTGCAAGGGCAGTCAAGTCTGGGTTATTAAACATGTTTTGGTGCTCTAGATGATCTGAACCCTGATTTTTTCAAGAGAGAACTGTGCTATTTAGAAGAGGTACTGAACTCTTTAGCTTTTAATTTAAAAAGTTTGTGGATATGCTTGTTTCTTCAGGGGACACTTTCTTTCATGCTGCATTTGGTTTTTACAAGTAGGTTGATATATGTATAGCCTAATGTGACTTTAGACTTTTAGAATTTATAGCTTTTACAGAATATGGTAGAGATGCTAAAAATGATTTTAAAATGCTCCTGTAGATGAAATAAATTATTTCTAATTCGATATTACCTTTATTTTTCAGTCTTGTCCAGGTCTGTGGATTGTTTCTTAGTATAATTTGTTCCTAGTTTTTCGTACTTCCTTTTTGTACTTGACATAAATCTGCGTAATTAATGTTGAGATGAGCTTAGCCGTGAACATAAAGTTCTAGCCAGAAGTGCAGTAATGGAAGGAGAACAGATCAGGATGAGAAAGTAGCATTTGCAGTATTACAGAGAGTCCCTTTTCACTGTTTAATACAGACATTACAGGATGTCTGCATGTGCTCTGCTTTTTGTCCTCTGCATGATTAAGTGGTTTTTGGGCCGAAGAGCACAGTGAATGGCCTGTAATGGCTTAGCTAAATTAATCTCTAGGCAAAGATGGTACCCGTTAATCCATTCACTGCACAGACCATCTGAAAAATGAAATCTGAGGTAATCAATTGAAGGTATATTTAAGGATAATCAAGAGAATGTATATTTGAGGATTAAACATACAATTACACAAAAAGTGGAATTAAATGACCCTAAGCATGCTACAGCAGCCCTGACAATAAGATAATCTAGCTAATATCGATTTTTTTTTTTTTTTGCTAGCTTTCTGGAATAGCTACGGTGTCAGCAAACAATCCTCTAGTAAAACTGTTTATGCAAATAATTAATGAAGATTTACCTTCAGCCAAAGCCATTGCATATTGTTAAGTCACTCCCACCTTCAAAATGCATGTCTTCTGGCCATTATCTATATAATTGACAGTAATATATGTAAAATATATGAAGCTACAATCTGCATCTAATTTGAATAAGCATGAGGCTCTGATTAATGTGATATTCCATAAATACTAGTGAAAGTCAGTGAAAACTAATCATTGGAGTTTAAAGAACTTGGATTCCCTTGCAATAAGACTTAAAAATTAAGTTAAAATGGATCAATTGCTTCCTCTGTTCCTTATAAAACCTGTGGTCTCTGCAAAAGGAGCTCTGAAGCCAAGGTTACTTTTATTCCAGGATTGTGTGCCAATTTATGTGTCAATTGATTTGCTTTGTCCTCTTAATTTTATTTTTTAATACGTTTATATGTGTGGGTTTGACCATTACTGCCCATTAGAAAGCTAACCCATCTCATTAAGACACTCACTTACCTAGACTTCAGTAAGTTGGGCTGAACTCTTCTACAGTGAGTGTTTGTCTCAGATTGGCATTGCTTTATCTTGCTTAGTGAAGCCTATGCATATGGAATTCAGCTGTTCCATCTGGCCTTGCTAGCGGAAAAGTGTGGTTTTCAGTTTGTGGTGATGGATTCTAGAGATTTGGTATTTGAAAAACTCCGAATGTGGAAACAGCTGGGATAAAAGTGTTTAATTAAAAACCTTTGTTTCAGAGGAAGGAGTTGGAAGGAGAAGGTTAAATAGACATGACTCTTTGGCATTATAAGGTAGAGGGTCTGCTCAATTTCCTTCACAATCGGAGATGCACCAAGCAGTTCATCAGACTGAGAACAATTCTTAGAAGCTTTTCAAGTATAAAGTTTTGCTGACCTCAAGAAGTTTTCTTTTGAAAGATTTGAGGCAGCTTTCTTTTTTTTTTAATGTTATTGTGTGTCAGGAATGTGAATGTGTATAGTGGATAAGGCAACAAAGAAAGAGTCATTGTGGTTTAATAAATGTGCTGTCTTGAGGGAAGATCGTTAATACTGCTTGTATTAACATGTCTTTACCATTTCTGCCCTCTTATAAATATGCTGACATGTGATACTGCATACAAGAAATAGCACTATGAGAACTGGATTTACATATAGATTAGTATTGCAAGACCAGATGATTGTAAAGGTTAAATTTGTAGCTGCCCATCTTTTTGCGCCCTCTTTGCATATGTGAATCGTGTATTATTGGCTAATGTGACAGTATTTTTCTGCCATAAATTTGCTTAGCTAGTGTACAAAGCGACCTAAGAGAATAAGAGCTGAGTGAATGACTTCAGCTCTGTTACTTAACTTTTCAGTTACTGGGCTTTGCAAGCAAAATCATAATGAAATCACAGAGTGCCCTGGGTCAAAAGGAACCTCAGGAGATCTTGCAGCTCAACGGTGTGCCCAAAGCAGGGCTAATCAGGTCAGCCTGCTCAGGGTCATGTCCAGGCAAATCCTGAACACCTCCAGCAGTGGAGGTCCCACAACCTCTCCAAAGATCTCATTTTAGAGAGGATTCCTTTTAATATGGGTAAAGAGTTGTAGCCTTCTGCCATTCTTCCCCCCATGTTAGTCTCCCTCACCAACCTGCAGCTCAGTGCAGTCTTTTGTCTTTAGCTCCCAAATGTTAAAAATGTGACTTTCAGACCCCTTGTAGTTGCTGAGGTGCTGCCTGGTCAGTGACTGGAACCTGTCCTCCTGCACTGTGTGGTTTGTAAGCTTCTACATTCTGAGTAACGTAGTTCAGATGGTGTCAGATGCTGTATTTGTAGCTGTCTTGCTGCTGAAAAATTTGATTCTCAAAATAAAACTGAGTCTCTTTCAGGAAATTTTTACTTCACTGGTAACTGTATTGCATTAGGGATCGGTTTTGTTAAAATAGTTCATGATGTGATACTGTTTATCATATGGTTTTTGCTAGCTTGCAAGGTTTTTTTACTTCAATTTAGGACAAGGCTGTGGGACTTCGCAGGTTTTTTTATAGTCTGATGTTACTGTTCCTTTCTGATGATACCAGTGATGAAATATATTTATTCATGGTTCTTACTGAATTTATTCAATACTGCAAAGTCCTCTTGGGTTTTGGGATTCAGATTACACCCTGATGTACTTCAGTAGTCCTTCTTTTTTGGGATGTGCTCACAGGATGTGTGGACTAGTGCTTGGCACTTAATGTTTTCCTGTGGGGTCCATACTTGGGCATAGCTGCTTTTCAGCCCATTTTCAGAACTTACTGCGTTAGTGAATTGTAATATGAAGTGGAGATGAACATGTAGGGAAAAATTTGTTCAAACATTATCCTGCATAACAGGATTACAATGCTATAGATAACCCAAATGAAGATCTCTGTTTAACAAGATGTTTAATCACTGATTGATTCTTTACTTTTAAACATAATGACTTTCACTGTTAATTTCTTTCTTTTTTTCTTTCTGAATAGCCTTACACAGGCTGTACTGCAATGTAAACCTAGATGCTCTTAGTTTCATTTAATGTGCATTTGTTCATGTTCATTAAGCAAGAAACCAGCACTTTCTCTTCTGAGATCTTATCTGGTCCTCATCTTTCTTCTTGCATTTAATCCTAAATATTGCCACAATCGGAGTAAAACAAATCTGCAGTGTAGGAAAAGGAAGCTTTCTGAGCTTGCTCTTTTATGATGAAAAGACTTTGGTTCCCAGAGATATGACTGAAAAACATGAACAAAAAGGTACTAATAAAGCTCTCTAAATGATGACTATCTAGATAATGTGCTTGGATCCAGATCCTTGGCAGATTGTTTTTGTTGAGAAGGAAGAAGATTGCACTCCTCTTTGTCACCTAAGGTACAGGTTTTGTGATCACTATCTCTGCTTACATTGTCTGTGTGTCAGCCTGTCTATATGCAGTATTGGTATCAAGATGCATTTCTACTTTGCTTGCTTTGCAGTGATGAAATATCTGTTAAGGAGGGATAGGTATTTCTTGGTTCAGTAGATGTCTCTGCTATTACATGCTGTATCCAATTAATCTTGTGTGATAGACAGATTGCTCACATTGCCACACTTTGATCCTTGCACTTGTCCCCGGTTGGAGAGATGTTCTGAACATCAAATGTGTTTAGCATATTCAGTGAAAAGAAACCAAGCTACAAACCACAAAATGTATACAAATTGTCCATACACAAAAAAGGGATGTTTTAATCATTGATAGTCCTTGTTCGAAGAATTTTATTTTCTCTGGTGACCTGAATTACCAAACATAAATAACATTTGGTAAGAAATTAATTTCTGGGCACTCTGTGGACATTCTTGTCTGATGTAAGCTTTTTGTGCCAAATAATATCTGGTTTGACCTATGAGTGCTAAATAACATATGTGGGATTACATACATTGTATTCTGACCTCACACTGTCAGAACCCAAACTCACATGCAGCAGTTATTCACCTATCCAGATCGATATACCCTGATTATTTTTCTTGGTACGTGTAGTTTAAGGTAAGTAGAAAATTTTCCTATTATGCCATTTTTCCTTCATCCAGTCCTATAAAGGAGAAGGTCGCTGTCTTGCCGGTTGGTTCTGTGTGTAGGTAACAAAAAGAAAGTGTTACCTATTTCTGCTTACCATAGCTTTATTGTGTGTAAGTGATAGTGTGTCCACTTTGCAATTGTAAAATCCTTCTCATTTGATTGTCATCTTCTGTCATCTGCTTTGATATTTTAGAAGTTAACTTTAATTTTGGGTCATCAATTTTATATCTAAGACATATATCTAAGCTATAATGACTGAATGCTAGAAGTGTGACTGTGGCTGTGTGTATTTTGAAGTTTGAGGGGAGGGAGGGTTCCCCCATGAGGTGGTAGGTTTTTTGCGTGTTAATACATGGCAAAATTTTTCCCAGCAATTAAAGCAAAAGCTACTGACAAAGGCAGTAAGAGGAAACAGCTCCTATGAAATATTCAGAACAAATGAAAAAAATTCAGCTCAGCTGAGCCTGCCTATTTTGTTACCTTTAAGAAACCTTTTTCAGGATGAAATGTAGCTGAACAGGAATAATATGTTTTGCCCTCTAAATTCTCCAGTTAAACTCTGCTTTGGTTCAGAGCTCATTAGGTAGCTTTAAAGAAAACCAAACCTTGAACACTGAGCAGCCTTAATTCTTTTTGAACGTCTTTGGATCTTTGGTAGCTTGGTGCCAGTGTTGCAATGGGCATATAGGATATTGTGTTTGAGGTTTTATCATTCATCTGCTCATTCTTTGCCATGATCAGTCACAGGGCCACCATAAGCAAAGCATAGATGAGACTAAAGTAAGGTGGAGGCCAGGGCTCGAGCAGTGACCTGAGTTTGCTCCACCACCACTTTTCCAACCCTATTTTGTCCTTCCTCTGCTTGCATTGTGTCGTGGTAAATGTTGAGAAGAGTATTTTCTGTTTTGTTTTAGTTGAACAGTCCTTGAAGAGTAGAAAAGCTTTTTTAAAGAGGTGCAGGAGCTTGTTTGATATAAAAAAGTGTTACTACCTTAAAGTTAAGCTTAATATCAATAATCTGTAAATGACAGTGCATTTGGAAATTAGAGAAGTGCGTGGATGATGATGATTTCCTATACATTCCCCATGGGGGAGGGACCCCATGCTGGAGCAAATGAAGAGTTTGGAGTCATTGCTCCCCTGAGGAAGAAGGAGTGACAGAGGCAAGGGATGAAGTTCTGACTCCAACCCCTTCCCTGTCCACTTGTAGCACTCTTGGAGAGGTGTAGGAGGTAGTAAAATCAAGCCTGGGAAGAAGGGTTTGTGAAGGGAGAATGGCATTTTTAACATTTGGATTTATTTTCTCATTACCCTAGTCTGATTTGTGGTAATAAACTATGTAATTTCCCTGAGTTAAGTCTCTTGGCCATGAGGTAATGGGTGAATACTCTCTCCCTGTCCTTAACTCGATCCATGAGCCTTCTATTAGTATTTTTTCTCTCTCCTGTCTGGCCGAGGAGGGACGTGAGAGAGCAGCTTTGGTGGGAGCTTGGAACCCAGCCAAGTTCAGGACACCACAATAGCATGTTAATATGTATCAAATCTATTATATAAAATAGTTCAGTCTATACAATTTTAGTACTTATTAGTATACTGTTTCATATGTTCAACTACATTTGGGAGTCAAATCACTGCTAGTGAGGGATTGGTTCAGTAGGCTTGCATGCTTTTCTCTCAGGTATTTGCTACATCTGGTAGTAAGTGCAATTAAATATGTGTGTGTACCTGATGGAAGAAGAGAAGACAAGTGATGCCCCCAAGTTAGTGCAGTTTTGTCAGTTCTGATACAGTAACAAACCCTACGAGAAGCTAACAGCTAATTATATGCTACTACTTTGGGGTTTTCTTACTGTGTCTGCTTTACAAAAAGAATTCTAACTTTGGCATTGAAACTGCTGAAAATCTTATGGGGCTGATTTCTCACATTACTGTAAATGTGTTAAAGCTCCCTGACCTTACGGAGTTATATTTAAACTTACACCCACGGAAAACCTGTTTGCAAGCTCTCAAGTTACCCAAATGCAAGTGTAAATGATGCTTTCAAATCTGTATTGTTGTTGAAGGGAATCTGAAAATCCATATGAAGCCCTTGACTTTTATATATGCTAGTAGAGCAAATGATAATTAGAGGACTCTACAGAAAATACGACAATCCTTGCCTAGTCTGAAAATGGTGATTCTGTATAATATTGCTTCTATCTTATTCCATCTTCCTCTTGATGCAGAAATGTTTCCTATGTTCATGTTTTAGTTCTTTTCTCCAATCTTCTGCAATTTTTTGAATGTAGAAGGGCTTAAAGAATATTATAAAATTGGAATTGGCCTTGGAATATTATAAAATGATGTATTTTTATGTGTACTTTAAGTTCCTAAGGTTCATCCTCCTGCGCTTCATTACAATCCTTTTTATAGTGCGTAAAAACTTTCTCATATGTAAATGAAGATTCTTAAGAGTATTTTTGTGTAATTATATGAGGAATTGCTTTATGAGTCCTATACAAGTCCTCAGTGTGTCCCTGTCAGGATATACATGGTCTCTGCTTACTGCTAAGGTAGAGCAAAGACTGAGCTATGCAATACCTTCTTTACCTTGCGCTTTACTGGGGACAGCAGCCATCAGGAGTCCAAGGCATTTGAAATCAGAGGGAAAGGCTGGAGAAAGACCGACCGTTAATGGAGGAGGAACATGTTAGGCTGTGCATATACGTAACTCCAGGAGGCCTGACGGGATGCACCTATGAGCATGGAGAGAGGTGGTCAATGTCATTGCAAACGGACCATCTATGGTCTGTAAAGTGTTATGGAGTTTGGGAGAGGTTCATGAAGGCTAGGAGGCAGTGAATATTATTCCTGTCTTCAAGAAGGACAAGAAGGAATATCTGTGGCTTCTCTGGTAACATCTGGCCATCTGCAGGTTTCTCAGCCTTTTCTCAGTCCCTGAAAAAGTGGAGGAGCAACTAACCCTGGAGAGCTTTTCCAAACACACCAAGGACAAGAAGGCAATTTGTAGTAGTCAACATGGATTTATAAAGGCGAAATCATGCTTAAGCAGCGTGCAAGACCTCTAGAAAGAAGTGACGAGCCTGGTGCATGGGGGGAGAGCAGTGGATGTTGTTTGCTTTGACCTTGGTGAGGTTTTTGACCCTGTCTTACCTAACGTCCTAATAGACAAACTGATGGGATGGATTAGCTCAGTGGGCAGTGAGAGGGATTAGAACCTGTTTGAATGACCGGGCCCAGAAGGTTGTGGTCAGTGGTACAAGGTCCAGTTGGAGGCCAGTCACTAGTGGTACATGTATCCCGGGGCTCAGTACTAGGGCTGGCTAGTCAACATCTTTGTTAACCTGGATGGTGATGCAGAGTGCATCCTTGGGAAGCTTGTAGGTGATAAAAAACCTGGGAGGAGTGGCTGATGAGCCAGAGGGTTGTGCTGCCTTGGAGAGGGACCTTGACAGTCTGGGCAGAGAGGAATCTCATCAAGTTCAGCACAGGAAAATGCCAAGTTCTGTGTCTGGGGATATCTGCAGCAGTACAGGCTGGGGGCCATCTGGCTGGAAAGCAGTTTTGCAGGGAAGACCTTGGAATCTTGATGGACAAGAAGCTGACCATGAGCCATCCATGTGCACTTATGGCAAACATGGCATCCTGGGCTGCTTTAGGAAGAACGTTGCTGGTGGGTCAAGGTCCTTCCCCTCTGCATGGTAGAGGTGAGACCACATCTGTGATGGTGTGTGCAGTTCTGTGCTCCCCTGTGCAAGAGAGGCATGGACTTACTGGAGTGAATCCAGCATTGGCCTACAAACATGATAAAGGTTCTGGACCATTTCTCCTATGAGGAGAGTCTGTGAGAGCTGGAACTGTTCAGCCTGGATCTTATTAGTGTATGTAAATACCTCATGGGAGTGAAGAACAAGGAGACAGGTTGCTCTCAATAGTGCCCAGTGGCAGAACAAGAGGCAGAGGGCGCAAGGAAGTCAATATGAAAATCAGAAAATGTGCTTTTGCTGTGAAGATAGTTGAACACTGGCATTGGTTGCCCAGAGAAGTTGTGGAGTATCCTTGGAGATAACCACAACTTAACTGGACACAGTTCTAGGTAATTGCTTCTGCGTGTGCCGGCTTGAGCAGGGTGTGGGACAAGATGATCACAAGAGTTCTGTTCCAGTTTAGATGAGACCGTGATTCTGTGTGTTGCTTTCTTTCCCTCCAGCAGATAAAAAGAATGAGATCAAGCCATTCTTGACACTATTGTTGTATGATATGGTTTGTGAAATATGTTGGAAAACCAAGCTCTGAGCCATATATCTGTATTAATTATTTAAAAGTTAATTTTCAGCACAGCAGTTAATTTGAAAATTAAACTTGTGGAAGAGGCTTTAAAAGAACAGAGGTATTTTTACCCTTTTACAAAAGCATAGCTTGTAACTCTCTTATTCTAGCCCAGGCTTGTCCAAGTGTAGTTTTTCTGAAGACTTGTTTTTAGATGCAGAATGTTTTCCTTCAGAAACAATTTCTTTCCCTGACAGGTTTCATCTGTTAAAAAGGAATCAGCATGTTTTCTGATGGAGACTGCTGACTTGAACATCCGTTTTGTATCCCAGCAGATGACCTCTCTAAATTAATCGATCCCAGTTCTAATGAGGTGACCTGTTTAAAATAGCTCTCTGGCAGTGTGTGTTTCCATGTCTTTGGCATTTAAACTTTGAAGTGTATCCCTTTGGGGGATTTCTAGAAATTACCTTTTATTTTCTATTCAGGTTTTTCTGAAAATATCCTGGTGCTTCAGCCCAGTATTGCAAACTGATTTTTTATTAAAATGATTTTAAATATAAGCCCCTCTTTGGGGCTTGTTTGTAACTGGTTCAGTATTGGATTTCTCAGGGTCAGCACCTAAGTGAGGCTGTGCTGTTCATTCCCAGGCTGGGCACTGCGCAGCTCAATGGCTTTTACATTATGCTCTGACCACACAGAAATGGAGCAGATTGCTGCCTTCCTAGGTCAGTTTTGCAGTTATGTTTTACAAGAGTAGGGAAAAAAAGTATGCCTGTGATAATTCAGAAAAGCTGCCATTAAAGGATAATCACTCTACATAATCTTTTGCATTTTGTTGAATGCTTGCACGTTGGATACTACTAAACTGCATGCTATTTTTGTGGAAAGAAAAAGAATTAAAAGACTTTACGACGCTCTAATGATGCACAAGATTTTTATTCTGCGAGTGTATGTCCACTCACCCTGTTCTGTGCTTACATGTTTGATCTTCTTTTTAAGAAAATATGCACTTGTTAAAGAAATACCTGTTTTAGGTGCTCCTAAAATGTATTAGTAATTTAGTAGTTACCTAGAAAAGATAATGAGGAGAGAGGGAGATACAGAAAATATATTGCTTGCTGAAAATGACTGCTTTTCAGTTACTGTGGCATAAATTGTAAACGGCTTCATTAAATTCTTTTTCCTAGAAAGTGATAAAATATGCAGACAAGTGCCATCATTCACTGAAGGTCGCTGGTATGTTGATAACTGTAATGGTAGAGTTACGGGGTTTATGATGCCCTTGCACATGTCCTTAAAATAGTGATAATTTTAAGATAGTTAGAATCTTAGTCCTTATAATATGGTCGTTATACAGGATTGGTCCTAATGTTACATTGTACTTGTCCTCCCTCATGAGAAGAAAGTCTTTCATTTACAATGCAAACGCTACTTTGCTGGGCACCTGAAGTGTTTTATAGGGTGTCTTGCCCTGACAGTGGAGTTCTTGTAGGGTAGCAATGAGAGGCATTTTGTTAGTTACAGTTAAAGCGCATGGAAAGCCTAATACCTATTGTAGCAGGAAAGAAAGAAGGATTTTCTGTCGCTGAGTGAATGTGCAATCTTCAGGCAAAAAAGAAAATTCTTAGTCCAGTATATGATTTATTCTACAGGCTTGTGAATGAGTAATTTGTTTCTGTTCTGATGCTGTTAACAACTCAAGGTGACACAGCTGTTACATGTTCACTTTAAAGTATGTTACTTGCTAGTGTGTTTCTCTTTCTCTCTCACACTTACACTCTTCTCGTTCTCACTCACCCACAGTCGTGCCCGTTCCCCTCTCTCCCGGGAGAACGGCCGATCAGGATATCCTCTGGGAAGAGCATCATTTCCCAGTTGTAGCTACGTGCAGTTAAGCTCACTGATCTCAATGCCATGTGACTGGAAATGCAAAGAGCAGATTGCCATCCGGTCCACACTCTCCAACTCGCTGGATAGCAAAAAAAAAAGGGGGAAAAAAAAGAGGGGGTGGGAGTGAGAAGGGGAGGTTCCCTTGCTTTTTTTTAGCGCTGTTAATTCCTGCTGGAGCTTGTTTGCCGCAAGCTCAGTTCATGGCAGTAGCAGAAGCAGCAGAGCTTATTCGGTAGCTCAGTGCTCTCAATGAGGTCAAGCTGGATCAAAGGGAAGCCTCCTGTGGAAGCACCTCCTGTAAGTTCTGATACTGCTTTTTCCACTCTCCCTCCAAATGAATCATAGCCTGTAGGACTGAGCCGGACTTCGGTGCCTTATGCCTCCCTGACTAATAATTTTGTATGAGGTTGTCAGGTTTTATGTTAATTGAACTTGTCAGTAAGGCATCAGTTGGATAATAATGCTGTGCATTTTGGGAGAAAAGGGCTTACCCTTCTCTCCTTTTATTTTCTGAGGAAGTGGGAATAAGAAAGTGTGCTTTTGTCCTTTTGAAAAGCTCCAAGCTGTTGAGGTTACAGCTCACCATATTCTGTTTTATGTAATCTACATATTCTACTTTCTAAATAAAGCAACTGTAAAGTGTCTTACAGATGTCCTTGTGTTTCACTAAATAGCTATTCTTTTGGGAATAGCTGCCTCAGCATTTATGTTACAAAAATAAAAAACAAAAAAGGAAAAGAGGGAGAAAATACTTCCTACAAATCTTAGAAACATCTGTAGTAACTACATTTCAGAGGAACTCTCCTTACACAAGCTGCTGTTCACCTGAGGGGTCTCTAATGTGATCATTCAGAAAAATTTCTTTGAAACCTAATTCTGCGTATCAGCTGGTTTTAATGAAACTTTTGAGTTGTGTGGACTTTCACAGTGAGATGAAAGATTTCTCATTTTATGTAATGAGCTGTTTCTCCAGAAACGCTATTCAGTGTGACAGAATGTTAACTTTTGCAGGGGATGTTGTCTCATTTACAGCATGGAGTCCTTGGGCAATAATGAAATGCTGGACTGTAATTTTTCAGCTGCATAACACAACTTTTATTCTTTCCCTTGAAGTACAAGGAGCTTACTTAACTACATATCTGGAAGGCTTGCAGAGTGGTTTCAATGGCTTGAACAAAGTAACTACCACCTGTTCAGATTATTGTCAGTAATGCATTGTAAACCCCGAGGAAAATTAAAATGTCACAAGTTATTATCCCTTTCTGCTGTAAAGTTCTTCTTGAAGAGGGCGGCATAATGCCTCTCACTTGATCTGCGTCTTGTATTTCTGGAAACTGGCCAGTATTGGCATTTTGCTGTTAGTGGCAAAATGTTGCAAATGTCATAAAGACTCATTGCAAAAAACCTAAAGACATTAGATTTTGGGAGAGGAGGACAATACCAAGTCATGTTCTTTAATTTAGTTGTCTTTTTTTTTTTTTCTTTGAGTTAACAGTCTTGACTTTCTTAGATATCTAACTTTCAAGTTGGATAGAGAAAGAAGAAAAAAAAAAGTGTGAATCAGGTCATGCAACATCTATGTGTGACATGAATATTTACTAGAGAGATTTATGAAACAAACTCTTGAAAACTCATTTTCAACTGTATACTTTTGTTTAATAAAAAGAAGACTCATTACTTTAATATGCCATGGTTTTTGTCTGGCAGCACTGTAATATAAACATGAGAAGACAGTGTGTAAATTAGGATCTAATACTGCTCCTGTTCTGGAGAAGGAATCAAAATGCTTTATGAACTTATCACTGGATTTATTTATTTCTTTTGAATTTGTATGTTTTCTTGGTTTTCATAGAGGATATTTTCAGTTCCATTGAGACAGCTTCATTTTTAAATATGTAAGTAGGGAACTCCCCCCCCATACTATATCTTTTTGCCCAGATGGTGACGTTTCTTTTCATTTCATTTCAGCATTCAGCTTCTGAGTTGATCCTAGTCGAAGATGAAATGACAGATACTGAAGACAATGAAGAGGAGGATTTAGGAGTCATGGATGATCAACGTAGTGTAATTCTCCATCTCATCTCTCAGCTCAAACTTGGCATGGACCTTACCAGGGTATGAACCCTGTATATTTGTTCATTATTATTTCTTTTTGTCATCCTTCTGTGTGTGTGTGTGCATGTCTGATTCCTGTTAGCGTGTTTTCCCCCTATGGACGAGGAAGTTTACCTCCATGAAGGTGTGGTTCCAGAGGGCTATGGAGTGCTGTCGCTTCCTAGACAGGCTTTCACGTGAAGTGATCACATCAGATACTTCAGAGATGGAGAGGGGGAGGGAAAGAAAAAAACCTCTGAATCTCTTGCTTATTTTTTTGCAAGTCTTTCATAGCAACCACATGCCATGTATGTTAAATCAGGGTGCACTGAGGGTTTGAGGAACAATAATGGCAGTTGTATGGATGAAGGAGATATATGCTCACTTTACTGCTCTGTGGATTGGATTCCATTTAATTGCATGTCAGCTTCAAAAAAACCATGATGGTAAAGAAATTACAGTCTTCAGTCTGCCGCTGTTCTTGTCTGTGCTAAGTAGCTCACCAATTAATCTTCTCTACATCCTTCTGGCCCTGGAACCAGGCTTGCCAGGACCTTATCCATACTGATATGACCAGAGTAGTTAGTCTCTGAGAAATCTTCCCTTAGACTTCTCAGAGTTCTGGAAATAAGGGAGATGTTCTGAAAGCAGGGAATGCCTCTTTTTGAATACCTAGTCCTACATTCCAGTGAAACCTTCTAGTGGGGCTTAATAAATAATGAAGTGGATTTTTGTAAAGATATGGAATACTCTTTCTTTGTAAAGATATGGAGTACCCTCTCTTTCCACAAATAAAACTCTATAACCCACTTCCCACCAATAAGAACAACTCATTCTGACACACTTTCCACAAGCAATATAATGTTTGGAATGATGAGACAATTTCCCTTGCATATGAAGTAGCTTTGCAAAAAGTTGTTCTCACAGGCATTTTGATATTCTAGAGTTGATCTGCTTTCCTTTTGATCTTCCATATTAATCAAAATATATTTTTACTATAAATCTCTTAGAAAATAAGCTTTTCTCAATATACTCTTCCACTTCCTCTGTAACTATTGTCAGTGTTTAAAAAGACTTAATTTTTTAAGACTAAGTAATCCTGTGTTCTGTTGCTAAGTATAGCTTTTGAAAAGCTGCACAGAAATTAATGTTTTGTTATAAACAGAACATAAGTTTCATCATTTCATTTGTGAATAATTTATACCTGTCACTTCTTAGTATATCTGGGGTTAGATACAGTTCATTTTTGGGTTTGTTTTTCTTACATTCCTTGCTTTTTCTTAGCTGTCCCTCTTTCTGTGTTGGTTTGCTAAGGCTGTCTGAGTCCATAATGTTCAAACTAGAGTAAAATTTCTTTCCTGTAGTTCTGGTGTCTTCAAAGCATTTTGTCTTTAGTAATGAACAAGATTTCTTTCCTGATTTCCACCATTTGTCACAGCAGAGGAGGCAAAACCCCAGAGACACACAGTTAATGTAAATAAGATAAATTCCTGTACATAAGAGAAGTGTAGACACTCTAGAAATAGGAAGGAAAAAATATATATCACAGAACACAGAATCACAGAACATTCTGAGTTGGAAGGGACCCACAAGGATCATCGAGTCCAACTCTTAACACTGTCTCCCTGGCGGGAATCGAACCCGGGTCTCCCACACGCCAGGTGGGGACACTTACCACTGTACTAAAGTGGATTTTCAGTATATGATATGATATATGATAGTATATATGATAACCTATTTCTTACATAGCGTTCTTAGAGCACAGTTTTGAAGAATAATGAGAAATGTGATCAGATGCATGATGTGGCAGAATATTAGCATGCATGAATGTCTATGTGTAATACACTCTGAAAAGAGAAACAGGCATATGGCAGTGTTAGATCTATCTGTAGTCTGTGAGATGCACGAATACACATATGATAAGTATTAATGAGACATGCCACATGTGCACATCACTTTTCTGCCCATTTTGAGGATCAAAAAAAAAACCAAAACAGGGCAGCTGGCTGCTTTTTTTTATCAACTTTGCTTGCTGACATGAGGCCCTTAGGGCCACAGACACGTGACAATAAAGCTGGGTTTGTTGGCTGGCCCTCTTCTCGCTTTTCATTATTCCTCTGAAAGTCAGATTTCATATCACCTTGATGCTCATTGGCTTCTGCTGGAAGTGTGTGTGGCACAGGAGTTGCTAATACCAGAGGATGTTTTACATGTTTCCATTTTCCTTTGCCTTCTTCTCAGGGCACTTCCTTTGGTTCATTTTGTGAGCTGTGGATTGGACTAGATGATCCTTGTGGGTCCCTTCCAACTCATAATATTCTGTGAATCTGTGAATAATACACATATAAACACATATAAACATATATATACACACACATATAAACAAACAGCTTTTCTGAGCCCTTGGTGGCTTTGGGTTCTGTATGCAGCATCGTTACCTTCATGTTCTGCATCAGAGGAAATGGCATCTTTTCCTTTTCCTAGAAGATGATGACTTTTGTTAGCCTTGGCCTTGCCTGTACTGACAACAGTTGCCCATCATGGTGAGAGTCACATTTAATGTTGTGGAAGTGCTTCACTTCTGGAATGTGTCATGCTCGTGTGCCTTTTAATGAGGAGTTAAACTGTAAAAACTACTGTGAAGGAAAACACCTGCAATAAAGTGTCACATCTGTGTATTTTCTAGAACAGGCTGTGGTGGCCAAATAGACTTCAACAGCTGCTAGAGAGACTTGGCTGGGGGAACAGTTCACAGGAGCAGAACATAGTACAAAACTGACTCCTTGGACTAGGCTATAACTTTAAAACTCATTGAAAATCAGAATTGCTGGGGGAAAAAAATAAATTTCTAAGTGATTTGTTCTTTAGACTTTCAAAAAGTGAAAAATAGCGCCAAAACCCACTGACAGCCTGATAGCTTTGTTGGCAAACAGTATCTAATGGATTGCCGTTAATCCTAACATTTTGTCCAGATGGATGATCACTCCCCTGCACTCTCTCACCTTCCCTACGGAGTTAATATCTGCTAAAAATAAAAGGTTGCCATTCTGTGTGAAAGGGCTGCCAGTAATTCTGCAGAATGTCAACATGTTGTAAATTAACATTGTAGTACATTCGTGATGTCATAAGTATTTACTTTCCTTGCCAATATACTTTTACCTTGTAATTTTAAAATAGAAGTGGCATGAAAAGATCTTGTTTTATTCCCCCAGTGACACAAATGACAGTGGAAAGCTTTTGTATCTCTAAAGAGAATGATATCTCAGCATGAAGTACCTTGGTTGGATTTCTGAAAAAAGTAGGGAATGGTGCCGACACTCGTGTTTTGCCTCGCAGTAAATAGTAGTAGGGATAAATACATAGTTCTGTTCTTTAGAAGTCATGCTGGGTTTTTTCCTCACTTGCATTCAGATCTAATTAAGCATAGGTGAATTCAAACCTAGGAGGTTTTAGTAAAGTTTTGAACCACTGTCATATTTTTAACCTCAGTGAAAACAAAAGGATGCCTCTTAAAGCACATGAGTCTTAAGTTTATTTTTCTGGACAGTGAATTCTGTTTGGCAGCAGAAGAGTTGAAAACCTCGTTCCTTTGGAAGCTAGATTGCTAGCACAAGTGCACAACAGTCCAGTCCTGGCAAGGGGAATGCTGTATAGTTCCAAATTTGTTTATTTCCATTTTCCTTATTTCTGCAGAAATTAAGATAGAACCAATTAAAAATAAATTGACTGATGTGATTTTTTAAATTTTTTTAAATATTTTTTTATATTTTTTATTAGTTTGTGATGGCGTTGCGTGTTGAAACTTTGAGGCTATGATGTTATTTAGTAAGTGTTTTGCAGGCATAGTTTTTAATACTGGAATTGCATAAGCTGTGAAAGTCAAGTATTTTTATTACTTAGTCCTTCCTCTGTGTGGAAACAATTAATTTAATCAGTGAATCATTTCCTACTACAATTAAGGATGTAGTTTCCAGCTTAGTTGAGCTTTTAAAACAAGATAATTTGAGCTGGAGTTCAAGCTTTATTCAGATTTTAAATAGATGCCTGAAACTCAAGAGTCCAGTGATTCATTGAGTGACTGTGTTGGTGTAGCTGTGTTAAGCATGTAGCTGCAAAGCACAGTTTAGGACTCTAGAGAGTAGATACTAAGACTATGACCAAGTCAATGTGATGAAACCACAGCAGTCTTAATATTGTGCCATAAAATTTGCTGCATCTTAAAGTATGGTCTGCATTTTTCTTCTCCTCTATAGAGAAGACCTGATAAAGGTCCCTGTCTTTGGAGAGAGGCACTTGGACTTAATGACATGCAGATTGCTGTTTATTCAAATGAGTTTGCCCTTTCAAGTCTCTGTAGTGAACTCATGATAGGCACTACTGGTACTTGTAGACAGAAGTGATGGGATTTTTTTCCATGTGTTTTGCTGTCACTTTCCCCTCTGATAACCTGATCTTTTAGTGTACAATTTATTTTAAAGTGAGACTCTGTATTGAAGATCTCAGTTGCTGAATTATATTTTTTAAAGATTATATTAGATAATATATATTTGGTCAGAATGAGAATGTTGCAAGGAAGATGGAACTGTTTAAACAGCTAAAAATAAGAAAATCTACTGCCTTTCCACTTTACCTTCCAAAGTTCTGGATTTCACTTCTAAAGACCAATTCCCTTGGCCCCTTGCTGTCACACCACCCTGAGGACTGTAGGCTGTCTTGAGCACTCAGTAATGTGCCACATTAAAGTCCTCCATCTTTTGGGGCCTCATTAGGTTGGTAGCAGAGACGCTGTAGAGTCCTCAAGGCTTACAGGGTAGAGTCAGAGGAATATTACAGATGGAACATCACTTGATTTGTATCTAAACTTGTAAAAAATTATTAGCCTATAAAGGACTTTCTGTGTGTAAATATAATATACAGAAGGAGAGAGTGAGTGAGCGGGTATCCCTCTTTGCACTGGAGGTAGCATGACTTACTGTGTAGCTGTAAAGACTGTGCTCGAGCCATTGTGACTGGAATGTTTTTTTCAATATTTACAAGTTCTCTTTGAAAAGAACTGGATGATTAATACAAGTTTGACAGCTTCTATTTCATTATTCATGGGATCCAAAAGGACTGATCTGTGCTTTGGTCCCACTTAGAATAGCAAGCTGGGGCAGCAGCGGGAAAAGCAAATGTGTTTGTGATGAGTGGTGGCTCCCTGCCTGCTGTAAATAACCCTTGCTTTTGGGAAAGGGTAAAAGTAAATGCAATGAAGAAAGAGAAAAGCAGATGAATTGCTTTAATAGAGAACAGCTGTTGGTCTGCATCTGGCATCATTGAGACCCCTGGGATGGTCCTGCATAAGGTGTGGAGCATGAGGGAGAAAGAAGGGAAAGAAATAAATTATTTTACATACTGTAGCCCTTGTTTGTCTTGCAGTGCCCTCCAGGATGTTTCACTGGAGACTTTTAACAAAGTGTTATTGTGAAGTGAGTGACTTTGGCAACGTCTGCATTGCCAGAGGGAGGCACTCTAGACTGCATCCAAGTCACTTGGGCCTGGCTCCCTCCAGGGAAGGCTGCCGAGTGCTCAGTCCCTGATATTTTATGGGCCCCCGGGAGCTTCTCTAGTCCTGGGAAAGGAGTGCAACAGTTTGTACAGGTTTTGTTTCAACTTGTCTGAAATAAGGCAAAGCCGTTCAGGAGCCCACCACAGTAGCATGATACCATTACAAGCGGAAGGGATGTGCTGTGGGCCGGGGGATGACAGGAGAGCTTAGGGATGGCAGGGGATTTGACTTGGGAGTTGTGAGGGGACATGACATACGATGACAGTGTAGGGCAGAGGGAGTAAAATGGGGAGCATTTTCTTGCCTGTAGCCTCTTGATAAGGGTCCATGAAATGGTTTTATCCTTGTAAATACAATTGAGATTATTTGGTTTTGGTTGGATCTCCTTGGCCTTGGTTTGTTAGAGGCTGGAAGGGGAGACCTTGTGCATACCTAGTGGGTAGTCAGGGACCCAGGAGTGACATAAAACCCAGATGTTCGACAGAATGGATAGATGCACTCCTTGCTCTCTACCACTTGAAGGTTGGTGATGTATCCGTTTATGAAAAATACTCATCTTCTGGTAGTTTGGGAGGATGTGCCTCTCCCATTTTGGAGAGTTATGATTAGTTTGTTTTGTGGATGTTTGATGTAAATTAGTGTATATCAAAGTATGATTTTGTGTCCTGTAAACAAGAAAACAATGGCTGGTTTGTTAACTGAGAGGAGAGGAAAAGGCAGATTTCCATGTGAACAGAACAGCCCCATCCCTGTTGTGTGAGCTGCTCTTGAGAATTGTAATGAAATAAGAACCAGCCTGCCTGGCTATCAAGGCCACTGCTTTTTCCTTCGCTCCTTATTTACACTGCAAAGAAAACTGAATTGCTGTGGCACGGAAGAAAATACAGTGTCCCAACATTTGGCAGGGCCAGAATTGCACCTGTCCTAACTGTTCTCCCCCTTCCCCCCAGTAGTGTAATCATGGGGAAATCATATCTGCCTTTGTCTGCTTTGCATACAGGTAGTGCTTCCAACATTTATTTTGGAGAAAAGATCCCTGCTGGAGATGTATGCAAATTTCATGGCCCATCCAGACCTGTTTTTGTCAATTGCAGCTGGAGCCACTCCTGAGGAAAGAATTATCTGCTTTGTGGAGTATTATCTAACAGCTTTTCACGAAGGCCGAAAGGGAGCAGTTGCCAAGAAGCCCTATAACCCTATAATTGGTGAAACCTTTCATTGCTCGTGGGATGTGCCTAAAGACAAAGTGAAAGCATTCAGAACTAATGGTGCCTCCACGGTTTCTAAGGACCCAACCAAGGAGTTTGGCCAGGACCAGTCCACGTGCTACAAGCTGAGGTTTGTAGCTGAACAAGTGTCCCATCATCCACCAGTATCTTGCTTTTATTGTGAATGCAAAGAGAAGAAAATGTGTGTGAATGCTCACGTATGGACCAAAAGCAAGTTTATGGGCATGTCAATAGGTGTTTCTATGGTAGGTGAAGGTAAGAAATGTGCTTTTATTTTGTTTTTTTTAGCTAATATTGTGGGTGACAACACAACAGAAGTCCATATGTTTTCTGGATTCCTCTCCCTCTGACATTTCATTTTAACCTTGCAACTGTTTGCTTTTATGAAGTCTGGAATTAAAACTGTAGGGTTTGTCTAACCGCCTTCTATCTAGACAGAATTTGAAATGCACATTTTGTGTGTGTATAATTGCTGATACAGGTGAGAGTCTGTTAATACATTTATATAGCCATACTTCAGATATAATTAAGTTGCAGTAGCAAATGCATGATCTGAACTGGTAAACATACCTGTACTGTTGTCCTTACTGACTGTCAGTGACATTAATGTATTTCTAAGCAATTTAGTCCCTTTGGCCATTTGAAGGTAAGATCCTACAGATGGCTTTTTAGTGTTTTGTCTTAACCAGTTTTTAGCCTATATTCTCAGAAGTACAAGGACAGCTTACAGTAAATGGTTCTTTTTGTCACGATTATGTTAAATACTATGATATTAAAGGTAGCAAAAATGTACAATTGGAAAAGGAATGATTTGGTTTTGCTTATTAATAACAACAAAACAATTGTGGTGAAAACATACAGGTATGTTCTGCTGTTTCTACTAGCCAGAACTAAAGAACAAATTCAACCAGCAAAAAGGATTCTGAGTAGCAATATATTCTCTTTTTTGTAGAAGAGACATGAAACTTCCTTAGCATTGGATTTGATATCGCTGTAATAAAGTCTGTAACAGCACAGCTGTTTCCTTCTTCCTGTGATTTAGGTATTTGGCTTTTAATGTGGAGTTAAGGAAGTTGGGACGGGAGTGTCAGAAGGGAAATTGGTCTTTCTGTCAGTCTCTTGCCTGTATTGCTGCCAGCCTGAATCACTGGCTTAGCTTGCTACTTTTTTCTGGTACATGTTCATTTCTAGTACTCTTTTGCACAGTGAAGGGAACTATTTAATGGAAATAAAATTAAACACAAAGTCACTTATGATTATGTAGGAGTAGGGAAATCTCTTTCTCTCGCACACAGTTCCCTGGGATTGGGGGTGTCTACTGTGGGGATTATTTAAGACTTCAAAGTCTTGATGTGTCCTAGTTTTGAGAGAGAAAGGGTCTAAGAATTAACCACCTCACTACCCCAAGGATTATTGAATGTGTGCTTGTGAGAATAAGTTCTTCCCTGTCCCTCTCTGCCTTTTTTTTTTGTCAGGAGATATCCCAGGAGTGGAGGCAGGCTTTGGCATACATCTGCAATGGTGAACTCTTTTATTGCAAGGTTTGCTGCTGTCCTTATGATAGGCGTCTGGGAGGAAGTTTAGGTTCACCAGTGTGTAGTTACTCCTCTTCTTTGTTCACGTAGGCAGTATAGGAGCATGGAGCTCCACAGTGACAGCATTTCTGGGAAGTGATGGAGAAACTCCAGTGCAGCCCAAGCCTTTTTGTTGCATGTTGAGGTCTGGCAATGGGCAGCAGGAATTGTACCACTGAAGCTTTTCTATCATCTGAAAACAGCCAGCCTAGGCCTAACAGCCTCGGTTTAAAATGCTTTCTTTGCAGTGTAGTTTCTTCACTCAGAACTGCACTTTCTTGAATTTTTTTGTTTGTTTATTTTAGTTCCAGGGAAGTCTTACTAATTAGATTGGTGTGTAGATTTGTCAAGCTATGTAAAAATTAAACTCTACCATGGAGGCTTCCTTCTCATGTGCTGCATAAGTAGTATGTAGTAGATTGAGGTCAGCATGAGTACTGGGGAATAGATTGCGGAACTGAAAAAAAGTAGCTACTGGACTAAAACATGGAAAAGTGATGTCTCTATTTACACGTCTGGTAATGCAGGGCCTAGTAATTTTTTTAATGTGAAATATATTTTGGGGACTTTCCCTTCTATTTAGGGATGTTTTAGGCTTGCAGGGTTTCATATGGGGTGAAAGTCTAGCAAAGTTAGTGACTTAGTCTGTGGAAAGACACATTGTTAGTCAGAAGGTATATGAAGCTAGTTAAAGTAGGTAAAAACTAAAGTTAGCTCCCAGAAGACGCTTTCTCTCACTGAGGTGGGCTGGGAAGCTTGTAGAATCTTACTTTAAAGTGTTAAAAGCAGATTAAGAGAGTTTCTTGGGGATGAAGTGTGGGTGATCCTGCTTTTTGTGAGAGACAAAGTGGCATCTCATGAATCATCAAAAACCCTGGGTTTTGTTTGTTTCTTTTTTTTATTTCCTTACTGTGCATTGGATGGCCAAACTAACCACATGCTGTTGTGTTCTTTGTCTCGTCCTTTCCTCCTTTTTTTCTTCTTTTTTTCCCCCCTCCATTATGAACAATCAATGGGGGTTCTTTTGCCTGTTGCTGGAGTTTACTTACATACATGTGCCTTTGACTTTTTGTTAGATCAGTAGAAATTATAGATTGTACATTATGTTACTTGAAAGATACTTTCCTTGATATCTCTGATAAACCTGTGTCTGTTTTAAGACTTAAATAATTCAGATGTTGGTATAGTAGTTTTACTGTACTACACATTCATTCAGTACCAATTGAAATAAGTAGGCAAAAAAATTTCCTTCCAAACAGAGCTGCAGTAAATGTTTTGGATAATTCAGTGTTAGGGAGTGACCATCTTGCTCTGGTCAGAGATGTATCAGAAGAGTTTTGTTCGACCAGGTTGCCCAGAGAGGGCCAGATGATGTCTCATCCCTGGAAGTGTTTAAGGCCAGGTTGGATGGAGCGCTGAGCAACCTGGACTAGTGGGAGTTGTCTCTGTCCGTGGCAGAGGGGTTGGAAATACAGTGATCCTCTCCACAGTCGCAATCCGTAATTTGCGAGATCCCATATACACTGTTGATTTTCCAGCTAGATGTGGGACCTGGCGCGTGCGCAGAACCTGCCGCGACCTCAGTCTGATTGGCCGCCAGCCCCGCCACTCGCGAGCCACCTGAACAAGCTGCAGTGCTGGGAGTCCTCCCGCTGTCGCGGCGCCGGCACCCACCGCTTGCCTCCCGCCCCGGCAGAGCACAGCCAGACATCTGAAACAAGCCCCACTCTCAGGACCGTCCTCCAAACCTTATTAGGGGAGGGGGCGTGGCTTAGGGTGTGGCGTACTTGACTACATAGTGGGGTCACTATCTTTGCGGATCCCACGACTCGTGCGAGGGGGCCCAGACCCAAAAACCCGCGAGTAACGGGGAATCACTGTAGGTGATTTTCAAGGTCCCTTCCAACCCAAACCATTCTGTCATGGTTCTGTGATGATGACCTGAAACTTCACTGTGGGCTTAATGTTGAATTCAAGCAACTGTGGTGTTTTTTGAAAATTTCCTTTCTGCTGATTAATTTTGTCTGTGTCCTTCAAACGTTTCAATAAAGCTTTTTGTACTCTGGTTGTCTATTTACAGAAATAAAATAGGACTGAATTTTTGGATCTGTAGTGTGTAAAGAATATGCTGGTAATGTTTCTGTGGTGGTTTGGAATAATATTTTTTTTAAATGTCCTTAGATGTATAGAGCATGTTTTTATGCTCTGTGTTAGATGTTGATGTAAAGTGTCATGGAAGTACAAAGGTTTCTAAAGGAATTTAAAGAATTAGGGGACTTAGAGACAATGTGGCCTTGTCATACAAAGGGTACAGTTCAGTATCACATTGTATGATTTTTCATGTAGATTGCACCTCAGAGTGATGAAGATTTTCCTGCTTTTGTGTGTGGTTTTTGTTTGTTGGTTCATTGCAGAGATGCAGAACAAGTAGGAAGGCACTGCTGGAAATCCATGTGAGAAACTCTTTTATATGCTAGCCCTTCATCTCTGGTCATGAGGGGTCTAAATCTGGCTTGCTAATGAAATGTCTCAACTTTTTCTTCACTATATAACAAAACTCCCATTTGAGTTTCCTCATGAGAAAGCTACCCTCAATAGAAGAGATGGTATTTTGCATAAAAGACTTCATGTTGCATGCACAATCCCTAATTCTGGTTAATGTTAATTATGTACTCATGAGAGAATGAGGGATGAATAGGATCACATTAAGATTTAAATTAGCAAGGGGTAGGAGAGTCAGTGTAAATATTTAATGGAGTTTCAAACAGATACTGTTTGTAGGGCAAGGATGCTGTAGTGGAAACAGCCATGGTGAGCACATCTCAATGAGGGCTGTGCCTGTTCCTTTTCTGCTTGTGGGTTTTGTTCCAAAGCAGTAAAATCCAACAAAAAGTGTCATCTTTGATTCATGGGTTAATTTTACAGAGAGCATATAGTACATTTAAGTGGATTGCTCTGTATTACCAAGTGGCTAGTTATGTCTGATGTTTTCACTCCTGCTATTTTAAATGTTTTAAAAACTCATGAGGTATAGGCTTCCAAAGATCATTTTCTAAATTGAAATCCACCCTTAGAAGATTTGATGAGTAGGGAAAAAGGTTCAGTGCTCTTTACAAGGCAAATCTTAAAGAAAGCCAAGTGTGGGATTCTTTCTGTTGTTTTTTCTTTTTTCTCCCCTTCTGTTAAAATATATGGATATGTATGTATTTGTAAATGTCTATAATTTCTAGTCCTGAGAAATTAGTGCCTTTTTAATTTACTAGTCCCAAGATTGATTGCTCCATGCAAACTAGAACTACCTAAATATTTCCCTAAGTACTCATTCTTGTGTTAACGTTTTTTAACCCAGTGGTTTTAGGACAGTTTCCCTATAGCATGGCCTTCTTTACTTAATTTAGTAAATGGCTCCAGTCTTTGAAAAACGAGCAGTGCAATGCAGCTGGCTGGAATGTTTGAGACGATAAGAGCCCAGCTCTGGCATCTCCTGTTTTCCTGGGAGAATCTATGTGGTTGGTGATACACTGCGCCCATGTGGGGCTCATCCCAAACGTAACTTACTCCTCTTAGTGTCATGTCATGAATAATGCAGACAGAGTGAAGAGCCTCTTAAATTAGGAAACTGCCCTTGGCCGTTTCTGTACCATGTACCATTTGTTGTTCAGATTGATCTCCATACAGTGAGTGGGAAGCATTAAATTTCACATGCCTCTTCTGTAGCTTGTGGATCCAGAGCCTCTCTTAGCAGTCTTGTCAATATGTGTTACTGGAAAATCAATTCACAAAGCTGCAGCATCAGTGAGGGATGTGTAAGGGTCAAATTGGGCAAATTATATGCCGGCACCATCACTTCTTTAATGCAGGTTGAGCAGTCATGGGAAGGAGTGTGGCACTGAATATGCTGCTGTAGTCAAAAGGAGGAGTAAATGATGCTGAGGGCATATCAAGGGGGAATTGCAAAATTCTGCACTTCTTCATAAAAAATTCACTCCTCTCTGTGGCATTTTTTCCTAATAAACTAGATCACTAAATCCACTGTTCCTCCCAGAGTACTGATCTGGTGCATTCTGTGCATAATAGCTGCCTGTAAATACTTAAGATTTTTTACAAAGAATTCAGAGATTTCAAAAATATTCTTTGATGTGAAGGAGAAAACCAAAAATGGGAGAATCTTCTACAACTTTTCACATGTATTTACTTACAGCCATTTTAAAACTAAACATGAATAATCCCTTAAAACACGGTCAGAAAAAGAGCCTGTGTGTTTTCCAGCAGGTACAAGTTGTAAAAATCAGTCACAAAGGATTGGTGCTTATGAGCAGATGTAAAAATTACATAACACTTTTAAAAATACTAAGTTTTAGTTTTTCTGCCTTTAATTTCTCAAGATTGAAAGTAGGCAGGGTAGAGTGTGAATTCTTGTGCCACTCGTTACAACGGTTGATTCTCAGTGTGATTTTGGCTTCCTCTTTCCTACGAGAGCACAGGTCTCTGTTCAGGCATGGTGGTGCAGCCACAGGGTTCATGGTGCTTCATTTAAATGAGGTTTTACATGTGGACTCTGCAAACGATGGAATGCGAAATGAACAGTGAGTTTAATACTGAAAGTATTAGCAAATTGTGGGTATTTCAGATCTGCCCTTTAATCTCTTTTAGATTAGAATTACTGAGCTGGAGTCGTATTTCAAGTGAGACAGCACTCCATTTAAAAATGTATTTATTCGGGTGTTTAAGGAATTCAAAAAATATGTCACCAGGTGCTAAAAATACCCAACCAAGAGAGCTGGGTTCAGTTTTTAATGTCTAACCTGATGTGGTGGTTAAATATTTACTTTGAAGGTCACCACTGCTGTTTGCTCTTCACTTTTAATGTGCTTGGCAGGGTGCATTACAGCTGTGTGTCCCTCCCACTCAAGAAGGGAGGAAAAAGCTCTTGATCCCATCAGAGGGACAAAAGCAAACCCATGCTCGCCCTGAGGAAATTTTGTTTATTATACCAGTTTCCTCTCAGCTGGGTACATGCAGTGACAGTCAGAGGAGGCTGGTAGGGCCTGGGGTAGTAGGAGACTCTGGAGAAACTCACATGAAGGTGTGGTTCATAAACACAATGAGTTTCTCCTCCAGAAGTGAGCACCAGACCTTCCTGCTGCTCTGCTGTTGGACCTTTTGTCCTTAACCGCCTCCCCCCCCAAACACGAATGCCACCAATGACAGGACCTCCAAAACTGTCACATCAGAAGCTGATGCTTTCAGGTGGGCAGTGCTTTTTCACTGTGTGAGGACCTGCCTGTGCTCAGACGATTAGTGCTGGGGAAACATGACCTCATGGGTGGCACTACAGGCTGTTTCCCACGGATGTCTGTTGCCTGTGACTGTAATGAAGAAGGTGGGAGAGCAGGTGGTAAGAGCAAGAGAAAGGAAAGGTGACAGACTTGGGTGTAAAACCTGTTGTAGTTCTGTGTGGAAAATGCCCACATGCATATGGTCAGGTTTTCTTTTTGTGTTTGAAAAATACTGATTGGATTTTTGTTCCTTTGTGAATGTCATCATCTAGTTAAAAAGCTGTTTCTTCACTACCTGAATGGAGCCTACAGGAAAGGTGGAGAGAGATTTTTTTGGATGGGCATGTGGGGACAAGGAATATAATAGCTTTAAACTGAGAACAGATTTAAATTAGATATTAGAAAAAAATTCTTTACTGTGAGGGTGGTGAGGCAACAGAACAAGTTATCAAGAGAAGTTGTGAATGCCCCATCCCTGGATGGGTCCAAGGCCATGGGATGTGGCTCTGAGCAATCTGCTCCAATGAAAGGAGCCCCTGCCCATGGCAGGAGGACTGGAATGAGATGATCTCTAAGGTTCTTTCCAACACAGGCGTTTGTATGTTTCTATAATTGCTCTTTATTAAATTAATGTTATTATGCCATGCTCTTGATGAGTTTGATAATCAGAGTCAGTTTTTCAGTACAGGTTCATCCTGGCTGCATATCCAGGGTGAGTTGTGTAGTTCAGCCTTTCTGCATTGTGTTCAGCTTGTGTTTGCCTGCAGGTGTTCAACCAAGGAAGCTAGAGACAAACTGCATGTATGTATGTATGTATGTATGTTCCAGCTGTATCCTGCTGGCTGTTCCCTGCTGGTGAGGGTTCAGCACATGGCACAAGGAACTTGGAACTTGCCAAGGTGAAATGATTAAAGGTCTGTTTAAGACATGGCTTTTCTCTGTGCGTGCTTTTGCAGTCCCCAGTTCATTTGTGTTAGACTTGCTGGAGCAGAAGCGCTGGCTGTGTCGCTGCTGGCAGTCTGAGGTTGCAGAAGTTCTGAGAACAACTGCATAAAGCTATTCTGGTTTACAAATGGTTTCCTGTGGGACAGTTTAAGAAGGCAGAAGTAACAGGTTGCAGAACTTTCTGTGCCTGCATTTAAGATTTGTTAGCTGCAGCCAGTATTTAAGGTCATGGTTCTGTTACAGCTCTTTGCTTTTAAAGCTTGAATGTCTTTTAAGATTTGTGTTTTCATACAGCATTAAAGGCATATTTTCATGTTGGCAGTAGTAGTGTTGTGTTCCTATTTAGTGCTTTTTCATCATTAAATGTGAAATCATTTTGGAGAAGTAGTGTCATCATTCACTCAAACAGATAGATTAATCAATAGCACTACCGATGTGTTTTTCCACTGTCTGCCCCAGGGTGAAGGCAAATGGGCTAAAGCTCATCTTGTTTCTGAACAGATACTACTACTATGTCAAGACAACTTTCCTTCTATTTTTTTCCAATATTTCTGCGTTCTGAGTGCTTCCTGTGATGGGTTATTTTCAGTCCCTGCTGTGAAAATATATTTTAAAAGCTGTCATTTTTACCTTTAAGCACTTAATAAATGGGACCTAAAAGACTATAAAACTCTAATAAAAAATACTGTACAGACATAGCATGATCTAATTCTGCTTGCAAGGTTTACAGTGATCTTTACCTGTTCTAATGTCCTGTCATCCTGAAGACCAAACTACATTTATGGCAGGGATGGAGTTGTATCCTTAACCCCAGGGGAAGCTAAGATCTTTTCAGGCATGCCACTTTCTTTGTGGTTCCCAATAATGTTGAAAAATTACTGCTATAGCCTGTTGGTTTTAGTTACAACCTCACAGTGCTGAGGGTAGTAATCGTCTCAGCTTGGTAGAGATATTGGTATTGGTGGTAGTAGAGCAGTGGCCCTGCTTGGGCCCCTCTTTTGTTATGCAAGATTGTTGCAAAGGCTGTGTGGGAAACCAAACATTTGAAAATTAAGGAGCAAACTCAATGGGAAATTTCTAGATGGCATGTTTCCTAGTTGTACTCTTGCAGACCTAGTGAGACCTTTTCACTCCCGGCAAAAAATGCGTTAGTAGGAAATTAGTGGAGAGGACGTGGTCATGTCTAACCGAATGGAGAGGTGAAGAGTCTTTTGGTCATGTCCATATTCTTCCTGGAGAGAGATTATGATACATTTTTCTGTCTTTAAACAGATTATTGCTTGCCAGTAATACAAAGTAAGTTCTCCCATCGATTTTCTGACAAGCCGTTTGGAACCATGCAAGACCCCAGGGTACACTCTCAAATTGGGTGCCTTCAGAAATGTTTGGAAGAAATTTGTTCCAGAGGGTAGACTTTCTTTCTTAGCAGACAGTACCCTCCTCTAGGCAGAGCTGCACATTATGCTCTCTGTGGGTGTGCATTTAGATGTTAACTGGTCAATGACTGTCAAGTCTTGTATCAGTGAATGTTTATCACTTCACTTTCAACCACTTCCTATGCAGGTGTTCTTTACTTGATGGAACATGAGGAAGAATATGTTTTCACCCTGCCCAGTGCCTATGCTCGCTCAATACTTACCATCCCCTGGGTGGAGCTTGGAGGGAAAGTCAACATCAATTGTGCCAGAACAGGGTATTCTGCCACGGTCACGTTCCACACCAAGCCATTCTATGGAGGGAAGGTCCACAGGTAAGAGAATTACTGTCTTACTCTTGTTTACCTCATATTGGATTTTAATGGAAAGACTTTCAGGCATCTCATCAGTTCTTCTGTTGGAATATTTTATAGACAGATACCTGAATTTGTTTTCCAATTAGTGTTGGAGATGACTTACAGCTTTAGAGCACAGTTTACTGTAGTTGTACATTCTATGTTGTTTAACTGAATTGGATGTATTTTTCTCATTAAAATAAAGTTAATGTATCTCTCTGAGCTTTGTTGCATGTAAAAGTTGCTGTAAGTGCAGGATCAGAAAAATGCACATGGAGAAGGCAGTATTTCTGCTACATCAGCTGCTGCTTTTGTGTGAGTCTTGTAGATGAACTAGTGTTTCAGGTGGAGCTCCTGGAGAGAAGTGAAAGTGTCACTGTCCATAGTGGTACATAGCTCACTACTAGGGACTCCCACTTCTGCACTGAAGTTCCAGATGATGAAACTGTCATTTACATGTCTTTTGATCCCTCTTATTAAGGGTGTGAAGAAGTACTGTGCAAGGCAGCTTTTTGTCTTGCTCCCGTGCTCAAGTTGGTGTCCCAATCGTTAACATACACAGACCTCTTTCTTTTTCTGCTGTGGACTCTTGCAGTGTCCAGGAGAAGGCTCTGCTTTTGCGTGGTTACCTCTATTTATTTTGGTTGATCTAATTATTCTTCCATACGAGTGTCAACCATTTCAATGTTGTGTTAAGGCAAATATCCACATGGGCTGTTTTGACAGGTTTTTTGTCCAAAAGGTGCAGATTAATAGTTGATGCCATCAGGGCAGTGAAAATTTGGGAAAGTTGTGCTGTGTTGGTTCGGTCATTAAGTTTACAGGTTACTTGACATGGTTTGCCAAAGCACATGTCCATGTTCATAGACACATACATGAAACTTCTCCCTGCATTTTGGCTTTCCGGTTTTGTTTACCTGTCTGTTTTACTCACTCTCAGATCAGTTCTTGGACTGCTCAGGTAGCTTTAATCATTGCCTCTCGGTAGCTGAAAAGTAACTTGCAGAGAGCTAAGGGAGAAAACAAAGATACCTGAAGTCCTTGACATCGGTCTCTGACAGCACTGTGTTCAGATGTGAAAGTAACGTGTATTGAAAATGTCACACGAATGTCAGGAGTTGTTTTTCAGGCTGCTGAAGTAACCAGCTCTGAGTTAGAGCTGAGTACCAGAGTCTTAAGTTGGGTTACTGCTGTACTTTGGGAGAAAGTCTTCCCAAAGCTGTTTGATGTGTTACGAGAGCTTTCCTGGGATGAGTCTTTGTTTTTGGAGACAGTGTCACTACTTTGCTTGAGAAATTGTTTTGTAGATGTAGAAAACTGCTTGTATCCTTGGCTGTGGTAGTGCTTTCCTGTGCTGATAATAAATGGTACCTGTTATTTCTGTGGTCTTCTGTCCTTCTGTCTCAAATTAGGGTTACAGCCGAAGTGAAACACAATCCCACAAACACAATTGTGTGCAAGGCACAGGGAGAATGGAATGGTGTGCTGGAATTTACTTACAGCAACGGAGACACCAAAGTGATTGATACGAACAAACTGCCTGTTATCAGGAAAAAGATCAGGCCAATAGCAAAGCAGAGCCCACTGGAGTCAAGGTAAGGGCAGGGGCACTGCTGAGAACCTCGGGTGGGAACAGAGAGAGAAGCACACTGAAGTTATAAATAGAGTGGTTCAAAAATGTCTCCCTTCCCACAGCACATTAATCCTGGCACAGAGAGCTGAAGCTCTGTATGGGTTCCTTGGAGCATAAATTGCATTGTAGTGACTAGTACATCAATTTTGTAGACGGGGAAAATACTTGTATGTGTTTTAATGAGCATCTGGAATATGCAGTG
Source organism: Pitta sordida (assembly GCA_013390025.1). Lineage (NCBI taxonomy): Eukaryota > Metazoa > Chordata > Aves > Passeriformes > Pittidae > Pitta > Pitta sordida. The sequence goes on from WEKX01029292.1 coordinate 304,758, forward strand.
TTTTCACCTACTACTTTGAGTGATTACAACATAATAGGTGAATTAGTTTATTGTAAGTTATGTTGCATCATATATTTAAACTGGTATTTAATGTTGTATATATTTTAGAATATGTATATATACATACATAAAAGTAGGCAAAATGTTGTGCAGTGTGAGATATAAATACACACACACGGTTTTAAGGCTCTTGGCACCCACATCATGTGCCTCACTCTGACTGAGTACATTAGAAAAAAGCATATTCTGTTATTCACTGTCAATAACTGTTAATGTTTATCTTCAGAAAAATCAATACTTTTATTGAATTTAGGAGAATTTTATTGGAAGATTAAAAAATATAAGTTAAATCTACTATCTGTAAATATCTTCTCTTTATTGTACAAATGTCTTTAGTCATTATGCAGGGTCGGGTAGTTTTTCTGCTTTTAAGACCGCTTGCTTATCCACAAACTCATTTTTCTCCTGTAGTTTGGAACACAAAGATTGTAGTAAATAGAGAAACCTGTACCTCTTCAGTGTATTTATTGTATTTCTAGATAGTAGCAAGCAAATTGAAACTATCCAGTGTCTCTGCAGGATTTGCAGTTTGTCATATTGTGAACAGAAACTCATTCAAACACACCTGGAAATAAGTGAAAGCTGCAGTTGGTTTCAGAAAGACAGAGTGAGTGTAGATTAGATATTAGTAAAAAATTGTCTACTGTGAGGGTGGTGAGGCACTGGAACAGGTTGCCCAGAGAAGTTGTGGATGTTTCATCCCTGGAAGAGCTCAAGGCCATGTTGGATGGGGCTGTGGGCAGCCTGGTCTAGTGGGAGGTGTCCTTGCCTAAGGCAGAGGGGTTGGATGATCTTTCAGGTCCTTGCCAACCCAGGCCATGCTGTGATTCTTCTCAGAGTTTTTCTGGGGAAAGTTTCTGCTAGACTGATACAAGGCATTGAATGTGGTCAGCTGTGTGAGAAACACGTTTGACTATATACTGGTATTTACTGAAACTGGGAATACAGAGCACAGACCTAGGAGAGCTCCTTGGAATCAGTGCATCAGTTCCTGTGTTAGTGGCCTGGTGGGAACAGTCGGTGTCCCAGTTTAATGCACTCTTGGCTTTGGGCTGACAATCCCTTAAATTAAAAAATTTAACCACAAATAAATGCAGGATAAATTCTTGTCATTTGAGGGTGGATCTACAGTAAAGAATGTGAACTGGAAATGATAAAAATAAATCTACCTGCTTTGAGAAAAAAGCTCAGGTGGTGTCAAGTCAGGAACATGAACAGAAACTGCTGAGAAAATGAACTTGCATGGCAAAGTACCAGAGTTGAGCAAATCTGACAATCTGGTCCACAAATGCAATGAGTATCCTGGGAGAGTGATGGCTCCATGCTACGTGACTTGCAAAAATGGCACAGAGAGCATGGCAGCAGCCTGCTGCCCCCTGGACTGGTGTCCAGCAGCGCTGGGCTGTGGCAGAGATGTTCTTACTCTGTGCCTTCTCCACCATCAGGCGCCTGTGGCAGCACGTCACCAACTCCCTGAAGGAAGGGAACATTGATGCAGCCACAGAACACAAGCACCGCCTGGAAGAGCGACAGCGAGCAGAGGAGAGGCAGCGTGCAGCTCTCACAACGCCATGGAAACCCAAGTATTTTGTCAAAGAGGTAGTTTGAGTATCTCATTTTGGAAACCCTTCAGAGGAGGATGCTAGTAGAAGTGACTGAATGTCTGTGGTTTTTACCATGGGCTGGTGCTGTTATGTACCACTCATTGCTTTAAATTCTCTTTTTGACATGATTTGGCTCTTGAGGGAGAGCAGTGGATTTTTCATGTCTCTATTGTGAACTTGTTCACTTTTCTTCAGTTAGATTTGTTTTGTAATATTAAGCAGCTAAAGTGATGTGTGCCCTTATTTTACAAATGGTGCACACTCACATCAACTAATCCTGATCTCAGCACACTAGTATGTGCTAGGATGTCTAGGGATATTTATTACATAAATATCCTATGTAAGTAAGCATGGACCTTGTAAACACAGTCCTGGGTTTCATCTGTGTGAAAGGAAACAGATTTTACTCACTTTGTCTTTGCTCTTTCTTGGAGGAGAGGTGGAGAGGAAATACTGCTGACTGAGGGAATTGTTACATTAGCCAGTATGTGCAGCTATTTAAACCAGCAGTTCATCTGTTACATCTTTCCATGGCTTCTATTCCCCCTTGTAATTTTTTGCCCCTCGCACTCAAATTACTTGTTAGTTCATTAAACACAGAATTTTCAGATGACAGGGGTGGCTTCTTGTTGTTTAGTCTCATTTTAGCTTTTTGTGGACGTACACAGACCTGGTATTTATAGATCTTGTTTGTAAACTCCCATAATTTTCTTGCAGGGCGATGGCTGGCTGTACTTGAATCCTCTCTGGAAGACCCACTGATGGCAGAGAGCAGTTGCCTCATAACTTTACCTGAAAGGCATTAAAATTATAACAGTATGTAACTTCAGGATGTCATTGGATAGGTCCTGTGAGAAGATCCCCACAGGAAGCTGTGTACTGTGAATGGTGCATCTCAAAATAACCACGAGCTGAAGTTTATTCAGGAGCCATTTTGTGTGTATGGATACACAGACACACGCACGCATCCATAAATACACACGTATGTACGTATGTGTTTGTGTGTGTATTATTTACACCACATGTAAACAAGTATAAACACTAACAGTGATTCAAAGACCTTTTCCTCTAAGTGTTGGGGCACAGAACTCCAGCTGGACTCAGCTGGGGTTCCCGGAGCTGTGTGCTTGCAGGATCAGGCCCTATGCTAATATTTAAGAAAATACTTTTTTATTAGTACTGGTTAAGGTTTTTCTATTTTTCACTTTTGCCAAAAATGTTTTGCACTTAAAATGTGATGTGTCTCTTCATGGCAGTTGTTCTGTCTAAACAGTCACCGAGTAACTCACTCTGACATAAGAATGATTCACTGACAGTGCGCTCGCTCTCCAGGACACTCATTTAAGGGCAGGTTTCCTGTCACTTGTGAGTGTGTGAATTTCCCGCCCTCCTATAAGTAGCAATACCTTCTCAAGAACGTTGTTGGCTCTAACCCGTTGTGTCCTCCCTTTCTTTTCTCTGTTCATACTTCAGCTGTTCTGTCAGTCTCTGGTCACCCATGACCAGCTGCTCTAATAATTTGGATCCTGCTGTGTGATGTTCTCTGGCTACTGTCATGCCGGCACTTCTGGCTTCCATGTTCTGATAAATCCCTTCTGGCAAATGTCCCTGTGGTGTTCCAGCTGGCTCTGGCCGCATGGGACACCATTGGGATCTGCCAGGGATATCCCGGTCACAGCCTTTGCCTGTTGATGTGTTTAGGCTCGGCAGGAGCCCTCTCCTGGTGTGGTGCTGGGTTGGGTGTGAGTTCTTCCCACTGGCCAGAGGTGGGTCCTGTTCCCTGCTCTGGAAAAACACCTGGTCTGCTCAGACTCTTAATCCATGTGAACGCCCCAAGCAGCCCTGCATTTCAGTTTGTTTTGCTTTTGACGCAGGGGATTGCTTCTGGATGAAACATTTGGATGATAAGAGATGCTGTAACTAGCCTTCTCAGAGAAATGATTATCTGATGTAAAAGTAACAATTTAGTACAGTATTACACTGAGACAATAACTGTTTTAATGAAACAAGCGAATGGGATTCAATTTGTTTTGGAGAGTAAAAACCCCCAGTAATTGTACAGCTGGATCTTGCTTTGCAAGGTAACCACTGTGACACTGAGTAAGTAGATTCTGAAGGTCTGTTAAGGCTTCGTTGCTTTTTAGTTTGCATTTGTTGAAAGTGAAGATGTTTTTGAGAGAGATAGGAGCAAAAGGCACATGTAAAATGTGCTGACTGCTGCTCAGTGCTTCTTTCCACAGTGCCCCATGAAGAAACCACCGTATTTCTCACACACAGCAGCGTGGATGCCGACCTGTCTGTAGTACTGATTAATTTTGTGCCTTTCGTCTGCTTTCTTAATACACCACCTTCTGCTTTATAGATACCACACAAAGATATTGATACATGTGGAAATTTCTTGAGCAACCCAAAAGGCTGAGCAGAGGTGTGTACACAAGGAACCATGCCATTAGTTGTTCCTTTGGACATAGTATTTAATAGATCTTTACATCTGAGCTTCAGATCTCTATTGAATGAAGGTGTGGCTCCTTTTTTCCCTCCTAAATGCTATCTTGTCTGCTTGGGTTTTTTGGGGTTTTTTTTTTTGCACATTAGAAAGATTCATGTTCTAAATGATTTAAATCCGATTTTTTTAAAAGAAGTAGACTGTATGGGCTTGGTTTTGTAACTGACACTTTTTTTTTAAAGGGAAAAAAAAATCTTATTTTTTAGGAATAGATGATGTAATAGTTTTCTGTAACAAAACCAAAATGATGCTGTCACAGTTCTCACCGAACTGCTACCAAGTATCATCAGGAAAATGTATACTTGGTCACCTGCAAGAATTCACTTTATAATGGATCCACTCTAGAGGTTAGTCTAATAAGTACCTACAAGTATTCCTACAGTTTGTATCATCATCACAAAGAACAATCAACAAAACAGATCAAACACAAGGAACATCCTCCTTGAACTCTTTCACACACCAAAGAACAAGACACATGCTCACTGAAATAGCCATTGCAAACCTCTGTGTCCACTGAAGGAGTAGACCTCTTTCAGCTCTGACGGTGTGACTGTCACGGCTACAGAGATGGTGTAGCCTTTCTTTTAAGGAGAAATTTGAATAATTTTCCGCTTGTAATTTATTGAGGATTTTTTCTGTCTGCATGGTTGGTTGTTTCTGCATGAACATTCCACTTGTGCTCTGATCAGTGTTTTGTTTTGTTCTGATGCTGTGAAGAATCCCCTGATGCCATTACCACTGTTTCTTTCCCAAAATAACTTGGGAGACACAAACATGAAAACAGTCCTTTCTGAAAAGATCCCATCAGTGAGAGATTCCAGAACAGGATTCACAAGTGTCATTTTATTTTTCTAATAGTTATGTGTTCAGTATATTTTACAGGACTGAAAAGTAAATATTCATAAGCCTTATTCTGTAGGTCATTCCAATAGCTGTCTTGGAATTGCAAGTACATACTTTTGAAGTAGCCAATGTACACTGAATTGTAATGTAAAAACCTCCATGTACTGAATTTTCTTTTTGTGTGCACACCTGTAGAAAGCCTATGCAAGCTTTTTCTTTCTTAAATTAGAGATGTTCAGAAGGAAAATTTATACCTTTATCATTTAAAAAATGCTCTGGCAGTCTCTTCTGATTTGCCTTCCTTTCTTAATTTGTGAATTTAAAATGAGAATGCTCATGAATAAAAGATTTGTTTCATTTAGTAGTGGCATGCCCTTTCTCTTTCCATGGAAGCATTAGTTCAGTGGTTCCTGAGCTGTCCAGGAGCAGTGCACAGCACTCGGGCACTGGGAGCGGGTGCTGGTTCTGACAGAAGCCATTTGCCAGATGAAGCCTGGTTTGGTGTGGGGGTTTTCTGTCCTGTTGATTCTGCCACACTGTGTAGGTAAGTTTTTGTTTAAATTGGACAGCTCTACCCAGGGAGGATGGGGCTGGGCAGCACCAAGGCTTTGGGAAAGGTGGGGGCACACTTGCCTTATTTTGACAAGTAAAAAGGAAATAGGTTAAAGGGTCCCCTTGTTTCTGAAAGTACTGTTTCAGTTAATCTTTGCCACTATCAGAGATTCTTGATTAGATACCTCTCAAAATGCAACTCTGCATTATTGCAGCACTTGCATGGGGAGGAAGAATGTTTTTTTATATGGATCCTGGTCAGCATTTTCAAGTGTTAGATAACCCCTTCTGGTTTTCTTTAAACAATTCCTCCATGTTGTTGGAAACTATCATGCTGCAACACTTTATTTTTATGCAGAACAGAAAACAACACTGGCTGTAAATAGGGCAGGAAACACCACCCAGTTGTGTTCTTTGCCTTTCGTGGCATTGCTTCAAGGCCACATCTTGGAAGCAGTTTATACGCTCGGGTTATGTCACAGCCAAATATGTTTTATTTTCAGTTTTTACTCATGGTGGATTGATATGTACAGAAGGCTCAGTCAAAGCATTCAACTGATTTTTTCAAGAGTAAATCTATCAAGATATTTAATTAATTACTTTTTCCCGTTATGAAATTACTTCTACAAGTCAAAATATTTCTTCTGGGATTGCCAACAGCACTGTCTTGCCTCACTGCTCTCAACAGTCACGACTAAGAGATGTAGAACTTACGCAACACTGGCTTTTAGACACTTGCAGTTCCTTAGCAACTGGAGCCTGTTTTAAGTGTTACCTTACTTGAGATTTTACTATTCTGTGGCGATTATGCTTCAAAATTTAACCTAAGAGAACTACAAAAGGATGGCTGTGGCAAAGCAAATGAAGGTGTGGATGATGATGATGGTAAAAGTGCTGTTCAGCTCTCCCAAAGAAGAGGTAGGAGTCAGTTTAGCTGCACAGTTCTAGGATGCAGTGTGTACACATTCCTGAGGAATCAAGGAAGGTGAGACAATGCCTGCCTGTTCTTCTTTGTAATGTTGCTTTTTCTAAGTGGCTGCCTCAATGACTCCAACATTAATTTCACTTTAACTGCCAAGCACTGGCAGAAGCCTTGAAGCCAAGTTAGATTTAAGGAAGCTCAGGTAAGTGGTCAGCACCTGTAGGCCCAAGCTGGCTGGGATTCCTGCAGTTGGCTTATTTTTATTTCACATAGGTCAGATTCACTTATTTCTGCAGATAAAGAGAATGCTGTCAGCTAAGGAGGAAAACAATCTGATGACCTGGGAAGAGCCCCAAGGATGGGAGAGCAATCTTGTACGTATTTCCTTTTTTAAAACAAGGCTGAGTTACTGCCGAGCCCCAGCCTGCCTGGCAGCACCTGTCCTGCTGCCTTTCAGGTGTTCCAAATGTTAGATCCCTTGTTTATTACCAGTGGTGACAGGCCAGGATCCAGATTTGATCGCAAGCAGCAAGGTACTAGAAATCATGTGTCACATAATCACCTCTTCTGCTGGTGGGTAAACAGCTGTAACAGCTGGAGCTTCTCCAGATGCTGGAAGGATTTGCTCCAACATGTGTGGTTGGGAAAGATGGCTGCTGTTCCCTGAAAATATGACAGCCACCTTCATTTCATCACAGCAGCAGCCCTGTATTTGTGTTAATGATTTTAAGATGGAGGGATGAGAAGGAGCTGCTGTGGCTTCATTACAGCAGCTTCCTGAGCTCAGAAGCTTTGCATTATGGAGTTCCAATGACTTAAAATTATGACTAGAACTATAAGCAACATGTTACCACCTTAATCACAACAAAACTGACACAACAGCCTTAACACAAAACTTGAATTAACTTTATTTTCCCCTACAGTCAACAACTGGTCTGCATTGAGCTTTAAAGCAACAAAATAAAATGAAATCTCCAAACGACAGGGGGCCAGAAATCCAGATTTAATTACCTTTGTGAAAATGTTGCAGCTGTATTATTGGTCTGTATAAACCATCAGAGTCAAAAATGAGTTCATAAATCAAAAAAATATTCTACACCTTGAGAAAGAAGTCAGCAGTAACATTCTCACAGAACACTGTAAATTTACATTTTCTTCATGAAAGGTACATACTATTCTGCATGTTACATCAAGTTATTGATGCAAGTTTTGTTTCTATAAAAAGTTATAACTTGTGGCAGGAAAATAAACTGCAAAACCCTTTCAGTTTAATTAAAATGTTCAAGTCTTTATAAAGTTTTCTGATAGGTGGAAAGTGAACATATTCGATCTCCATTTATATTTTAGTGCATTTAATCTGACAGTTTTCACCACTTAAAAAACCCCAAAACAACAACCAGTATAAAAGACAGACAAAGCAAATAGCACTAGAGCAGGAATTTCTTCAATTGATGTAAGCACTCTAAATAAAAATGCAGAGAAACAAATTTCCAGAAAAACTTCTACCCTCACAAGAAAGGCAGTGAGGCAAGACGAGGTTTGCAACTCTTCTACCTCCACTAGCCTCAGAAAAGGGTTTTGTACACCTTTGTCAACCTTCTCTTCCCCAATAAACAGGCTATACTTGTTCTACCAATGTAAACATTCACCTAAATGGTTCAATTTCTGTTCTGCAGCACCAGCTGCTGCACAGTGCTCAGCTGTATGTTACTGTAGCATTCATTTCTGTCCTTTCAGATCTTTCAGGAGGTTACAAATTTAGCCCTTGTATCTACAGTGTGCAAGATTTGCCTTGTCTACCTTGTGAAATGACAGTGTAAGGCAGCAGTACTGCAATCCCGTGTTGAACAAAAGCAGCTTGTCCAATTAATCTGTCCTGTCACCTCTTGTGAAAACTGCAGCTTTGCTTCTTACACACCAGCTCAAACCCAGCCTGCAGCAAGAGTAAAAGGACATCAAAAGAAACCATTGAAAAATAATCATGGGAGTAACTGGTTTTGAAAGTTGGATTTGAGGGAGCTCTGCCACCTCTTTCTTGTTGAAAAAGAGTAATTTTCAGATGTCACCATTCCAGTTTACATAGTGCTGCTATTCAGCTGAACAGTGTTCTCCAAAAAAGATTGACAAGTATGCATGTGCCAAGGACCAAATTACAGGGTTCTTTGGTAAAGTCAGTCCAAATTCTCAATAGATTTGAAGGATAATATGTACCAATAAAAAAAATGCTGCTAGACTTGGATAGCAGCTCTGTCTTGCTTCACATTACAAATCTAAAACAGCTGTTCTCAATAAGCCAATATTTTTAATCAGACATTGCCTGAAAATTTTGTACAATAATCTGGACCAATGATGGTTCTGTACCCTCATGTTGCTGTGAAACATGATTTGAGCTAAAGGCAAAGACTGGTTATCTCAAGGACAACTGCTTCGTATTAGCAATCAGAACAGTGTATTTAAACTGTCTTCCTGTTGGGTCTCTTGCCTTTCTTTAAAATTAGTTTATTCTTAATGTAGCCACGCTTCCTTTTGGAGGTCTAAAAAGAAAAACAGAATAACATGGATTAGTTCATGCTTTAGTCTTGACCGCAGTTTGATGATGTGCATTTCAATGCCTGATCTTTAGATTGATTTTAAAGAGCTTAAATGCTAAGCCCTCAACTGGGCATTATCCAGTTATTATTTTTGACGTTGGGATTGTTAATTCCTGCCCAACACTTGCTTTTGCACAAGATGTGCTTTTGCAAGCCCCAGCTATCAAGATCTGTAGAATTGTTTTCAAAGCTTGTGCTGAAGCAGAATTAACAACTAACGAACATCATAAAACTCTTACACTCCCAAAGAGCACAATTGGTGTAGAATGTTGGTTTTGTTTGGAAATACCTTCTTGCATCTTTTGCACTATTTGATTCTCTTAGAAATTAGGCAGACTTATTTGCTCAAAGCAGCATTTTTCAAAAGTAAAAAAAACACCAAACCCTGAATAACCCTACTTTAGTCTTCAGTGCTCTGATGTTAGTTTGTAGACTACTTAGTTAGTTAGCATGTTTTAGAGATTTTGTTCAAGGTAGTAATGGGGGGAAGCATTAACGCTGGCCATTGAGTTAACTGTGTGTACAACTTAGGTAAAATTAAGTTTGTGGCAGGTGGAATCGTACATGCAACATGCCTGCCAGGAAGCAGCTCCCACCCTTGCTGTGCTTACTAGCAGGCTCTACTATGTCCATTAACACAATTTTAAAAAATAGTAACATTATTATTATAAAGTGAGATAGATAAAAGAACTAGCATGTAATACTCAGACACACTGTATCTCTGAGCTTGAGCACTGTCATTCCTAACATGACAGGAGAGGGACAATTTCCAGTAAGGAAGCAATTCCTGAAAACCTGTGGCTACTAAGAAGCCCTCAGAATGCATTTAAGAAATCCTATTTGAGACATTTGCCCCATGCTCTCCACTTGTTCTCTGATTTCTTAGTGGGAAGTAGAGCCTGTATGTACTACAAGAGTTGCTGATGAATCAGAAATTGCATCAACTCGTATCATCTTTAGTCAGAGAAGTGGGGCTTAAGTGGGGTCAATCATGGGTAAACATAACCTTGCTTGTCACCTACGATCAAAAGTTAGTGTTAAGTGTATGTTAGGCACAATAAAGCTTATAATTTCCTTTCAAGGTATGTTTAGCTTCAGTAGCAATTCCCAAATGCCTTATGTACTTCCATCAAATCAGAAAAATCAACATCTTGACCTTTAACACCCTCTCCTTTTAGAAAACATTCTTTACTTGTATTTCCACGACACAGTGGAAGTTTACTGCTTAAACTAATTCACTTTGTAAGACCAGATTCTGGAATTCCTTTTGCAACAGCTCTTTGAAAATCCAGAAAACAGATCTTATGAAGGAAAGGGCTGCTACGAGCCTCCACAACGCCCCTGGTAGGGGCTCCTTAATAGGCTGAAGTAGCACAGCACAACAAACACTTGTAAAACCATGAAGATGACTTCAAACAGTAAGCAGACAGACACTAAAGTTCCATCAACAAAAGTTTCATATTTAATTTATTTCATACAAAACCGCCATTTTTAAACTTCTAGGCATCACTACTTTCAAACAAAGTCAGAAAGCAACTTCCACATTATTTACTTAGTGAGCCAGTTACTGAAACATGAATTGATGTACTTTAGAGATTATACTTCCAGTTACATGAAGACTTAAGAGTTGTAACAGCCAGTGACACACTCTATTTCCAGTTAGCATTCTGCCTAAAAGAAATCTAGCCTTGTGTCTTCACATGCTTTTAAGTTAAGCAGACAGTAAATTAACAATTATTACCAGCAGGCAGGTCTGATATTGGACACTAACATGAACAGTATCCATAACATTCTGGCTAGTGGAAATACATAATTCACCAGCTATGTGATTCACTGTTAAAACTCCTGACCCCTTTCAGTTACTTCACTGGGAACCCACCTTCTTTGACAAATACTTCTGTTTCGGTACAATGTTGGTTACTCTAGGTTTGTGATCCAGTGTCTCTCTGTTGTCTAGTTGTTTGACCTTGTATATTCTAACAAGCCAGTGCTCTGAGGTAAAGGCTTCCTCCAGATGCTTAAATTTAATGTCTTTGTTGCCTATCTCCGCATTGCGTGTCCGATCAAATCCTGGGGGTGTCCGAAAATCCAGCTGTAAAAATTAAAGTTGCGTATTAGTTCAAGACAGAACCCAAGACACTGGTCACTGCAAACAGTGCAACTCTGTAGCACAAGGCCACGCCTTCAGCTCACCCCGGTCAAAGAACAACACTTCTCTTGCATTGGTTATTGCTACATGGAAAGAACTCTCAGATCCTTTGCACAACCGAGAAAGGGACAAATTAATTCTTACTCCTGTAGATGTCACAGGAGGCAACACTTCATGTCTCAATAAAAATACCACGTCTGCAATCAGAGATAAAACAACTCAAGTGACAGTTGGAGGTGGAACAGGCTGTGGTGGCTTTTCAGCAAAGCTGCTCCCTTTTACTTTCTCCTGTAGTGCAGTAATTTGCACTTGCATGGTTTTCCATACAATTTGGAAACAATTATCAGTTAAATTTGATCCCCCTGTGTTACAAATAAGATCCACTGAATAAAGGACTCTTGTGCTAACACATCAGAAGGAAGGGCCATTGGTGGGGGTAGGCAGGTAAGAAAAGGAAACTAAAAAACCAAACAGGTTTAGCGACATCCATATGCTTGATGCTCCCAAGTAGAGTGACAACTGCTGCTCTTCCTGTAAAAGTGTAGTGTTGCTTAATACAGTGATGTGACCTGGATAGAAATCATGTAGTTTCTGACAGATATGAAGCAGTCAACAGTTCCACTTGTGTGTTGCTATTAGAAGAAACAAATCTAAAGTCCTTCACAAGGTGAGAGTTACGGCTTTAGCAAGCAGAGTGGAATCAAGACACTCATCTGGGGCAATGTGAAGGAAGCAAAAAAACTAAGTACAAGTTTAGTATCAGCAGAAATGCTATTTGCCAGATGTAATATACAGTAGACCATGCCTGGATGTTTTAATTTGTTAAGCTGACTCTTACTGCTGATTCTGCCACTACAGGCAACATTTAACCTAAAAGATGGAAAATACATCAAAATTACATTTGTTTTCTCACATTTCAGTTAAAATTCAGTAGAAGTTGTAGCACTAACCTGCATCTCTCCAAATCTGTAATAGGACATTTTATACATGAGGCAGTTCAGCAAAGTTGGAGAACCTGCCTTGTCTACCCGGAATTCTCCCTGAGGGGTAAAGTAATCACTTTCCTTTAAAAAGAAAAAAAAAAGCACAGAGTCAATGCAAACTAAAGTCTCAAGGTGATTTCTCATTCCCTTCTCCATAAAAACCCCCTAAGAGCCTCAACTGACTTTTACAGTTTAAAAGCTGATTTAAGACAACCTTAAAATGAAAATTACAGTGCTTATTAAAGGCAAAATACTTTCAAAAGGCCTCACTGGGGTATGGGTTACAAGCAGGTATTCTCCTTAAATCTTACTGTGCTGCTACAAGTTTTGCCACTTCACAGTAAGCAGTGCTGGAAAACTGATCTCAAACTGTCAACGTTAGCTGGGCATCTACAAAATTATTCTTCAGAAAGGTAAAAAGCACTGCACTGCTGAAAGACGAGGTCTGCAGGGTTACCACAGACTTCACATGTGCCCAGTGTTTAAACAAAAAATTCATACCATTTTCATCTCCAGTACAAGATGAAACTACGCACACGGGCTACTCCCTTAAGCCTGTGCTCAATATCTGAAAGTTTTTGTTAGGCTTAAGAAAATATTACTACAGACTTCTGCAATCTCAGAGGTGTTTGAACAGCTTACACTCTACATGAGTCAATATTAACACTTTCACTTGTCTCCTACTATTACAGAGTTTGAAGAAATTTGTAATGCTGACTATTTAAACAGTCTGAACACTACTAATTTTTTTCAAGTCTGTCATGGTGCACAGTGAGACATACACAAGAACTACAAAAGAGATCCTGTACTTTCAGTATCATGCAAAAAAATTAGAAGCTTTTGAGGTTACTGACCTTTCAAAATCATAAATATTGAAAGAAACTGGGCTGCAGGCCTCTGCACTCCTACTGTTCTAGGAAAACAACCCTAGCATATTTTTCAAATGAAATTGCAGTAAGTAGTAGAAATTTCTCTCCCCTGTAATAAGCACTACCAGAAAGGCAATGATGTAAAAAGCCCACAAGGTAGAGGTTCCACTTACCCGAATGTCTTTAGGATGTTCCCCCTCTGCTATTCTCACCATCCACAAAAACTTATTAATATCATCACCAGAGTAGCCAATCACACCACCAAAAATAATCAAAACATAATCCACATCCAGGCTTCGCATGATCTCATATGCTGCCGACTCATTTGATGACATTGCCTTTCCCACCTGTATCACAGCAAAAGTATCTTAAATATCTGCATAGCTGCCTATATAAAACAGCTCCACAGATCAATACTGACAGACCAAAGCCCAGGAATCTTGTTCCATGTGCTCTGGGATGACCCTGCTTGAACAGGGAGGTTGGACCCACTCTGGTCCCTTCCAATCTGACCCATTCTAGGATTCTTTAATACATTCTTGTCAACCAAAGCCAACATTTTCATTCTGTACAAAGAAAACCCATTGTGAATATTTAGAAACTTTTTGAGTTTCTAAACCCAACCTAAACTGACATCTCTTCTGTAAGAGGAGTGCTGCCCGTTGAAATGGGTGCTTTAAGTATAAAATGTAGCAACAAGGGGTTTCCTTTTGTGGTGCCTACAGATTTTTCAAATCACAGCTGTATTATCAAAACCTTAGTGTTACAGAAAATACCTCATTACAAAATATTTCAAAGCTTTAGACACAGCCCAAAATGTACAAATTATTTGAAATCTTAGTGATTTCTTCCCCCTTGAGCTCTGTCCTTCATTAATGAAGCAGTCATGCTGCACTGCACTCAGCGGCACACAGCCACCCTCAGCATTGGAATTCAAGGTAAATTTACACAGAGAAAATGACAGAATAAAACTTTGTATCCAGCACCTCTTCCATCCTGCTCACTTCCCACACTTAAAAGAATTTACTTCTGTCAGCAACTGGCATTCAGTTCCACAGCTCTATTTGCTATTGAAGATCTTGTACTTAAGGCATAATAATGTATTGGTGTGGTAAAAGGGAGTAACTACAATATAAATAATATTGCACTCAAATTGGTAACATTAAGCTAAGAGTGTAATTAGAGAATGCTAAGCTTTGGCTGCAAGCTGTTAAAAAGATCGAGAACCTCAGCTTCTTGGCCATTATCCTAATGAATGTGAAGTTATTTGGCAGATTTCCATCTCTGTGCAGGAGGAAATCATCTGGACACATCTCCAGGGCATTGCTCATTTACAGCACAAGTTCAGGTATTTGCCACAATAGACATTTATTGCTTGGGTCCACCTTTATGGGATATTCATTCTGAAATGGAACTTGACAGCACCAGCAGTCCTACTGGAGGGAGTTCTTTATTGTAAACCATCATTGCTATTGGTTGCAATGTGTATGATTACTGTGCTCAGGCAGTACAGATGATTTCCAGAGTCTCTCTATTCACATGATGCACCTTGTCCTGCAAGGATCCGTGCGTTTAGATATAGTGAATATCCATCAAAACACACTAATGCTGTCAGCTCAACAACCAAATCAGAAGTGCCTTAGAGTACATGGCAATGCTTGTTGACTGGTATTAGCATCAACAGCACAATTTCCCAAGTTTGGTTTCAGCTGATGCGACTTCCCTGCCCCTGTCAAAAGCACATAGATGTGATTCCCCCTTTCCCCAGTACATGCATTTTCAGGACTCTATAAGCTCAGAGCACAGCTTCATGAACTTGTCGTCTTTGTACATGGCCTGTCAGCAGGTCTGGTCCAACCGCTGTACTCGCTATTGACACAAGACAAGCACGTATTCCAGTACATTCTTCAAGCCCTTCCTCCATTCTGTTCATGTAGCATGACATTCTGGGAAGAAATGGGCACTGAGAGATGACTGATGTCTCTGAGAGTGATGATGAGTCATTACACAGCACCCAGTAACACTGCAACCCAGCCAATATGTGGAGCTTTCTTTGGTTTCTGAAAACAGTTTACATTGCCCAAGGTGGTGCCCCTGCAAACACAGACACCCTGCCTTAAGCTTACTCTTCAAAAGTGAAAGAAATTAGAATGTGCAGATGTTTTCATCGAACTGCAAATTTCAGAAGACAGAATTGCATCAGATCTGCTACACTTCCACTGCTGGTCAAACTTTCTCTAATTTCCCATATGCCTGAAAATATATGAATTCATGCAGTTTTCACATGCCGCTCAAAAATCCACTCAGCAAGGCCATTGCTGAGTTGAAAGCACCCCTGTTTGGATGGGCCAGTAAAGCAGCGGTACTGGGTAATCTGCTCTCCTTAGTTAGTTACAGAATACTCTGAGTTGGAAGGGACCCACAAGGATCATCGAGTCCAACCCTTAAATGGCACCACTGCCTTCCTGGTGGGAATCGAATCCCTGGTCTCTCGCATGAGAGGTGGGGACACTCATTACTACACTGAAGGGGATTTCTGTTGTAGTACTAATCCCAAGGGGAATAGTTGCATTAGGTTTTGTCTATGTTCCCACAAAGAAGAGAAACTGGACATTCTGGAACTGCCAAGAAAACAAAAACTCCAAAGCAAAATCAATTCCTATACTTGAGTTCTGATAAATGCAAAAAATATATTCCTTCCACATCTGTGTGAGTGTCTCCCACTCTATGGAATTTCTCCTTAATATCACACTGTCCATGAAGAGACATCTACAATGTCATACTGGACTGCAACGGAAACGTTTTGGTGTTTGTACTCCACAGAAAACTGCCACCCTTACCAGGGCGATGTGGCTGTTGTTCCAAGTATTGTTATCAACCAAGGTTGTTCGGTTGGCCATTCCTGCTATCTGATAACCATAATCCCACCACGACATCACCCTGGCGTGCTCGTCTGTGTTTTGTCTGAGCCAGTAATAGGCTTCTCTGAAGTCATCCAGAATATTTCGAGTGCTGAAAAACAGGTTAGTTTACTTGCATCAGTACAAATACTAGAAACAAATTAACTGTACTATGGTAAGTCTGGGCTCACAAATAACAGTTTTCTTACAAGTTCAACTCCCTTTGAGGGATTTGGTCACCAGCAGTCATAAGTTTTAATGCTCCAACAGCTCAACAGCCAAGAGCTGAACTGCTTTTGAAAACATGACTAAGTGCATTTCCAGTCAAATATATATTCTTAAATAAGTTTTCCCATTTGACTCAGAAGCAGAGGTTTTTTAATAACCATTACCTTTACTGGCTTTGGGTAAGATTGTTTTTATTTATTTATATTAAGTATTAAAAAAACCTATTGTATCCTTTTGAAAAATTAGAGTATTAAGAATTTTTTATTCAGGTGACAATTTTACCTTAATATATTAATATAATAAGTGATTTAAAGGTCATAAATCAAGTTGCTAATGCAAAGGCAACAAAAAGGTTTTTGCTCTTTAACGATTTTCAGGCCCAGAGACCTTACTTACCCATCATGGTTATAGGAAGCAAGAACCACGCTTGGGCTAGAGTATGCATTGCTGGTTACCCAGGTACAGTGAACAGCAAACATCATCAACAACATCAGCATCAGCATAGTCACAATGTTTTTGATATTGGGACCCAGCCCTTCTTCTGTTTTCTCCTGTTCAGATACATGTTTCCTCACTTTGCCTGCCTAAACAAACACAAATTTATCTGTTATGGCAACTTTTATCACCCTGGACAATGGAATCTGTGTTTTCTGACTTCTAAGTCTTGCCTCCTCCTCTCACCTTATCATACAGGTTGCCAGGGTTCCTTTTATCATCCTCATCACTGCTGTCCTCTATTGGTGGATTTTCCCTCTTCATATCATCACCCAAATAACGCTCAAAGACATTGGAGAAAGCGATTGCTGACAGCATACAGACCACTGGAGTCAAAGTGAGCATCAGTCGAACCATCACTCCAGCAAAGTAAACGGCGCTGATTGCATACAGAGCAACTGCAAAGGAACAAACCTACTGATGACATTTAGAAAATGATACTCACTGACTGCACACCTACATTATGCTCTCCATAGAACGACTTCTGTACTTCTGGAAGTGACTTGAGCATCTGTGTGTACAAAGACTCAAGTGTGCATCTTGCATTTCATTGCTTTTTAATTTACAGACATACAGTTGAATTAACATTTATCCCTGTTAAGCCTCAAATCCTTCCTGAGGTTCACCTTGACAACTGTTAACAATAACACATCCCCATTTTCATATGCATTAATAATGTGTCAGGATATATGTTACGTATTAGTGAAATTTAATATTACACACGCAAACCACTACTGGAATAATAGGTAGCTTCACTTGATTAAAAAGGTCAAACAGTCCTAGATCAAACAAGTTACTGGAACTGAAAAAGCAAAAGGAAATGTTACAATTCAATGCAAATATTAAATTTTAATTTAAGCTAGTGATATCTGTGGACAAATTGGGGGCTTGTCTACATTATAGTTCCATACAGGTGAACAATATGATATTGTGAGCCCTATTCTGAAGGACGTTTTCCTGAACGGTACTATCGCCACTTTATCTCCCATGAAACACTAACTAAGTAAGGAATATTCAGAACACTTTTCTTGGAAGGCAAACCAACCCCCCCACCCCACCCCTGCCAAACAATCCTGTATACACTGGTTAGGAACAGCTCATAGTGGTTCCTTGGGATGGACTCCTTGTCTGCTACAGTTTTAACAATATCCTCTTGTGAAAGATTTGCCACAAAAATCATCAGGGGACACCAATTTATCAGACTGCATTATGAAAATATCTTCTGGTTTGTATTGAGAAATTGTGGCTCCCCATCCTCACTCACAGGTCTCTCTATACTCTCTTAAATGGATGCTGCAGCAGTAGGAGGCTGAAAGCAAGTTGTGCAGGACTGGTCTTGACAAGGATTCACTGTTAGCCACAGAGTCACTGGGTTTACCTCAAACATTCCCACACACCTCTTAGGTAGTCTTAGGAGGCACCTATATTAGTCTGGAGCCTCCTGCCCCTGTAAAAATCCAAGACCTGAGTGATCTTCACTCCTTTTATGGGTTAAAACTCCAAACAGCATCCAGACACCCAGGGTGAGGTCAGGTACCTTCCCCTGCACTGAGCTGTTCCCCTGGCTGACACGCTCTGCCCCGACACACGGTGTGCAGCGTCAGCGGGTGAAAGAACCTGCACCCCCTCCTGCAGAACTGAACTGTAATGACAAATAATGCAATCCCACCTCTTGGAACTACGTTCAATCACCATTTCAGCAACCTCTGCACTGTCATAGACAGCTCTAAATATCACTGGGTGCAGGTAACTTTTAACAGTCACCTTTAAACACGTCACTTTGAAACACTTTTTAAGAACAAGACATATATCAGCTTTGAGCAAACAAAACCAAAATAGAATCAAATTGAAGGCAAGATTTTTCAAAATAACGTTTAAATATTTTCTCTTACCAAAGACTCTTTCATCATTGATGTTTTTGATACAGAACCACAGCCCTGCTGGGAAAGTACACACGAGAATATGCAGATCAAAAAAGAAGGAAACCCATGTTGTAGGCTGATGCTCAGACACAGAGGCAATGATCGGGATGTGAATTTTCGCATACCTTTTTTAAAAAAAATTCAGTTCAAATTATTTTGAAAAGATAAAATTATTCAAACTTGTAAACATTAGGTATTCTGAAATTCATTTCAAAGGAAGCACTTCAGTTTCAAATGGCAAGTATTCTATTCAGCAGAAATCCAATGAAACTTTTATACCAAAAAAATCCCCAGGTTTTACTGTATCCAGTAAACATTTAGTGTATAGACTTATATAAAACAACAATATAAAGGATTATTTCCACACTAACTAAGATAATGAAAATCATGGATGTTTTGTTTGTTTATGACCACATACGAAGTCAAAATCACCAAAATGAAAGCACACACCTATGGAAGCCCCATCATTGTATTACTGAAGTTAGTCCTCACTGCCAGTAAGTCTCCTAAATTTTCAACATTGTATTTCAAACACTCTCCTCTACAAAGAATACCTTCATTTTCTTAGTAAAGTTACACTATTAAATATCAGATCAGTTACTGATGCAGCCACATCCTTTTAGATGCTGAAAAAAATCAGGACTTGTGTACACTTGGAAATACATCTCAACTAAACAACACATCAAACACTCAGTGCAGACAAGGACAAAACTGTGCTCTGTATTATAGACAGTTATTACACATGGACCTAATTTAGGGTGCTACATGATTGAATGGTGAGGTATCAAACATGTCCTTTTCTTCACTGAGATCTAGTTCTCATTCCAAACTGCATTCTGTGTTTTAACACAATGTTTTTCTAATGTAGACAAGCCCTCGAAAGTTTAATGCTTGGTATATATGGACCATTTCATTATAGGCAAAGAACAACATCTATATAGTTTTCAAATAAATTTGAGCATTATTAACGGATATCTGTTCTAGCTTCTAGTACTTTTATCAGAGTTGGTACAGAAACCTGTATGAGCTGGACTTTGGAGCCTGGAAAAACTTGAACTGCACAAAGTTTGAAGTTCTCCTATCCTTGCTTTTTAACTTAAAAAAACCCCTACCAACTGAATTCCACCTTAAAGTACATATTTACCTGAGAAAAATACTTTCCATTTTATTCCTATTCTCCTGGCTGGCTAAAGAATCTAACACTGGATTTTTAAAGGTTAATTTAAACAGAAGACTAACAAGGTTTTTGTAACCTGTGAAAACACACATGAATAAACCAGAGCTATACATCTGTATACAAAAACCAGACTGAACATAATATGATCTTGCATGTTGCCTCTATATATGCAACATTTTTGTAATTTCATGCAACATTGCACAATGAAAACAGTTTAAGGCTTTTAGTGATTTTTAAATGTGCACTCAAGTGTTGGTACAGCTTTTCCTTATTTTATGCTGACATACACACAACAGTTTCATATAGAAAAAACCATACCATTACATATTCAAAGACTCCCTAAGAAGCAAGAAACTCAGTCGACAAATTAGTGGAATAGTTGTAAAGATCATGACACAGTTGCTACAAATGCTCTCTTTAGATAAATGATTAAAACCCACTATATTCTCCTTGACTAAAATACTAAATGGATTGAGGAAGAGGAGAGCAAATGATTATTAGTTTTCAGTAGAATGCTACTGATATCGAAATCTCACATCCTTACTTACCCAGTGTCCCACAGTGAATAAAATCTGCCACTCCACGGAGCAATATAACCTGAAAAAGGGGGGGAAAAACCCTCTTAGCTGACTGGGCATTTAAATGCAATTAATTTTTCTACTCCGTCATGCTGCAGCACAAAACCAAAGGAATTTCACTGAACTTGTGATATATGTGAACCAGGCCTACTGCATTAGGCAGGCTATAAAATCTACCAACCATGAAGCAAGATAGTTTTAGAACACATTTACAGAATTACATTTTACTTGTTGAGTACAATGTGAGTACCAAGACACACAGACCTCCAAAAGCCAAAGCAATACAATAAGCCTTTCTCAAAGAATATGACAGATAGCAGCCTCTGCTCTGTAAAGGTGTGTAAGGAAAAGAAAACATTACTGATAAGAAAATATTCAATTTTTCTGAAATGCCAAAGGAAACTGGGAACGACCTATCGCCAAAACACTACCACTCCATGAAAAGCTGGTTTCCTGTCATTTCTCTACTGATGGAACTACATGTGGCATGGAATATAAAAACTGCTATTAGACTTGCTGATAAGCTTTACATATTATTTTTTTAAAACAAGGCCTTTAGATACCCGAATATCCTAAGATGAAAAGAAAGAGTGTAATTGTCAGAAAGGTAAAAGTTATTAGAATTATTAGCAATGCTTTTCTTAAATTTTATATCCACTTTCCTTGCAACTGTTTCAGCTCCTTCTGAAGACAGATACAGACTAGATAAAATAAGAGCAAGTTAAATCACATAATCATAGAATATGATGAGTTGGAAGGGACTCACCAGGTTCATCAAAGTCTAACTCCTGGCCATGCACAGGACACCCTAAGAACTGCACCATCTGCCTGAGAGTGTTGCCCAGACGCTTCTTGGTCGTGGTCGGGCTCGGTGCTGTGACCACTTCCCTGAGCCTGTTCCAGTGCTCAACCACCCCCTGGGTGAAAAACCCTTTCCTGATATCCAGCCTCAGCCTGCCCTAATTCAGCTTCAGGTCATTCCCTTGGGTCCTGTCACTGGTCACGAGGGTGAAGAGATCAGTGTCTGCCCCTCCTCTTCACTCACGAGGAAGGTGAGGGGGATGCAATGCAATGAGGCCTCCCCTCAATCTGGTCTTCTTCAGACTCAACAGTTGTTCTGCGTAGGAAGCTACAGGCCAGTAATCCCAGTTGTTGAACAGCCCATGGAGCCAAGCCTCCTGAAATACATTAAATGCTTTCTGAACCATTTTCTTCATTTCTCATCATAGGTGAAGAATAATGGGCTGGACAAAATGGACCTTTTCATGGGTTGAAAACTGGCTATCCTGACAAACTCAAAGTAGTGCTCAGTGTATCAGAATCCAGCTGCTGGCTAGCAAATAGTAAGAATACCCAGAAGCCAAGAGGACCTGTGCTAAACTGAAAAGAGCAGATGACATGCCTTACAGCAGGTAGGACTCCAGACCTAAACCTGAAGCCCCCTTTTTTCAAATGCTGCACCTGGGATACAGGGTCCAGATGTGGACACCCTTCTTCAGGAGGATTATTAAGAAAACAGACAGAGATTAGAGTCTGTGAAGTGGTCAGGAGCCCAGATCACATGACATGTCAGAGCTGAGGGTGTGAAGCTTGTTCCAACAGATGAAACAGTGATACTGATGAGTGAATTTCAGAAGCTGAAATCAATGCTTCCCAAGAACTGCAACAAAATATGTATTTTACTGCACACTGAGATTAGAAGCCAAATTTTGTTGTTGATATGCCAGTCAGAAAACTTTGCTAGGGACCTGCTCATCTATGCATTGAGAAGCAAATCAAACCACCAAATTTTAGAAGACTTTCAAAAAAACCAGAGATAAGAATTCTTTTGGAATAATGGTTTCATAATTAACACCCCCCCACTATTAAATCGCCTACAATGTTAAACAACGATACCAAAAAAATTCATGCCAAAAACAATGCTAAAAAGAAGTACAAGAATGAAGTCAGTCAACACAGAAACAAGTTATATATCAGGAAAATGTTTTGGTTGGGCTTCTTTTTTTGTCTTCAAAATAAAACTGACAAAACAGAACTGCATTTGAGGTATAAGATTAAGATCATGCAATTGAAACCAAGCAGAAGTAAACTTTTGCATGACTAACATGGTAGGAAAAATAAGACTGCTTTTCTTCGCCAGGGGAATGAATTATGGGCTCAGATCACCAAAGGAAGTGTATCATGGAATCAGAAGGCTGTAGTGAGGCATCTGAGGATGGCAACCAAGAAAAGACAAAGTTGTTCTTGTGCAATTAGGTATAATTGCTTTGAAGACTGGAGGCTGAACCACAGAAATAAAATAGAATGTACAGATTAATTCCAGTCATACAGGAATCACACTCAAGTATTTCAGAAAGGAAGTAATTTGACCTTGACCTATCGATGTTATCCAGAACAGATTAGCTATATGTACCTTCATAATATGCTTTGGCTATAGTTATGTTCCGCATTCACTCTGACTTCTTTCATCATTATGTGGACTGTAGATAAACCCGAAATACTGGCACGATGCTACAAAAGTGGTTTTGTTCTGCAGCCCAAAAAGCACAGTGAATTCCAACACAAAAACATCCAATTTGCTGTGGCATTGCCAACAACTACTTTAGACTAAACCAAATGTTGATCTACCTGCTCTAAAGTAAACTAGCTTGCCATTTATTTTTCACCTCTTCACATACCTGTGTATGTCAAATAGATGACACTCAGGAATACAGTACCAGCAGCCAGTGAGACACCCAAGAAGAACAATGTCTGAAATTCTTGCTTTGTTAATCTGTCTCTCAGATACTGCAAAAATGCATATGCCTGCAACAGTGCAAAAACACCTAAAGAGAGAGGAAAGCTTTTGTTTAAATGTTCAAAAGCAGTAACACCTGTTAAAGCAACCAGCATATTTTGGCTATACTATTTGAACTAGAAAACTAAACAAGGTACACCCTGACATCTAGAAACTTGTATAAAATCACTGACAAATAGCCTTTAATACTTAACAGGGATGGCACCTCCTTCCAAAGACAGAAACTCCCAGTGAGAGGAAATACTCCCCCAAAACTTATTTGCTAATTACTGTATATCAAGATCTCAAATTTAAGCCTCCAATACTGCCTCTTTGCTCTCAAACCCAATTGGGGTAAATGAGAGAATCACCTGAAAATTAAGACTGCATTGGTTGTGATAAAAATACAGGTTTGCATACCTAGATGTGGTGAAAAACCAAGACACAGAACCCAGGTAACAAACAAACCAGGCCAATATAGAAATACACGGGAATTATGCTACTGAACAAAACTGGAGTATTTAATGAAAGAACAACAAATGTTAAGTGATACAGACAACTGAACTATACAAAATTAGTGTTGAAACACCAGAATTCACTGGCAAAGCACCCTACACACTCAAAATGGCTGCTCAGAGTGTAACATTAAACTCAGAACATGGCCACAATTTTTCAGTTATTATTCATTTCAAGGTAAATAACCAGATCAATTCAGTGATGAATCCATTCAAAGCTGAAAATTCACTGCTAGCTGGTAAAAATAAAACTCAAGTGTATAGTCTTCAAATTAAGAATGAATTTGAGGTGCATAATGAAATTCACTAGTTCTTAACTAGAGAAAGACACAAATATCCTATTCACTAAATGTGGTCTGATAATTTTTTCTTTTTCTATTATACTCATATTGTTGAAAAAAGTGCCAATCCCAAAAGTATTTTGATGTAAAATTTTAATGATCTTCCAATCTCTGTCCCAAATATATTCTGAAAAGTGACTA
This sequence comes from Pitta sordida, assembly GCA_013390025.1. NCBI lineage: Eukaryota > Metazoa > Chordata > Aves > Passeriformes > Pittidae > Pitta > Pitta sordida. The sequence continues at coordinate 328,910 of WEKX01029292.1, forward strand.
CACATTAGAAAAAACCCCGAATAATCGAACAAACTAAAGTATCACACAAACAGCACACGCAGTTAAACTCAGTGTTAACAGAGGTTATTCCTGTTAAAAAATCAGGATGTCTGACTGCCAACAACTACTGAAAAATCAATACAAGGAAATTTATAAAAACCAACCTCAAACAAGCTTGAAATCACTTATTTAAAAATGAGCCTTCTGATTAGTAATTTAAGTCACTTGTATTTAAGCCGGTTTAAGCACGGTGTGCTTGTCAGAATGCTAATTGATTCAGCGTCAGAGGCATTTTACCTCCATTAGCTCACACAAAAAGAGGATAATGTATCAACTGGAAAGAAAACTTCCCTACAGACACTAAATTGTACCTCTTTTTCTTTACCAATTAGGTTTGTTAGTATGTGTTCCTTCTAATATCAGGAAACAAAGCCACAAGGGCTTGAGGTTTTCTTGTGCTAAGAAACCTCTTGGAAGCAGAAGTTTAATTTTCTTACCTGCAGCTGCCATGTGTTCACTTGTTCTAATTGGCTGAAATCCCACAAAAGGTATCTGCATCGATAATATTAACCCCACAATGTAGAAAGTGCTATATGCTAGGAAAGAAAAATGTGGGGAGAGGGGAAGAAGAGAAAGGTGGGAACAAAATTAATACATGTTTGAAAAAGCATCATTCCATAGCAAAGTCCATCTTTCCCCCTAACTTCAGCGACATTGAGACAAAACTATAATTTTAAATATTTCAGCCATCCCTCCTTTGACTGGATGAAACTTGTCTACTGCATCCAATTTTAGAGAAAGCATCAGAATACTATTGCTTTTAACTGCACTGTTTTTTCTCCTCCTAGGGAAGTAAGCCGTCTACCCAAGATGCTGGATATAAGTTTTCTCTTCCCATCCTGTTTTCGAGGGTCATGGATGGAGAAAGAGCTCTCATAACAAGACAAGACCAGCTTTCTCTATCAGGAGAAACTGAAGGGACCAGACCTCAAAACTGCAGAACATTTAAGAAGTCCATTACCTATTTAGAAAATGCAAAGAGATACACTTGTTCTTTTTTTAACACAAGAGTAGAGGTTACCAAGAAACTGAAAAGCAATAGAACTGAAAATTAATATTAAGCCTATGTATTGATAGATCTGTATCAATTTATAACCCTCCAGACAGCAGATGACAAGAACATAATTAGCAATACGTAGTTTTAAAACCATGATTTTTTAATTACATGTGCACTAGCATTCAATTAATATACTTTATTTTGAAAGGGGTTTTGATCCTCAGTATTACAGGATGAAGAAGACACAGGAGGGGAAGATAAAAATACCAACTCTGAACAGTCACGAATCTGTTTAAGTTGGCTGGTTGCTTCAAATGTAAAGTCCAATTGAAGTTCTGCTCTTTCAGTGGCAAACAGCATTAATCCACCTTCCAGACCTTGAAACACTCCTACAAATCCTAAACCACTCTGTTATGGCCTGGCTCTTAGGAAGAGATCCCTGTTCTCATACAGTCCTTTGCTAACCTCCATGAGATCAATCGTGGACTAGTGGTGTTGTTTCCATAGCACCTTTGTGGTCTCCCTGAGGGGCCATGCTCCCAAGGTACTGTATGCACTTCAAACCAGTCAGAAATTACAGTGATGATATTTCCAAGCACTTGGTATATTCTTTCAAGCACCTGTATTGCATGACTTGGCCTAGCTACTGATCTATGCCCTCTTATGTCACTGAAATACATTTCTCCTGCAGGAAGCTCCATTTTTGAAGAATTCTCTACAACAAAAATACATAATTTACTGTACCTAAGCAACTATTGCAACACTGCCATCCTGTGGAAGTTCAATGATTGGCATAAATCACTACATTTCACATTTGTTAGACCACTGTAAGTCATAATTTTTCATTTGCTTTCCTTTCAATATGCACTGCCTACCACACCCTTATTCACACTTCTTCCAAGGAGCTACATAATGCTTGGTATTGAAAAGATAAGAAAAGGTAATTTAGGCAACACCACAATTTTTATAGGAACTTAGAAATACCAAGGGGGTACATGATCACAAACTTTCCATGCTCCTGTATAGGTTAAAGTTTACACAGTCTTTGCAAACAGAAGTTAATTTTGATTCCTGCAAGCTGCTCTCATGGTTGTAGCTTTGACCAAATCTGGAACAAAAACCATTCTGACCCACTGTGGATAAACTCATTTTACAAACCTTTTAAATTGCCATACACCATAAACACAGGAAGACCCTACTGAAAAGCTTCAGTATGATCATATGATTGCCTACATACTTATACTTTCAATTGATGGATCACAACCACCAGAAATAAATACTCATAATCTGAAGTTTCAGAGTATGGAAGTAGTTGATGTAAATATGAGTGTTCACGGTTCAAATGATGAAATCCAATACAAAGAAGAAAGAACTACTGAAATGAAGTTTTAAATTCTGCAAGATCCTCAAGTGTTTTATTATATATTCTGATAAGTATACAGAATTTAAAAAATTGTATAGAAAAAAATCAAATTGAGGTGAAAATCACCAAGTCTTTTAAGTGTGCAAGCATGACTTAAAGAGAAACTGTAAGTACAAAAATAGAAAATACACAGTATCATTGGTTGTTGTGCCTGTATAAATAGGTCATTCACTTCTACAGGTACTGCTAACACACTGGAATGGTAAACACTTGTAATGATTAAACCAGTAGAATCTGAATGAAATGTACTGACCACTGTCAAGATGAAAAATTAAAAGCACAGCTTGAGCTTTCAGATGCAGGTAGAACCATAACCCTTTATGCCAAGTGGGTCAGGAGCTATCTGGCTAATAAAGTCATCTGCCTGCAAGTCCTACAATTTTTTAAAATTGGCAAAAAATTCACATTCTGGGAAACTTTTTTTCAGTAAATGACTCTGAACTGCACTCCTAGGCACATCAGATCATGTCCCACAAACCCCTTCTTTGGTGTATGAACACCCATAGGAAAAATACGTACCAGGAAAGCTACATTATTTTTAACAACTTAGTACTGCCAAATACTGTTCTCTACATTTATGTTACTATGTTTGATTAAACATAAAATAGCCTTTACAAAACGGCTCACGTTAGTTTAAAACAAACTTAAGCAACTGTTCTAGAGATTAAACCCCCCAAAATTCTCAACAATAGTAAAATGGGTGCAGATTTTACTAGCTACTGTCAGCTGACAATATTTTACAAAAGTTTTCGCTGTACATTGATAGTTATTTAAGAATTCTAAGACTCCTGCGGGCACACCAGGTGTGTGCAATTTCACAGAAAACTCCCCAAATACCTTTATTCTCCCTACCTCAATGAGCTTTTGTAAACACTTCTCCCTATCTGCAGAGTTTGCAAATGAAGCACACTTGAATTTCCTCTCAGAAGTGCTTGAACATTGTTACCAGTTTTACAAAATCACCCTGTTAAACAAACCTAGAAATTACATGGCCATGTGTAACGTACAGACTTCTCTAAGGCTTCCCACCAAAGCTCAAATCAAACCAGCAGCCACAACGAAACAGCAGAGCAGAGATCACATTTTCATTCTGACAACTCCATGGCAGTAGAAATCCCTCACTGCTGAAGGGCAGCAACATCTCAAAACACTGTCGCTATTTACAAAACAAACATCTGCCCAAACCCTTTAATTCACATGACCCTGCAGTACTATCTTCCCCACACGAGTTCAAAGTCTAGCTCATTGAAGGCTGAAAAAGCAAGAGTATTTATTTTTTACTGTTTCTGGCTATCACATTGCTTCAGGATTTTATAATTAGTTGATTTAATTTTCTCTTGCATAACTCACAGAAATTGGAAAATGAAAATATTCAATAAAACAATTTAAAACCCAAACCAAGACAAATTACTTTTCCCTTAAGTTATGAAGCAGTTAATGAAGAAGTTAAGTAATATAAACATTAAAAATTAAAGATGTGTTATAGTTTTTTCTTTTTTTAAAAAAGGATTTCCAATTCTCAATTACATAAATAAGATAAAGAAACAAGACAGCAATATTTATAGTTTTGATAACAAAGATTCCAAACTGAACTTGAATAAAGCAAGAAATGACAGTAGCATATATATATATGTTCATATATGCATGTACAAATAGTAATTTCTTCAGCTCACATTATGTTCTCAACCTACCTATTGTAAAAGCTAGAACATTTTTAACATGAAGCCAGCTGACAAACCTTTGAATACCTGAATGGCTTATCAATTATTTCATTCACACATCTACATCATGGCCAACTGATTTTATTGGTGAAGTGTCTGTAACAACAGTTTACAGAGTATTTAAATGTCAGGAAAATCAATTAAAAAAATTAATATCCTAAGATGAGGGTGGTGGTGAATGGTGCAACATCGGATTGGCGGCCAGTCACCAGTGGAGTCCCACAGGGGTCAGTGTTGGGCCCAGTACTGTTCAACATCTTTATCGATGACATGGACGAGGGAATTCNCCTCAAGCTACGCCAGGGGAGGTTTAATCTCAATGTTAGGAAGCGGTTTTTCACGGAGAGAGTAATTGCACATTGGAATGGGCTGCCCAGGGAGGTGGTGGAGTCGCCATCCCTGGAAGTGTTTAAGAGAAGACTGGACGAGGAGCTTAGTGACATGGTCTAGCTGGTCTAGCTGGGGGGTGAGGGCTGGATGACCCTGGGCCCCCTCCGGCTCAGAGTGGCCTGCTAGACTGTGAGGCATCTAGGTTGTTATTATACTCTGGGATGTGCTCTTGGTCGCTGTACGGGTATTAGATGGTGAGTTGGACTAGATGATCCTTGTGGGTCCCTTCCAACTCATAATTTTCTGTGATTCTGTGATTCTGTGAAGATGCCTATTCACACATCCCAGAAACCGGAAGGAAGGCCGACTAATTAATCCAATAAAATTTTTGGGATTCACATGGAGCAGACACCTAGTCTCAGTTATATAAAACATACATGGCTGCATAAAATTTCTTGTCTTTTACTATATTCTCTCATAATTAATAACAATTAATGTCATATCTCATGTTTAAGCATTTGACAATAACTGTTCAGTGAACAAAACTTACCAATGTAGACCCTCCTGCTGTATCTCTGCATCAGCAACAGAACAAACACATGCAGTGGAATAAGGTTGATGATGAAAACATAACCACCCCATGCAGAGACCTATGACAAATAGAACAAGAAATCAGAACTGAAATTATCTGCACATTCTGTGGTCTAACAAGAAAAGACAAAGCCCAGATAGACAAGCAGTCAGCACTGCTAGTAATACCCCCATATTTATTATGAAAGAGAAACAAACCGCAGCAAATCCCCAATATATCAAAGGCTTCTGAAATGGGCTGATGGATTTTCAAGGTTATCCTTCCCAGATCTCCTCCTTCCAAGCTAATCTGGGTCATACTTGCAAACAAGAATGGGATTTTGGAGCTTTTCCCCATGGTGAAGGCTGCAGCACGAGGCAGCAGTAGGATGATACCTGTGGGTCCCTTTCAACTCAGAATATTCTACCCATGTAGGATCCAGAATTTTCTTTGGACAAACAAATTTAGCTCCACACTCTGCACTTTTTGCTGAGGACAGAGAACACTTTCTCCAGGCACAGAAGAGAAAGGGAGCAAGGTACACTTCCAGGAGAGGACTCCTGAAGCAGAGCAGCCAGAGCAGGTTGCAGTGTAAGGAAAGAAACAAAAGCAAGAGCGTGGATGCACATGAAAGCAGAACTGAGCACTGTGGAATGGTGCAAGACAACATCATGGATATTGCAAATCTATGGCAACAAGAGCCCTTGAAAAGGACTGCTCTGGTGTACTCAGAACTGAAACACTACGATGTTTTTAATACATCACTGATTGCTGGTTTAGATAAGGATTTAATGAGCTACCATTACAATGTGTTATCTAAATTTCTAACATATTTACAAGGGCTAATGTTGACTAGACAATCTGTATTTTAACACATGTCCTCTTGTCAAATTACAGTCTAGACTTCCCCCATATGCACCATGCTACCCTAGATCTTCATTTTTAGAATGCAGTAGCTACTCTGGTTTTCACTTGAATTGTACTTTGGGTTTAGATTCATGTAGATATTTTTAAAGCCCTAGAACCCGAAAAGAAACCCAAATTACTATGTTCTATAGAAACAAGGATGAGGCCAAGTATTACTGGGTTTTGACACTAATATTGCAAAATGCAGCATTTCAAAATTTGGGGTAACCCATTCAGAAACGTGAAACAAGAAAAACAGAAATCATTTAGGTTTTTTTAGAAACTCATTTCAGATTATCACAATCCTATTGCCAAATTCCTAGCATGGTCTAGTTGGTGGGGAGTTGGACTAGATGATCCTGGGGGACCCTTCCAACTCAGTTCACAGTTCACTGTGAACCTGTGAACCATCACAGTTTATTTAATGGGAGAAAACATGAAGATACACAGAGCAGACGAGAGCGAGTACAAATGTGCAGGGAAAGGTTTGAATGAAGCAATCAGCAAGCCATTTGTAGAGACCTGCATCTCTAATTATAAAAATATTAAACCAAATCTGAATATTATACCGAACTGGATGCACTTTGGAACTTTTCAAACAAAATTGTACGGGTATTAGATGGTGAGTTGGACAAGATGATCCTTGTGGGTCCCTTCCAACTCATAATTTTCTGTGATTCTGTGATTCTGAAAATGGAAGCATCCTCACAGACTGGCAAAAGCAGTGGAAATATGCTATTACTGCTACAAGGATTATACACCTTTGTTTTACCTCCTCATTATCAAAAGCCATATGAAGCAGAAGTTGTTGAAGCAAAATACATGCTAAAAATACAAATGCAAGTAAACCTTTATTTCTCTATATTGATTGTAATGCTATGAGTCAAATTACCACACTGAGTTAGGGATATACTTTAACCAGGTTTAGTGATCAAGAAAGACTTGTTATTTCATGTAATATCCATTCAACCTTTCAAGAAGCTTCCCATGCAAGAACTGACCCTTACTACCTAAAAACTGAGATTTAATTTTTACCTTACCCTGAAAACAACTACTTTGATCAGAGAAAGCTAGATTATTACTATGTAGCAAAGAGTAGAATTATGCTTTGTCCTAAAAATTTACTTAAGCAAAACATCTAGAAGAATATTTAAAAATTCTTTCCAAAAGGGAAACACAATATATGGAGAGTCATCATTGTGTGATTTTTCAGCAGAATTATGGAAGTGTTGTATTTTTTTATTTGTATGTTTATAAAGTAAACTTTTAGAGAACCTTGCCAATACCTTGGCACAATACAAAAAAGACAATGGCATATAAACATAACAGTTCAAGGACTTGCTTGCTTGCTTTTGTACTGCACTTCAGCATGCACCAAACCGACAGGATCCCTTCACTGTAATGCCATATAAACAGCAATGCCGTGTAGAAAGTAGCAGCTGTTTATTTAATGACTTGGCCAAAAGGAGGAGGATGAAACAAATGTACTCTTAACAAGAAATGGCTATCCTGTCCTCTTTGGTGACAAACATGGGGCTATTATTGCCTATATTAACAGCAATAGTTTCCCAGGGAATCAAATGCACATTAAAGCTAGAGGAAAACTAGGCAGCATCCAGATCTTTGAATTAACCTTGTACTTTAAGGCACATAAACCAGTCCGTAAGTTCCTTTTCCTTGTAAGCCTGTGGTAGAACAGCAGTATTTGAGACCTCAATCTTAACTGTCACCAAGCAATTAGCCTGGTGGTCCCACCACTGGCTATTTTGAGGATAATTTATTTTCGTGTAGCCACACGGAAACAGAGGAAAAAGGACCTTTGACTGATTCATACAGGAAAATTCTTCAAGTCTAAGGTTTCAGAAGATGGAGGAGGAGGAAAACCATTTTTCTATTAGCTTTACTTCCTCACCTTTACTACTGTTTTTCCTCCCTGTTAGCCCGTAGGAACATCTCTGTAATAGCCTCCATTTTCACAGATTAAGAATGAAAAGCGTATTTATGATCATTTATTATGACACTGAAATAACTCATCAACTCTGGTGATAATTATATCCAAAGAAATAGTGCTCAGAGTTATAAAAATGTAATTTTACTCTTACATTCCAAATATTCTGTCTTTTATTTCACTTTAGTAATAACAACACACAAAAATATTAATATTACACATAAATTTACATGTACCCAAATACTGAATCAGACAACTTATTCAGAACACAGGAAAAATTCAAAAGTGAAGTTTATATCTTTCAGTATTTTTCCAAGAAATGTTTTAATTGTGCTTTTAAAAATACTTCCCATTTCAATTTATTTATTATCTCTTTTAGTCATACATTTAAGGTTTTCACAGCAATGCAAAGCAACAACTTTATATTATGGCTCCAACAAAGAGGAAAATATCCTTCTCTTCCTTGTCAACATATGGATTATGTAAGACCTACTCATACAGTTTAGCTACTGTACATTTAAAAGCCTTACCATGTAGAAGTAGGATAGACAGCAGCAGATTGTCCAAAAGACTGACCCAGTTTTCACAGACTTCACCTGGAAAAACAACCGAGTACTTATGAATGACAAATACTGGGTGATATTCCAAAATTTCATTCCAAAACAATTGCCAAGAGAATTTCTTTAGCCAGTATCAGGTTATATTTGCATGCTTCTGAACTGATGGCCATCAAATCATAACACAAATACAATGCTTTCACACACTAAAGGAGCCTAAATCTGTTTCTCCAGCAAAAGCAAAGGCAGCACCCAAGGCTCTGCTTCATGAGCTGACACAGAAAAGTAGTTGCCACACCTCTGTGCTACTTTCCTAGACCACTTTATAATTTCAGTGTTGACTATCTGTGCCTTACCTTGGCTGGCATCCAAACCAACTCTGCAATTATAGACGTAAGAGCTATTCTGTGATTTTGAAAAACTCACTTAAGGTTAATGACAGCATCCAGACACTACTAAAGGTTCAGCATGATCCATAAACTAACCCAGAAGTATGAATTGGCCTAGAACTGATGGTGACTGGTGTGGGAAAATAGGAATCAAGAACAGACTAGCCAGAAAGTTTTCTATAAAATGTATTTGATTCACATATGATTCTACAGGAGCTCATCCAAACATTGCACTATGCAGTTAAGTTACATATGAATTTCATAAGAATACAGAACTCCTATCATGTCTCAGTTACTCTAGAATAATAACATAGGTTGATTCTATTATGGTTGTTAAACTCAGAACACATTTACAACTGCAACTTAGTCTAAGACCACATTTTTAAAAACTGCATTTAAGTATCACCAACTACATCCCAAGTTTGAAATATTCTAAAGCTAAAATCAACTGTGAACATAAACTTATGAGAAGAGCTGTAATGACCATTTATTCATATGGAGACACTCAAACTGAAGAGTATATACATTCCAGGAACATAAGGGACAGTACCCTAGAGTCTCCATGCTGAACTATTTGTGTTACTTCCAAAGGAGATTCAACAGTCCAGAAAAGCTCCAGCTTGCATAAACTCCTTCATGCAAAACTACATTCCAGATTAAACTCTCCATACAGATTAAGGGCAGACAAGCTGCTTTAGCAAGCAGGCTAATTAAAAGACATAAGACTATTTTTTTTTCAAGCACAGAAGTAACATTGATATCTTGCTCTAGACAGTTTTGAGTACTTAATTTGGATACTTAAGTGAAAGACCATAAAGTCAAAAGTTTATCCAGAAGACAATTCAAAGCACTTTGTATTAAGTCTACTGCTTTTCACCAGCTATATAAGGAGGCTCAAGTTTGATGCACACGTAGTGCTAATACCTCCAAACCGAAAAACAAACAACCCCTCTGTTTGCTTTAAATTTATAGACTCATCATGATTTTTACTAGTACATAGGACACACACGCTTCAGTGGACCAGTATTTTACACAGTGAATAAAGAGCATGATTATGGAGTGGTTCAGGTCACGTGACTTCACAGTACGTGCCTGATCAAGAGCCAAAGGGAAGAGGGATGAAAGGGAGAAAAGTTAACAATTCAATGGAGTCTAAGAAAAATCAGTCACTTGGTTGGAGGAGGAACCAAAAAGCCCTTCCAAAAGCAAAAGACTCAGCAATTACTTACCCATAAATAGTATGTGAACTGCAGTGCAAAAATAGCTATGCCTTCATTGTCAAATGATCCTGCCACTGATCGCGATATGTAACCTGGAACTATGGCAATAAAACAGGCAGCTAAAAGCCCTGCTCCCTGGTTCCACAGTTCTCTGGTGAGCAGGAAAGTAGAAATAGCTGTAAGGCCGCTAAAAACTGGTGCTAGAAACACACAGACGTCTCTTATATGGACTGTCACGTTAAGCATATTTAAAATCCAATGTATAAGGCCTGCTGTCACCATCAGCCCTGGGTATACCTACAAGGAGAAAAAAGCAGAATAAACCAAAACATTTGGTTACTGAAGAAAACTCCCATGGTAGGTTTGTTTACATACAATGCAATGAAACAGTAATTTCTTGAGGTCATATAAGCTTAAGTAAGCGTTAGCAGAAGCTAATAGAATTATTTAAACATAACTATAATCTTGTTTTGACAACACCACTGAATACAAGATGTTCTTTAAATTTTATCCACAAGTTAACAATAACATATAATCTATTTCATAAATTAATAAGCAGCACAGAGGTAATAAATACCCTACCTTGCTTGACATTTATCATATAATGAGAAGAATTGGTCATTAAGGCATGGAAGCAGAAGCTAAAGTTTGTAAGAGAATTTCAAAACAGTTAACAGTTTTAAGGGAAAAAAAAAAAAGCCCCCAATGACTAAAATTACCCAGTCCTATCCATTTTCCTACAAAATACACCATGCCATTCTTTCCCTTCTTGATACTAATGGGGAAAGAGAATGTGTATAACACATGATTTAATTTTTTACAAATGAACAGTTGATGGTCAACTTGGTCTGCTGATGGTCAGTTGAGTACTATATATTATATATTAATATCATATATATTTGCA
>WEKX01029292.1:340037-361477 GCA_013390025.1 Pitta sordida
AGTGAAATCCTAACTTTTTTCCATATATACATTAAGTCTACTCAATATATACCAATGGATTAAAACTTGTACCTTATGAGATTTAATAAAAAGTTTTGGAAAAAAAAATCAAAAAGTTACTTTTTCTTTTTTGATGCAATGTACCATAATTACAGGAGTAATACCCTTATTTATCACTATTAGAAGGTCATATGGAAGGAAGTTCTGTATTTCTTTTCACAGTATGCTGTTGGATAAAGACTAAAGCATGTTGATGTACTGCCTTAGTTTCTCCAGGTAAAAATTAAAGCCATCTTTACATTCCCTCAGCATCAATTTGACAATTAAAAGCATATTTTAAGATTCTCCTTTTATCAATGTCAAGCATGTACTGAAAGTTCAAAAAACTTACTGCAAAGTCATCTTTAAGTTATTATTACAATACTTACCGTTCCACCTACTATTCTTCCCAGTGGATACCATGCTCTTTCATCAAACCAATTTAAAAATTCATAAAACCCATGAGATGCAAGATGATGTGTCGATCTATAGTTAAACCTAGAAAGAAACAGAAGAAAAGACGAGGAGAGAACGAACTTTAGCGCCTCATGTATAGAAGTACAATGGCCCTCTCTAAATCCATAGCATTTTAGAGTAAATTACTACATTTTCAGTTACTAACCACTATATTTTCTTCATTTTTCCAGCCACTGTATATACACAGATGATATGGTACAGTCTTTAGTGGAGGTTTTTTGTGTGTAAACTTTAAGAGGTTTTCTATCACTCTGATAAACACTCCAGTCATTTTTGGGATTCCTTTTTACAGGTTTTCAATTCTATCACATCCAGAACATCACTTAAGCAGAACTAAGACCATGGAAGAATCAATGCAAGACTCCTGTTCTGAGACAGGATAGCTACAGGGTATGTTTGCTGCTGTTCTACTTCATGTAAAATTGAGAGGTGATTAATGCAATAATAGGCAACCAGTCTATTTATTCACATTATCAAACTAATGGCCTTGCCACATTCCCTTCCCTTCAATCAAGTAAGAATCTCTACAGAGTAGAATCTTTGTAGATGAAGTTTCACCTTCTAAGTTTGTACATTCTCTGTTGCAGAAAATTTCTTGCACAACAAAAGCTCTCCAGTGCACACCTTCAGTTCAGCCTACAAACCATTAAGAACCATCAATGGACTGCCATTAAAGCACTAATCATTCACTTTCTTGGCACGAAATATCTCAAACTTCTAATACCAAACTTTCCAACTATGTATTAAGAAGTCAATTTACTCTTGAAATTAGCTACCATGCTGTGAGAACTACAATGCGTGTTACCCCAAAACAGCAACTCTTTCATGATCGATTCACAGAAGGTCACTGATTTCACAGAATATTCTAAGTTGGAAGGGACCCACAAAGATCATCGAGTCCAACTCTTAAACAGCACCATTGCCTCCCTGGAGGGAATGGAGCCCCTGGTCTCCTGCATGAGAGATGGGGACACTCACTACTGTATTAAAGTGGATTTTTGTTCATTCAAAAGTCAAACTCAAAAGGCTACAAGTACCGATGTGAAGTTTTCCAGAAGAAGTTTAGGCTTAAAAACGCCTGGGTGAAACAGAACTTCTGCAAACAAGCAACATCCACAAAACCAACCCTTTGAATAGACACAACAGATATTGTAATTAATTGGAATTTAGTTAACAACATGAAATTAATTAATTAAAACAGTATTAAAGATTATATTCATTAGTTCAGCACAAGTTTGGGTGACTATATATGACAACAGACAACAGGTTAGATGAGCAAACCACCACAAAAGACTTCCACAGACACTGCTACTATTCAAGACTAGAAAAGCTTACATGAGTTTTCATTTTGTCTATTTTATGAAAGTGCCCACTTATATCAGTAAGATGCACCACTTTTAACACGTATTTTAAAACTATAATAAACTCCTTTGCATATCTAGAATTTCCAAAATATCACAGGCTTACCTTGTACTCACTAATTTCAACAGAATTGAGCTAATGTCATTCAAGACTGCAAAACCCATCAAGTTCCTAATTGTTTAATCCCTACAAGTCTGATCCCTGAAGTAAAACCGCACTGAAAACATGAGCAGCCTTCTTCATCTACACAGTGAAAGAACAAAATGAACTGAAATTCAAGTTCAGGTGTCAGCAAATTTCCATGCTTCAACTGACTGATCTATCACAGCATCAGTAAAATGACATTAAAAATAAGTAAATAAAAAAGTAGAGCGAAGTAATTTCAAGAACACTGTCTTACATGTTAAATAAGCAATTATACAGGATACATTAACTGATAAAAACGTGGCCTTTCAAAAGTCATTAGTCATGTTTATATAAGAAAATTCACACGAACATCACTCATTCTGACCTAGAAATCTTTGATTCAAACAGCAATGTGACATTGGTTTCTAATAAGCCTACAACTATTCCCATTTGACTAGATTTCTAAATATTAATTAATTCTTTGGTTCCAAACTGTCAACTACAATGTGATTTATGAAATGCTGTACCTGTGAAATTAGCCTCTTATCTTAGTATAGCAAGGTCTATTGTTAATTTGTTTAGAGCCAAGTGCCTGCAGCATCGTATGAAACAAATCAGGAGTCTGATATTGCACAGGTCACATACAATCCAGCCACCTATGGATCAGACTTAAACCACACTGCAAACCCAGACAATACTCTTATCCTAGAACTTTAAAAAGGAAACATGAAAGATGTTTACTAATATGGATTACTTTCCAATGTTTAAATTGTGACAACTCAAACTCACAGAGACTACAGAAGTATGACTAATGTTTACTTTTAGAGCATTAAAAGCTTAGTTAAACAAATGAAATCGGCCAAAGTAATACATATTGACATTCTCCTCGTGTTTTGAGCCAGTAAAGCTTCATAACTGACTTCAGAAGGATGTGAACAAGTGTCTTGTGCTTTGGTAGCATCCCATTAAGTCTTTAATAAGAATACTAATTCAAAATTGAAATGCAACATTAACAGCACTTTAATTCTACCACTTCAGAGGTAAGAATTTAATCTTCACTCTTAATGTACTTTTAGACAGATCCAAATCTATTAACCCTTCTTTCAAAAAGCGATTGATCCTTTTGCCTCAAATGAAAGCATGCAGGGACAGCTGGGCATGTCTTTACAGCAGAAATTACTGGCAATACTACAGGCACATTAATTTTTCACTGGGAGAAGACCTCTGAGAACAAGAAATAAACTTTCTGGACGCAAACCCCGAAAAAATTATTGAGCAGCTTAATTCACCACCTTGCTTTGACTTTAAAAAAGTGCCCACTTTGTCTCCTACTAGGTAATCTGACTGATACCATTGTCGTGCTCTGATACCACTTACTCATTTCATAGCACTGTTCTCATTTAGGGACAAGCCTGAACCCTATAAAACCGTTCCACTTCAGGCCAGGATTGAGAGCGCTGCTAACAAACAGTATCACATCACAAATGACAGCCACACAACCTTCTTACTGTCCTGGTACTTCTCAAACTGTCCTTGAAACGCAGCACAGTGGTGGTGTACTTCTAGAGCAGTGCTGTCACAGTGTCTGCAACTACCTATAGATTTCACAGGGGTGTAAAACAGCTCTGGAAAATGCTAGAAAAACAGCTGTCTTTGCCAATGCCCACATCTGGGAGATGCAGGGGCTGCAACTGGGGGAAGAATCAGAATGGAGGAAAGAATAACCACTGCTGGGTAGGGGTTGCATTTCAGGCTTGGGTGTCACTGCCTGCCCCAGTTCTTCTGCCTCCAACAGCAACAAGAATAGGGATATTCAGGGGTTTTAATCCAAACTCCTTATCCCAAGAGACACTGGAGTACACTGCTGGTTACACTGACTAAGCATGCAGTATACTATGTGACAGAACCAGAGTGCCCTCAATCCTCACACTCATCTGAGTCTGAGGTATGGGAACGCTTCATTTGTCTGCCAAGATTCCCTTTTCATCCTCCCTCATCCCTTTGAGGCGAGTCAATTTGAGACAGACTTGAGAAGAATAAAGAACAAAATTATGTGAAGCACATGCCTAATTAAATACTTAGAAAGACTGAAACAAATACTCAAGTTCTCAGCCCATGTTGAGAAGATAATACACTTGCTAATACTCAACTGAGGGCCTGGCTAACACTGGAAAGCATTGAGTTTTCTTATTTTAGCTGATGTTCTAGAAGAAAAAGTGTTGCTCTGCTGTTCTCCTTTCCTCTTTCTGTCAGGTCTGTAGTTTAAACTGTCTCCTCCAAGCTGAGCTTTAAAGCAATAAAGAAACAGTCCTAAGCCCCTGTACATGTCAGAATTCTAAGTTCCAGCTGCCAAATTAGGCTGCTATTGTAGCGTGCACCTTTGAGGGGATGCTCCAGTGATGGCAAAAGCACTGTATGTATGGGACCATTAATTTGGGGGCACTATTTGAGACACCTACATTAGAGTTGGTTCAGTAGACAACGGGAGATAAGTCAATAAAGATATGGTTCTCATTTTCAAAGCATATTTTACCACACAACAGAGTAGAACCAGCAACTGCAAAATAACACAGGCATATTTTTTTTTCAGTGGCAACATTAATTTAGAAAGCTTAACTAGGCAACTTGCAAAGTAAAGCCTGTAAAGTTTTCGCTTACATATTATGTACTGTTAATATATAATCTTAACTATCTGCTCATGCTTAGCTCTGACTTTTATTCCATCCCATGAACTGCTTTTTTGATGACACCAGGTAATACCATAAGATGATTACTTAATGCTAGTCACAGCTATCACTTTCTCTATCCAGGAACTACAGAACTCTTCAGCACTTCAGAGCAACAATTACTGCTATATAAGCATTTATAAAGAGGCATCTTTGGCTTTGTTGTTCCTAAGTTTAGTATTTCCTTGACAAAATACTATTTAAAATGAATATTAAAAGAAAATTCAGTCTTCTGAGAAAATAAGAACTTACATAAAATAAAAGCACATGTACACAGTTACTTCATCCAGATCTTAACAACACTTAAGCCAAATTACACTGACAGCGATGGAATTAATTCATTCCCTCTGCTCCAGAAGAGCACAAGATCAGTGCACTGCTTCTTGTGACTGTTTAAATCCCAATCAATTTCATGCTATTATTGCCCCATCATCTAGACTTTCTATTCAGCATTTTATAGCCATCTGAGGATACGTAATCTCCTTACTGGCAGAATCTGCTGAAAATTTTCTAAGCCTACAATTATAAAGGCTTCTGTGCTCTAAATTCTTCATCTGCAGATGCACAAAATTTTCACATCTGCAAACTCACAAAAGTGACATGATACAAACTGTGAACACTACAAGCTATTGAGCAATTCTAGGAGTCAGTTTTTAATGCAAATGTGGATTACAGAATCAATTCTGCCATACAGCATCTAATTAGAGATGGCAACTCTAGATTCTTGGAAAAGATAGTTGTGGATTGACTCCATATCCGACATATTCTTTGCAACCAAAGGAAGAATTTATTCAGTGCAACACTTTATGGAAAATCTAATGAGAAACTTCAGTAGCTCCCATTGAAATGAAGAAACACATATACAGTATTCCATATTAAATTTTAAAACACCTGCTTGCCTACATATTATACTACAAGTACAACACCCTGCAAGTCCTATTCTAAACTCTGGATCTATGAACATGCAATTACCACAATGAGTTCTGCACAAGGTTTTTAAAATGGAAGTACAGTAACCCATCTATCAAATAATGAATTCAATGCAGTATTTCTCATCAGGAAAATCCTTACTTGTGTTGCCTTTATAACCTTGGTAAGTATGTATGCATATTTATGCCATTTTCAACTGATAGAGATCAGAATTTTGCAGCAGCAATACCTACAGCCAAAAGTACTCACGACCCACAAAGAGCCTTTCCTAGTGTCCCCAAGCCAAACCCAAGATGTTAGACCTCACAGTGAGAATGGAGAAAACATACATCAAGCTCAACCTGTGTAAGAACCCACGAGACAGAGAGCGGTCCTCTGGTTATCTGAGCCAAAACTGACATAACTCTGCAAAATGGAAGAGCAACCAGGTAATTTCAGTTGAGAAAAATCTCACGTTTTTCTTTTCAACTTTCCCTCATGTCAGTGGAATGGTTTCATTAGTTCCTCAATCTAATATAAACACAGACTGCATTAATTGTCCCTAAATTGCACATTTACATATATAATTTAAGCCCTCATGTGTACATAAATCTTTTTCCTCTAGGTGCACACACACCTACCATGGTTTTATGTGGAAGCTGTTATCACTTCACACACTCTGCTGGAGCTTCTGCACCTCACTGGACAACAAACACCCAGGACTCATAAGCACTGTAACTCTACCCAGTCTTTCACAAGGGACACGGAACACGTTTGTACAGCTCTTAATAAGGTTGATTGAAAGACAATTTTTAAGTCAAGTCCACCAGAATGAAAAATAAAAGCTTTGACTGATGCAGAGTTTAAAATCATCTTAATTCTGATGTTTTTAGGGGGTTCAATATAGAATTTTTGATTGTTTAGTCTTTATGTTTCCATATCAATATTTGGATATGTAATTACTTTTTTGTAGTATATTACATTTATGTATATTATATATCCAAATGTGCACATACTTAGATATGTAATCACTCCGGCATTGTGAAATAAGCCTCAACTAATATCAAGTATTTGGTGACAGCCTCCAAAACTGCACTACATTTAGAGTGGCTCAAATGCTCTGCAGGAGTTTAGGTGCAAAAAGGCCATTTGTAGAGAGAAATACACATCCTGCAAGTTGATTGTAATCAGACGTCTAATGTTTGAGAAAAGAATTGGCAGCAGTACCGCCATTCTCAGTTTGCTCATGTTCAAAGTTGGTTGCTACCTACTTTTGATTTCAGGTATCTTAACGCTGAACAAACCCACTTGCTCAGAAAAACGTGGCAAAAGCTCCCTTGTTGAATTAAGGATAGTTAGAATGATGATGTAATAAAATGTCACAAAGTTTTGTAGTGATGTGGCCACATAACTTCAAATATTACGGGAATTTTGAGTTAAAAGAGGAAGGAATTTCTGTTCCTGGAATCCAGCTCAGAAACAAAACTCTGCTTTTTTCTAATACCATTAGAATGAACCCCTGATGGGTAAAACAATATAAAGCCAAGGAAAAGAAAAAAAAGCTGATGCACAAAAAAGTCAGCAGGGCACCTATTTTTTCAGGTCCAACACTCAACTGTGCTCAAAGGAAATCCTGAAGACCATAAAAGTTCTAGAATAACCATTAAGATTTACCATTAAGAGTAGCAGAATGTCCACAATGTGTTTAAGAAGGATTACAGCATTCCTGCTGCCACCACTTGGCACGGTATGTTCCCTGCCTGCAGTAAGATGTCACGCTCAGCAAATACTGAAATCAGGAACTACATGCTGCCAGTAGCTTAATGATACGAAATTCTACAGGGAGCATAGTCACTAACTTCTTCAGAGAACCCAGGGCATCTCCACTATTTTTGCTAAAGAACTGCAAGCTTCTTAAAGCATTCCATGACCACAATTTATATTTTTTTCACACAATATCGCACCATCTGAAGCCACGATATGCTTCCCATCATCACTGTAGTGGGCGTATATCTGTCTGCAATTTCAGACACTTCCTCTGATGCTTGTTAGGCCTTTTCCTTACTTTTTTTGTCTTGCTTTTGAACTATTCCATGTCTCAAGGCAAATTATTATGAAAAGCGTTAGTTTTATCAATATTAAAAGGGACACTTCGCAGTGAATTCTGCACTCATAACATTTGACAACATTTTTGACCTAAAAAGAAAGCGATGATGACATTTTTCTTGGGACAGTGAAAATTCCCAAGAAGTTTCGAAGATAAGATGCAAACAGAACCATTCAAAATTCCTTCAGGGGAAAACCGAATGCTCATTTTCTTTTCTACAAGGCATACATTTTACTACAGATAGGACACTACAACCAGCATCAATATTGATGGCAATATTGCTTCCATATCTTTTGATGGCATCCAGTACAAACTACTACAAACTGCAAAGGCCTTATAGTGTTCTGCCTCTTTCTGAGTCCTATTAGGTTACTCTGTGGCACATTTGCCTTATACCTTGCAACTCTGAAGTTTCAGCATTCAAGAAAATGTTTAAGAAGGGTGTTTCTTTCAGATCAAACATATTTGTACTGTCCTTAACACGATGGAGGCAGCTTAACTCCAAGATCTTCTAGGTGAAAGGCTTGGTATATGAGGATCTAGTTGACAGGAAGGAATTAAAAAGGCAATTGGCTGAAAAATATATTTTTAAGATGCAAAAGTCATGGATATGCAAATCAACCTGCACAGCCACCACAGCGGCCCCGCTGCTTTCCCCAGCCCGAGGACAGCAGTGACAGTGGCACCGCTGCTTTCCCTGGCCCCCAGACAGTGGCAGTGGCACCGCTGTTCCTCCTCTGCCATGGTGGCGGTAGCGACTTTCTTGAATGAATCTCCAGGACATGCCTATCTACCCCGAGTATGGAGAGACCACGTCTACCCGCCCCAAGAGACACTGGGACATCAGTGCGGGCAGCTCCCCACACCCGTGTCCCTAGCTGAGCCAAAAAGGGCTTTTTCCCAGCGTGGGGGGGCTGCAGGCACCGGGAAGGGCCGACACAAACACTGATTCACAGCAACACAGTGACAAAACAGTGCTGAGGGGCCATGTGAGGGTGCAGGGCAAATCTGCATATTGATGAGCTGCCAATCAATACAGAAGTAGGGCTGCAGCAAGGCTGCAGGGGCAGGGCGTGGGGCAGCCATGGTGGCAGTGGTGGACTATATCTTGTTTCACCCAAAAATCCTCAAATACTTGCTCTTTGGTACATTTTTTAATGCACCTACTATTCTTCCTCCTGCAGCTAGGGTTGAGCTTGCCTGAGCTCTCGGACTATGCTCTCTTTCAGTTGTTCTTTCTGTACGTAGATCTTGTTTAGTCCAAGAAGCTGGATCTCTCATAGTGCACCTGTTGAGTTCCATCTGCTGCAATACTGACTTACTGACTTTTTACTACAGTGACTGCTGAGAAAATAAAAACTAACATTTCAGAGTGGATAATACAAAGCATCATCACAGCAGAACAGACCATCTAACTTGATTAACACTGGACAGGTTAAAAACCTAATTTTATTGAAATTAAATATCCCTTCTCAAATTCTGCTTAACCCTTCAGTTACCTGGCACAAATACACACAAATATTACATTCAACGGGATTTAGTAGGGATCAGGCAAGTTTTACCTGTGGGTATGTACACATACAGATAGAGCCACCTGCAGAACAAACCAAACAATACATCCCAGGTTTGCAGGAACTTACAGATAGATCTAATTCTGCCCTAATCAAATAAAGCTGAAAAGAAAAAAGCACGAATACAACCCAAAGGGCATGGATAAGGGGTGGGAGGGGAAATATTCCCAACTCTAGGATGCCTTGTGCTGAATCACACACTTGTAAATTGAACTGTGGCAGTCATCCTTCAACTAACCTTTGTTAGTTAAAAAGAGTGCAGCAGCACTTCTAATCCGCTTCTGTGCACAAATCGGACACATTAGCTTGGATCACAGCTAAAAAGCAAACCACTCCAAATATGCTGTACAAGACAACAAAAAATGCTTCTATAAATATATCAGCAACAAAGGGAGATCTAAGGAGAACCTCCATCCTTTACTGGGTGCAGGAGGAAACAGTGACAAAGGACAAGGTGTCTACTGCACTCTTTGCCTCAGTCCTTAACAGTAAAACCAGCCGTTGTTTGGGTACCCAGCCCCCTGAGCTGTAAGACTGGCATGGGGAGCAAGAAGAAGCTCCCACAATCCAACGGTCAGCAATCTACTACACTACTTAGAAACACACACAAGTCTATGGTGCTGCATGGGATCTACCCAAGGGTACTGGAGAAGCTGGCAGAGGTGCCCACCATGCCATTTTCAATCACTACCCAGCAGCCCTGGCTAACCAGGGACATCCCAGTTGACTGGAAAACAGCAAATGTTAAGCCCACCTACAAGAAGGGTTGGAAGGAGATCCAAGGAACTAACTACACGCCTGTCAGCTGACCTCAGTACTAGGAAAGGTTATGGAGCAGATCATCTTGAGCACAACCATGCAGCACATACAGGACAACCAGGGTATCAGGCCCAGTCAAGGATGGGTTTATGCAAGGCAGGTCCCACTTGCCCAGCCTGATCTTCTTCTGTGATGGGGTGACTCACTCAGTGGATAATGGAAACGCTGTTCATGTTGTCTACATGGACTCTAATAAAGACTTTGACACTGTTTCCCACGGCATTCTCCTGGAGTATCTGGCTGCACATGGCTTGGACAGGTGCACTCTTTGCTGGGTAAAAACCTGTCTAGATGGTCAAGCCCAAAAAGTTGTGGTGAATGGAGTTACACCCAGTTGGTAGCTGGTCACTAGTGCTGTTCCTCAGGGATCAGCATTGGGTCCTATTCTGTTAATTATGTTGATCTCCTTGTCCAGATCACTGATAAAGTGCATCCTCAGTTAGTTTGCAGATGACACCAAGTTGGGTGGGAGCGTTGACCTGCTGGGGGGTAGGAAAGACCTGCGAAGGCATCTGGACAGGCTGGATTGATGGACTAAGGTCAACTGCATGAGGTTCAACAAGGTGAAATGCTGCGTCCTGCACTTGGATCACAGCAACCCCATGCAGTACTACAGGCTTGAGGAAGAGTGGCTGGAAAGCTGCCTGGTGGAAAAGTACCTGGGGGTGCTGGTCAACAGTTGGTTGATCATGAGCCAGCAGTGTGCCCAAGTGGCCAAGGGCATCCTGGCCTGTATCAGCAATAGTGCGGCCAGCAGTACTAGGACAGTGATTGCCCCCTGTACTCAACACTGCTGAGGCTGCACCTCGAATCCTCTGTTCAGTTTTGGGCTCCTCATGGCAGCAAAGACCCTGAAGTGCTGGAGTGTGTCCAGAGCAATGCAATGGAGCTGGTGAAGGGTTTGGGGCACAAGACTGATGAGGAGTAGATGAAAGAGCTGAGGTTGTTTATCCTGGAGAAAAAGGCTAATGGGGGACCCTATTGCTCTCCACAACTACCTGAAAAGAGGTTGTAGTGAAGTGGAGAGTCAGCCTCTTCTCCCAGCTAACGAGTGACAGGACCAGAGGAGACGGCCCTGAACTGTGCCAGGGGAGGTTTATATTAGGTATTTGAAAAAATTCCTTCACTGAAAGGGTTATTAACCATGAGTACAGGCTGCTCAGGGAAATACCTGAAAACAGAAAATGGCCTTCATTCTTCCCTACAATAGAGTTGAATTTATCTTTCTAACCATATTTTGCATTCTTGGTCTACTTTCAATGTCTGATTTATTCTCAAATAGGTATGACAAGCAGAAATTAAAACCAGTTATCCACTACTTTTATTTTATATCTTCCATACGGTTTAAAATGTCTAAATTAAAGAAAAAAACAAAACACTTAAGTTTTCCCTGAATTTTATTCAGCCAGTTAAGAATTGTACTTAATGGTTACCTTTCTTTAAAGACAAGAAACACAAAAGTGCAGTAACAAAACATTTATTTGGTTTTTAGGTATTCACGTAGAAATGCTAAAGATTAAGTGTACTGAGATGACTACAGTGCGAAGCATTTAAGATGGTATACATAATTAATATTAAATTTCTGCAGGTATAATGTGAAATCAAAGTTACATGTTTGTTTTCCCATTACGTGACGGAATTTCTAGTACTCCTTAGTCTTACCATATTGTAGCTATTGAACTATCTCACTGTGCTCCTCTGTCACTTTAGTAAAATCCAATTCAAGTTTAGAAATTACCTTAAAACGTGAAGGTGGTAAAACACTGAAGATCAGCTAAGCTTACTACTACACGCAGAATCACAGAATACGCTGAGTTGGAAGAGATCTACAAGGATTATCAAGCCCAACCCTTAGCCCCGCACAGGATCATCCTCAAGAGTCACACCATGTGCCTGAGAGTATTATCCAAATGCTTCTTGAACTCTGTCAGGATTGGTGCTGTGACCACTTCCCTGGGGAGGCTGTTCCAGTGCCCAATCATGCTCTGGGTGAAGAACCTCTTCCTAATACCCAACCTAAGCCTCCCCTGACACAGCTTCAGGCCATTCCCTTGGGTCCTGTCACTGGTCACCACAGAGAAGAGATCAGTGTCTGCCCCTCCACTTCCCCTCAAGAGGAAGTTGTACACTGTGCTAAGTTCTCCCCTCAGTCTCCACACATTCTTTGAAGCTGCCCAAAACGTTACCTGTTACAGCAATAGTCATCGACTACACCCATCATTGCCTCTCACAGGTCCAGGAACACACCCTTTCAGAAACAGAACACCTCTTTCACCACTCACCTACAGGAGTATGTATGTACAGCCAGGAAGCTACAGCCCCTCTGTTTTATAACAGTAAAAGGATGAGCTTCATTTCTATTGCCATTTCATTAAATCACCAGTACTGACTTGAGGTCCCATGCCTTTCCTTGCTCCCCCATTGCCAGATGAAAGAAGGTAACATGAGTGTTTGGTTGCCCATGAAAAATGAGGGAAAGAGGATACTAAAGCAAGAGGTTCAGTTTCAATTCAGGTGAGGTTGGAAAGTGGCGTACTGCAGGGATATGTGACAGCTGTTGGGAAGAACCTAGCACAGGTTCTCAAGGGACAGTTAGTAGGTCACATAATCCTAAATCTTCTCTCTCCTTGCTCTCCAGACATGAATTAAATTGGCCTGTTCCAGGACCTTTCACACTCCAGTCCCCACCAGACTGTATGGCCTCTCAACTCCCTCCACAAATGCGCATTTAAATCAGAAAACTAGAGTTAGCCTTCCCACTGAGTGAAGGGATTCAGCTCTAGACCCCAAACATCCCATGTAACTATTTAAGTCTTATTTCTGGCAAAACTTTTCAACAGCTACAGCACAGTAAAAGAGCTTTAGCAGAAACTGTTGATATGTTCACCTCTCAATAACCCATGACCCGCTGGTCAGAAAACTCGTGGATACTTCAGGTAAGATCAGGGTACAAGATGTGCCAATACAATAGCTCACTGCCACTGAAAAGGGGGAGTTTCCCTCTCCCTGGTCGTAGTTGTAGATCCGACACCTGCACTTACCAGAATTCTGCGAGCTGCCTTAACTTGTTAAGACGGCAGAAAATATCCAACAAACAATGGGAAATTCAGGAGAACTGCTTCACTTGCTTAGAGGTAAGTAAGACCAACTTATACTGGTGACAGTCAAGCTCACCAGCACCTTGTTGTCCTGCAGATATTCAAAGCCAGTCTTTACTCAAAACACTCTGAACCACCATCTAACTGGCCACAGCAACTTCGCGGTGGTTCTCAATGGAACCTGTGGGTTCATCTTCCATGTGTTTCCCAATGCACAAATGTACCCTGGGTACTCCACCACAGCACATTAGGACAGAGGACAATACTGCTTAACCTCCCAGGTAAAAGTACCATGCAACTAACACTTGAAGCTGTTCTGTGGCTTCTTCTTGAAGGCAGCCCCGAAAGAAGGCAGCAGATGGCACTGTATGGATCACAGTCTCACAAAGCAAAACCATGATGTGTGCAGCTAAGCATGTTGCATTGAAACTGGAGTACAATCGAAGCAGAAAGGCAAAAAGGACCCTGAAGTTGACTTACAAAACCAAAAGCTAGAAAATAAAAGTGATGGAACAATTGCAAGCATGACATATTTCACCCAGAACATCACCCAGTCTTCTGCCAAACAAAAACTGGGGAAAGTGAGGCAAGCATTTGTTAACTAGTGGTGGAATGCACAATTAAAACACTAAAAATTCCTTGGCTCCTGAACATGTTTAGACATAGGAGACTAATGACATTTGTCATCACTAGATGACCTAAGACATCACGATTTAAGATACTGCTGCAAATGTTTAAGGTAGTCTCTCCAGTGTCAAAATTCATTTTCTCTTTGGCAAATGGAAAACTTTAAGAGCAAAATGAATTGTGAGACACATGCATTAGTTTTTCAAATGCTACTTCAGATATTTGACATTAGATAAATCATTCTAGTCACCTGAGTAAGACAAAATAGTCAAAACACAGTAGCATTACACAGCTTCTTGGAAAACTCAGGCACTGCATTGGATTTCATGACTCTCCTTTTACAGTATAAGTGAGCCAGAGACACTCATTTATTTTCATTGTTAACACTGATATAATGCCAAAGCTTCCATTTTGTTTCGATGACTTCCTAAATTAGAAGAATTGCAACTTTAGAGCATTTTATCTATGGCCAGAGAAAGAATTAAAGACATTTTAAAGACCTTTAATACCAAAATTATAAACTTCAAATATTTCGACCATGAAGATGAAGCTGCTTTTTTCCAGATAAATGTTTCAAACAATAATTATGAAATTTTAAGTTACTTAACTGAGCTTCCAAATGCTACTTGGGGTAAGTTCAGAATAAGAGGGAAACACATTCAGCATATGTAATAGATTAAAAAAAAAAAAAGAGCTGGATAATCATAGAAAAGTATTCAGGACAAGAAGGCTTGTTTTGCTTCTGCATCAAGAAAATGCATTGCTGTATATTCAAATCCTCTGGCTATAGCACACGTATTCTATTCCTCCCAGTCAGCCGCATCCTTAGAAGTACTTTCTATACCTATATTTTCTTAACATATCCATCTATTGGAAAGATAGAAATAAAAATAAAGAAACTGACACTTCTTGGATTTAAAGAAGTTGGCTACCATTTATAGTATAATAATCACAAAAAAAGAATGCAAGGACTGAAAAAACAAAGCAAAGAACTCACAAAATGTAGTCTGTCCAGCCACATGTGCTAGAACAGTTTAAAATTACATAATTACATGCTATTTTTCTCTTCTGCAAAAGCTGTATTAAACCAACAGGACACATAGTGCCAATGTATACACAAGCCACCATTTTAAATAAATGTATATAATACTGTGTTAAACAGTCTAGAAGATAATAGCAATGCCACTAAGAACATCACCAAAAATCAATAATCAAGCCAAACTCATATCCTCCATTGCAATGCAGCTTCCCCAGGGATTTTGCTTGTTTGTGTTAAGTGAAGGTAGTTCTGAAAACGTGTTGTGCAATTCTTCATGGAATTATCAACTGAAGAGAACTTGAACATGCTCTTTTATCTAACAAAGTATTGTAACCCATATAAATTGACTGCCACAGAAAATTATCAAATCAAATTTCTGTTTTAAAAACTGTAGATATCTTATTTAAACAGCTTAATGTACTCAAAAAAAGAGTCTATTCCGAGGAATTTTTATCATAGCATTTGCTCCAGTTAGTCAAGTATTTGTGAGTGTTTGCTGAAGATCATTAAAAAAAATAAATTAAAAATCATGGCATTAAAAGCTAAACTTGATGGTTCAGTTGACCCAGTCTACATAAAACATTTAGACAAGTCTTCCTTCTCATGTATCATTCTGCTATCCATTAATCAATAAAAGGGTCAACACTCTGCAAGCCTTCTGACTTACCCCTTATGTTTTCCAGAAGAAGCCTGTACAGACGAAGGACAGTCTCTGTACTAAACCATACCCTGCATGGGTTTTATGAGCACTGCCCCTCCTACCTATAATGCATAACCCCATTACTGCACCCACATGAAATCTGATGAGGTTCTCACCCCAATTACAAATTGTGCAAGTGAAGAAATAAACGCTACCTGCTAAGTCAAGATGCTAGGAGACAATAGTAGATAAAGAGCAGAGGTTTGATTCTTACATGACTGGTATTCTGTGAGGCCACACAGTGAACCACTTTTCAGCTGCATCAACCTAACTGAACAAATTTAGCCTGAGGTCTCCCCTCTCACAAAGCAGTCTCTGCTGTGCCTCCGATTCTGTCCAATGTTCTTTTTCCAGATTACCCTCCTTCCATTAAATTTCTAATATTTACCTACTTCTGTGATTTCACAAGAAGTAGAGAAGTTCAGTACAGTCAACTGCACATCATCCTGACTGTTAACTCCACGTCAGCCTTAGGGAAAAAATTACTTGACTTCAAAAGAGCTCCCTCCAAGTAGCTAAACAGTATCTTACAATCTAGAAAACCCAAAAGCTAGACTAACCTGTGCTAACAGAGTTTCTCAACCCATGTCGCACTGCAATAAAAGTGATAAAAAAAAGATGCCTGATCTGGATCTTCCTCATTAAAGGGTGGTGGGGGTGAAACCTGGCAGACTATTCTCTCATAAAAATCTTTAACCTTTTGTGAACACACGGGCACTGCTGAATCAGATCTGGAGACAATGTTAGAATATTTTTTCTACTGTAACAAAATTGCAATAGATGAGTTAGAGCTACCTGAAATCCTGCTAAAATTATTAGTATTACTAGAGTACAAAAAAGTTCCACCATTCAAATGCTAACAGTAAGTATACAATCTTCAAAAACATGCTCCAATAAAACAGAAATAGAGTATTTCTTATTTAATAGAATCAAAAAACCTGCGAATGAAGGCAGCATAATAAGTTTTTAATATGAATCTCATGACATTTGCAACATTTTAAAATCAATTTAAAGTGATTATATTCAAACTAGATTGGAATCAAATGCTTTTCACTAAGATTATAAACAAAAAGAATTGCTTTGGAAAAGAACCCTAAAACCCATGAGAAATGCTTCCTGAACAGATCCACATTCATGTACTCCCCTTCCACGAGGCTATGGGATGTGTGGGAAGCCTCCAGAAAGACAGGAGTCTGGAGACAATAGTGACTGTCATCCCTCCAGAACACATTAACTATTCAGTCTCTTTGCCCAGCAAGAAGTGTCATTGGCAGGTAAGGAATGGTCAGATTAATTACCTCTGTGAGCATTGTTAATCGAGATTATCAACACTATAATTCTCTTTATATGATTTTCCCCCCTCTGCTTATGAACACCAGCTTACTGTACTCTCATTTACCTCTTCTTTCATCACTCCTATTGCTCCAGCATCTTAGCACACTCTGGTTTTGTATGTATACATCTTCACCCTGTCATTCAATCCCACTTCACCCTCCAAAGTCAGTTGTTACCTACATTCTATCCCAAGGTTCATATTCTTCCTCAAAAATTAGAGGTTCAACTGTAACATAAGAAACTGCTGGTGGACAGTTTCTCAGGGAACTAAAATGCTACAGTAGTTTGACAATTTACGTTGTTGAGTTTACTACGACTTCTTTATAGCAAACCCAAAGAAAGGGGTAGGACTGCACAATGGGTGACAGAGAACTACTCCAGAAGGCAACTATCAGATCAGCTAACTACAACACAAACCCAAACCTTGCTCTCTCCGTAGATAGAAATCTCACCTTTCTTTAACCTGTCTGCCTCTGAAATGCAGTGACACTGACTTTGTTTATTCTCGCCAGTGTCCCCCACATCCCAAAGCCCACTAAGGGTAGGTGATGGTACCAGTGATGAGGATGAGCACTGCTACAGAATCTAACACCAGCAGCACAATTATGTGACCTCACTGAGGCACAACCAACAACGGTCACCCCAATGGCAGGTAAGTAGCTGGTGGTTTGAGTGATCAATGCCAGGCAAAGAGATATGCATAGATATGAGATCGTGGTAGTGCTGTTCAGTACCAGGAACTGGCAGGGCAGTAGAAGACAACACTCTCAGCAGGAAAAAGTAGGCAAATACAACTGGCAAAGACCACACTGGTGTGTGCCATCTTGCACACGCAAACTGGTACAGAGAGGGTCTCCTGCCCAGACACAGAAGCTCCTCCATTCCAGTTTAAGAAAGCTTTACTAAGGGAACTGGTATTAATCTGGCTTTTAGCAAGATGTTAAAATTCTCAGGAGAGACAAAAGTTAGATCTAACGTAATGGGATATGATTAATGATTCAAATACAGTTCTCACATGTGTGACTTAAAGGTAAGAACAGCACAAACAGAATGAATGTTTCTATTTTGACAGCACTCCCCGGAGACTACTGATATACCAAAAGTTGTTACCTTCTCAGTTAGTAGCAGTACCAGAATGAAACAGTTTTGCCAGATATACACACCTTCTACCAACACATATATTACACATACACACATATAGGGTATTATATATACATATATATGACACAAGCAGCCAAATGAAATAGCATACGGGGCATGATGGAGCTGTACTTTAGAGAACCAGTGCAGAGAAAGTAACCGCTGTTCAAGTGCTCCTTAATTTTGTTTGCCTTGGTTCAGCAGCCATGCTGGCATTTAAGGCAACATCTGACAGCAAGAATGCTCTCACCTGACAACTGAGTTAAACACCCTGTTGTACTTCCATGAAAAGCTTTCACTATGCACTCGCGCATACATAACACAGAAATTAAGCTCTTGGTGCACCCAGCTGCCAAACCAGACAACAGAAGAAACACATTTCAGACAAAACCTGTCCAGTCCAACGTACCATCACTATCCACATTTTATGTTCTTGGCCTGTCAATGGCACAACGTAATGTCAATGCTGCCTGACTTCATGTATCAGCTCACCTGACTTAAAAGCTGCCAAAAAGGACACACATTTTTTTAAGTCTTTGGACCAGCTCAAGTATGGAAAGTAAACAAGGCATGAGAAATAAACAAAAATAAAGTGGCAATACTACATGGAAGAGGTATTCAATGTGGAAAAAAACCCAGTAATCCTGGCCATGATGAACAGGTCATAAGTTCTTAAGTGATGGCATGGTGACCTCAAAATGCTAGTTTGTTTTGCACAGGAGTTGTATTTTAATGGAGATCAAAACCAAACACTGTCCTCTCTCTACTGCTTTGGCCTATTGTACTACATTTGGGTAATTTCTAGAAGAAATGCCAACCTGACTGAGTCACAGTGGCTAATTTTAAAACAAGCAAACCTTCCCTCACTCCCAATCAAAACCTGATTTCATTGTCAGAAAGGCAGCTTGAAAGGCAGGGTAGGCAAAAAAAGTCCTATTTGACTTCATATGTAGAAAACTCAGTGCGATTCTGCCTTTCTTCCCACCGCACATGCCCTGTGTTTCAATTGTCCATACCAGAAAACTCGACCCCCAAGTTAACGGGAAAGCTTTCTACACCTACAGGCAACACCATTCAAGAGAAGAAATGATTTGCCCAATGCTCCTCATTGTATCAGATATAACTCATCTTCCTCTTTGGATCACAAAATGAATACTAAAGAACAGGTGAGTGACTTATCAACACATTGCAAGATATCACAGAATCACAGAATCAGTAAGGTTGGAAAAGACCATAGAGATCATCAAGTCCAACCTATCACCTATTACCTAACCTAGCCAAACCTGTTGCCATCCTGCTACCAACACACCATCCTACCTATAACACACTACCCTAATATCTAGGTCATGCCACCAAGAACTTCATCCTACGCAAGCTTGACAGAAGAATCCAAAGGAATTGAGGAAAACATGGAACTGTTTCACAAGGAAAGACTACAGCCACTGTCCTGGGTAAAAAATGCTGTTTAAGAGAGCAACACCATTTTTTACTCTTTTTCACCAATAGTGCTGCTGCAATAGAGAGAGCCCATTGTTTTCCCTCGGTTTCTACCATTTTAGGTTCTCTACTAATTAACTTAAGTGCATTTGCCTCTATCATTTCTGGCATGCAGCAACACAACACTGGCATGATTCTTGACATTTCAACTGCTTCTCACAGACCTGCATTAAAATCAATGAGTTTTGTCAACTTCATCTATTCTCTAATTAACAAAGGTACACACAGCAGCAGGGGCAGCAACGCCTTCTGTTTGTGCACTCAGGAAGATGACTTTGCATCAATTTAGACACTGCTTTAAACCAGGAGTTTATCTTTACAGCCGTATCATGACTACGAACTTAACTCCCACAGCACCATTTTCGTGTCCTTCAGGGCTCAATAACAAAAGTTACGCAACTCAACACTGTAATATTTCCATTAATCCAACAAGGATTAGCCTTGACTATAAAAATCTGGTAAAGTTGCCCAAAACCACGGGTTGCATGTTTTAAATTTAAGCATAAAGACTTTCCTTTCTATTACAGGGGTAACTTTTGATTAGGAGAGCCTGAGAACTACTCCACAGGATAGAACCTCAGGTTCACTGTCTCAATGTAGATGTGCTTCACTATGCTCCCCCCATTGTTAACTTTATTAACTGAAAGTTTGCATTCCTTCTATTCATGTGTGTTTGCAGAAAAACACTTAAATCATGGGCAATTACTTGATGTTTTGAAAATATTTTGAGATACTTGGCTTTCACATCACAAAGCTTTATTACCTCAGACAGCATTTAACAATAAAGCAATTTGATCCACTATTCTGAGCCAGGATTTGTGAATGGATTTTTTTTTTTTTTTGGGGGGGGGGGGGGGGGGGGGGGGGGGGGACAGGGGGGNGGGGACAACCTAGCTAGAAAAGAGGAAGTTGTGCTTTTAAAACCAACAAAGTGGAGTGCGTGCTCTTTTACAATTTCAGTAACAGTTTTACACGAAGCTTAACACAGAATATCTACCGTGCATTTCAAAACGAAGCATCTCCTCCCTTCGTGCCTTTAACAAAAACACCCCAAGACATACAATTTTAAATTAAGAACTGAGAACTCGTTATTCTATAGTCATCAGCTGCTTATCCTACTTAAAGTTCTAAGAACCCCACGGATTCCCAGAACGAAGTAGCCACTAGTGTAAAAATTCATTGTCACGTTTTTGCATTAAAAGAAAACCTGCCCCACAAGTCTCGTCATCTTTCACTTCGCCTCGCTGCAAGGAACGAGTTGCAGCAATTCTTGATCTCATACATAAAATGGTTTCAGTCCCCTGTAACAGGGAAAAAGAACAGACGGATTCCACAGGAGGGGAAAGCAATCTTGGGAAACATCAAGATGTGTGGGAAACAGCAAAAGTCCTTGGGCACAGCAACGCAGCTTCGAAACACCTGGCAGTAAATCAATGTCACCCATTTCGCCGTAATCCCTCAAGTCACTTTTATGAAGATTACTTCCTGCAGTGCATTCCCCACCAGGACTCCAGGACAGCTCACTCCGGGCAGCCGCACCGCGCATCTGGAACCGGCGCCGCGGCAGCAGGACCGGGACCGGGGCGCCGATCACGCCTGCTACAACTGCTCCGCCACCAAACCCAGCTCCCGATTTCCTGCCAGCGCCACAACTTTCCCCGCGCCCCTCGGAGAGTCCTGCCGCAACTCCCGGGGATCCGGGGGAACTGCCGCCTCCCCGATCCCGCCGTCCCGCCGCGGAGGACACCCGATCTCTCCCAGCGCTTCCCTCCTCTCGCCCCGCGGCGGCGACCACCCCTCACGGCTCCCTCCGACCCGCCACAGCGTGTCCCGTCCGCACCGCCTCCCTCCCCCTTCCTGCCCTCCTC
>WEKX01029292.1:367517-413850 GCA_013390025.1 Pitta sordida
CCAACCTTACTGATTCTGTGATTCTGTGATTCTGTGATTCTGTGGTGGAGGATGCTTGATTTCAGCTATGTGCTCAGATAAAAACTGTTTTAAAATGTGTGACAGTGTTTAAATGAGAGAAATATAAGGCTATTGCCCACAATTATCTTTGGGAATTCAAAGTTTAGTACATTAAAAAAAAAATCACTCGCTGTTGGCCTCTGTATAGACAAAATGACGAGTTTAAAATAATTTTAAACTTGGTTTAATTCAGCAGCTGCAACCCTTTGTGGGTATGTGTAAATCACTTAAGGCTGTTGTAAATTGATAACAGATTGTCTACAAAGAGCTTTGCACCTGTGTAACTATAATGAAGTTTGTAATTGATTTGGATAGGAATGGTGCAACTCGTGTGTTTAGACAAGGCCTTCATCCAGAATTTAATTCAATAACAGTAGAAACTCAACATAAACCTTACAGTGTTCTACTGGTGATTTCCCCTCTTCCTTTCCAATAGTTTAAACATATGTTGAAGTTGCTCTTCTACTTGGCCTGTCTTAATTATCCTGCTTAATTTTCAGTAAAAAATCGCTCCAATGTGCATGCACAGGCCTGACAGGAATCACAATGCTTTTTGCCTTCCCTAGCCACTCCCTGGCCTGCTCATCTGCCACCATAATATTTTGCATCAACGTGTTTTTACTTCTTCTGAAGAAATGGGGCTTTTTGATCTGGTGGGCTGGTGCCAGCTCTGCACACACTGGGCCTTTCCTCTTTCCTTAATTAAATAAAAAAAAAAAAAGCCATACTCAACATTCTACATGTGTATTTTCTAACCCACGTACATAAGCACTGTGCAACATTAAAAACCTGTGGACCTCTAGAGGACCTTTCTTGAAGTGTGTTTTGTCGTCTGTAGTGTTTGCAAGCCCTTAAACCAGAACTTGGTTGTTCTTGGCAAATGCTGCAGTCAAGTGTTTTTCCAAAACGTTCATTTTGTGCCTTCTGGTAAGAAGGAAAGTGCTGCCTTGGGGATGATCATCAGAAAAAATTAAGTTTAAGAAAAAAAAAGCCATTTGCTTCAGGGACATCACAAATGGCCCATCTGAGGTGTAATGTTTAACATGTAAATGCTAGGCACCTAGATGTTGTAGGTACTGGGTCTTATTAAAATGTTTTGTTGGAACAGCAAAGCTGCTAAGGGAATCAGCTGGGGGGTACAGCCAACCTCTGGGAAGTGGACTGAGAGCTAGATCCATTTTAAGTATATGAGATCTCATGCTGCTTATTTGCAATTAAGGTAAATTTTGTCACTAGATTGAAGTGGGAGGGGAGAGCAGAATACAGCTGCTGTTACAGCATCAGGGTAAGACGTGGAAGTAGCAAAGAACAGAGGGACAGAGACGAAAGAAAATTGTTTTTATGTTGTGGCTTAAAGTCTGTTGGAATCAGTGGGGGTTCTTTTTTCTTGGTTGGATTTTGATTACCTTGAGTTGTACTTTTCTTCATTGCCTCCCTCGTCAGAACTTGCCACACAGCTCCTGGTGGCAATTGTAGGGGAAAGGGGTTTTGTTTGCACATTGTCTGTGAATTATTGCCACAGTTCATCAAAGCTTAACTCTTCTGATTTGAATTTGGCTGATAAACTTCAGGATGTTGTTTAGGTGGGAAGCTTTTCTACAGTATCAAAGAATACTTCAGTGCATTAATTCAGTAGGAAAAAAATTTGAAGATTATGTGGTACAATATCAGCAAAGAATTCCCCATGCCTGAAAATGTCACTGTAAGTATTGTGCAGCATTTTTCCATAATTGGGTTTGTAGTCTAAATGTGCATAGCCTCAAGGAAAGAAAAGTTTACAATAGATTTTTTTTCTAGTGTTTTTCTCTTGCTAGCAATTCAGTCTAATTGTCTCCTTGCTGTTTTCTAAACTCCTTGTAGGTATTTTTCTGGTCAGCTGCTGCATTAATAACTGCATCAGAATTACAAAAGAATATAAGTCACTTTGTTGTGGAATCAACTGTGCAAAGATGCATCATGCAATATAAAACCAGGAGCTTATGGGTGGTTTGGGAGAGTGTAATTTCAACCAATCCTCACATATAGATCTGAAGTGAGGACTTCCTCATTGTCAAGAACAGAATTCAGCAATGACTACCTTATGGCTTTATATGACTTGAATTTTTTTGGCTGCAGCAGTGGCATCACATTTTTCGAGGCTTCAGAAGCAAAAAAATGCTTTATTGCAGTAAAGTTATGAAGGGGCTTTTACTGTGTTCTGTCCACATGTGAATTGAGACACCACGTTTTGTGATAACTGATCTGTAGGCCTTCAGTTCTTAACCCGGGAATTTCTTTTTGTAAATGACTATAGGACTTGAATCCCATTTTATTTATTTTTGTTTATTTATTTATTTATTTATTTATTTATTGTTCTCCAGTTGAATTTCTGATATGTGTTTATTATTCTTTTTTTCTTTATCATGTGTGTTCTGAAACAATGAACATTAATGTGTAAAATCCTATCCCGCGGAAACTGATCTCACAGTAATTAATCCTTACTGATACACTCTCTTTCTGTGCTTCCCTCCTTTAAATATTTGTTACATTTTATAGGTCTGAGGACATCTTAGTCCCTATTGATACTCTATACCATTTACTGATACGTGCTCTCAGACTTAAAACCCCAGTTTGTTTTTCAGAATAATTTCAGGAAAGAGAATTTATTATTGCTAAATGAAAGCACCCACATAAATCTGATGCAAAAATTAAGACCCTTTTCTTATTTGACTATAGCAGAAGTGCTGATGCAAAACCAGAGCCACCACAGACCCAAACTGCCAAAGCACCCAGGCCACTGTTCAAGGCAGGACATATTGGGCAGTTTAATGGGCCACTGCATGCCCTGTTCTCCTCCCTTGATGTGGCAATCAGCCAGAGCGATATACCCCTAATGTAACAAGCCGTGTCGTAACTTAAAAAAACCTGTTAGTTGTTTTCTGGTGTGAATTCTGTCCTCTAGAAGTTCTTATTTTTATCTCTTGCGCTCTCTCTGTTCTTCTGCATTTAAAATTATTGACGGGGTAGGAGTGGGGAGGGGTGGGTACATGAAGTTGTCTTT
Organism: Pitta sordida; assembly: GCA_013390025.1. Taxonomy (NCBI): domain Eukaryota; kingdom Metazoa; phylum Chordata; class Aves; order Passeriformes; family Pittidae; genus Pitta; species Pitta sordida. Next base: position 370,618 of record WEKX01029292.1, read on the forward strand.
AACACAAAGATACACAATTGCCTTAGAAATGGTGATTTAATAACTCTCTTCCCCTGACCCATGCATACAACCTGCCTTCCCTCTCCCTTGTCTGATACAGTGTTTCATTTCTAGATGGAGCCAGTGTTGCTTGAGCACATCCAAAATGCCGAGAGCCATGTAATGATCTTTCTGTATTTCCTCTTTTCCGAGTGAGAGGATGTGCACAAAGGACTGTGTTCAGTATTGCTTTAGTTTCATTGTACCATGGATTTTGTGCCAAGCCATTGACCTTCAAAACTGTAGGGGTGAGAGATTGAACAGATCTTCCAGCTGTTCCCTGTACTGATGCCTGAAGTGTGAACCATTATCTACAGCATGCAAGATTCATCCTTGAGAGCCTTTTCAGTCCCATAAGCTACTATCTCAGATGTGCATTGTTCAGGGGGAATGGAGGTGGGAGGGTGGACATATCACAAAAGCACCAGCATCCAAACTGTATGGCAGCATCCGTGCCTGCTGTCGTCCTCTGTCATCTGACAAACACACGATGCCACAAAGAACTTAACATTCATTTGAGAGAAGAGTAGGTGTAGTTTCAGTCTTTCAACCTCATAGTACAGTGTTTCATTGGCTGCAGGAATATCTATCATGGAGCACTTTTCCCCTTCCTCCTCCTCGGGCCTTGGTGTTTCCTCTGTTGTTTCTCTTTTCTAGCTCTTCCTCCTCCTCTCCCTAGCTTATCTTTCTTAGATATATATTTCAGCTTGACGGTTAGGCTCAGCCTTGATCTGCAGTTGGTCCATTGCAAAGCCACCTGAAACGATTTGTGGCCGGCATAGGGCAGCCCCTGACCTCTTCCCACAGAGGCTGGCCCTGCCATCTCCCCACTAGCATTCCTACCGATACCCAATACAGGTTTCCAAGTCCACATAGGCAAGCTGGACAGGGAACCATCTGTATCATGGTATCTTTTTTCTAGTTACTGGGAATTTTTTACTTTACTCGAAGGTCTTTTTGTTACATACTGTTCTTATTTATAAGATGTCACACATTGAATGTTATGTTTGGAAGCTGTATGTATTTATGGAGCCACACGACTTTTGGGAGGATCTTATTTCTTAATACTGAGAATAAATTCAGGGATTTCTAAGATAACGGGGCTTGTTTTTAGAGCAAATGCCCTCATTACCTTGACCTACAAGTTTCCTTAATTTGCTGAATTGGTTCTACTTACATCTCCTTCATATGACTTCCACTTGAAACAGGGATACACTTCATGGTTTTTATTGCAGGCAGATGGTAAGATTTGTGTGGGAATCCTAGACAATTTTTATTGAGCTGTTAATTACTGGTATTTGAATTATTAATATTGAATTATGCTAATCTTTTCTTATTTCTGCAACAATTATCCTTCTTCTGGAGAGAAACATGACTTGCATTTGTGACTTTCTTGTTTTCTTCATTAACTCATTATGTTAGGTAGCAACAAGAAGACACTGTTCAAATGCTCTTTTAACAGCATAGAGTCGTTCTGCTGGGCTTGGGAAATGCAGTGTCATTTCATTGTAGTCCTGCTGCCCTACTGTGGCCTGTAGCTTCATGTGCACTGTCCTAACCTGCACTGTCAAGTCAAACTTATATGTGGTTTCTTCTAAAGTGTCAGGAGAAAATTTTTATCAGTACTGTCAGCACTGGTTCTCACAGCTAGAAACCAGGGAAGCTGTGAATATTAAGCACAAAGACGGACCACCTTTTACTTAATTCTTTATTTTGGTTGAGAATGATATATGCTTCTGAAGATGAGCCAGGTCCTCCAGAGTGTTCTAAGCCTTGTCTGTCAGCATAATACAATTATGTTTTGGAGTACTATGGAGACTCCTAAAAATTCAGAAACGCAAGGTCAAACCCTGAGTGTTTTTAGGTGTGCAAACCTGACTCATACAAATTTATGATGGCGAAAAGTTTTCTCTGTCTGTTACATATTAGAACACTCTGAAGAGTGACAGATCCCCAGTAGAATGAAAAAATGAAATATCAATATTAATATTTTAGTTCTTCTACCTCCATATGATATTATGTATTATTATTATCCTTTTACTCATTCACCCAACATTATGGTACCTACTTTCTTGGTAAGCAAGCAGAAACATTCAGCTTCCTAAGCACTAGTGCAAGGTAGATATGTAAGAAATGTGTATGGTAGAGTATGAGAGATATAATCATAACTTGTTCTGCCCATTCATGCTTGAGAAATAAATATGTTTCAAAGGTTTTTGATTTGGTAATTAGACCTTCTTGTGCTTGATCTTAAATTCATTTTGGAAGTAGTACTCTCATAATTCCTAACCATCACTTTTTATTAACTCTTGGGAATCCACCCTTTTGTGTATTGGGAGATTAACTGTAATCGGATTTCATCTCACTAAAGCACTGCTGTGTAAACTATTTCACCTCTTGTTTAATTGAGAAACTAAACGTGGAGAGGTTTTATGTTAACAAGGAAAGGATGAATATTTAAATTGGCCAGAATGGTGTAATGGCTCTTCTGAGTCTCTTAGTACATAGTTATTGACATTGCCTCTTTTCCTGTGCTTATGTAGTCCTTATTTTCAGGCATCTGCGAGGATTGGGAAATGCTCTGGAGTTATAAATAATACACTGGTAGCAGAATTGAGATGGTAAGTGTTCAAAACAAGCTCATCAGTGTATGTAAGCCATGAGCAAACAAACGCTGTATGTTTCTACCCACATATGTAATCAACTCTGAATTTTCAGAAAAATACAATTTCTGAGGACTAACATGTGGCAGAGCCTTTTCCCACTGGAGGAGTATAGTCACGGGGGCCAGTTCTTTTTGGTGACAACGCTGTTTACAGTTTTTAAAGTGTGGTCAGTGGACCCTCATCACAGCTGCCTAAAAAGAGTTTGCAAAAGGATGCCTAATACCAATGACCTTAGATTGACTGGAGAAATAAGTGTTCTTTGGAAAACAAAAATTGACAAGAACTGAAAACAACTGTTCTATTGCAATGTTTATGTTCTTGCTCTAGTGCAGGGTATCCTCCTGTGAGTAAGGAACTCCCCCAGTCATGTTTGCTGATGAATAGAATTTACACGTTGAGTAAAAGAACTGTTGGAATGTGCTAGTGTATTCAACCTTTTATTCTCTGTTTTAAATGTCTGTCCTTAAATCTAATAAAATCTAGGTCTCTGAAGGAGAGTACTGCAGATTGACAGATGTTTCAATTTGATGGGAGTTGAATTTCTATTCCTAAACCATTAATACTAAATAGACATGAATTTTCTGCACTTCAGCTGTATCACAAGAGTACTGATTGTGATACCTGAAACAGAAGGGAAGAAAGGTATGATGATAGTTTTGGAAGACTTGACTTCAGTCGTAGAGAAATGCCAAAAATATTTTTAATCCCAAACTTTTATCCTGTGCCTGTGGTGGAGGAAAAAGAAAAATGCCTGTGCCTTAAGAAGTCTGTATGAAATCCTAATCAGCAGGAGCATTCTTGGTGCTTAGCTACCTGGTTAATCTAAGAACTTGCCTGCAGTAATAGTTAAGTATTTCTTGCTGTGAGTTTTCAACTTCTTTTGAAGGTAGAGTTGCTTGGATGCTGACTGGGATGAATCCATGACGGAAGAATTGGGACTATGAGAGGAGAAAAATTTGTAGATTTTCCTACAAAAATTTCCATCTAGGTGTGGTGAAGTGCTGCCAGAGCACAGTTATGGTGGCACGTGTTGGGCTTGTGTCTGTTATGTCATGTCACGTCCTTCCTAGAAACCAGGAAGATGCTGCTGCTACTATTTGTCAGGATCAGTGATAACCTCTTACAGAAGCACTTTGGTTTGGTTATTGAATCCAGAAAACATCTTTATTGACAGCTTTCTAGGTATATGTACATTTTTTCTAGGATAGTTAACAGATGTGCTGTGAAAAAAATTGCTGTGCTCCCTCTAGAGATTGGGACATCTTGGACGTTTATATTTTGGTTATTTATCTGAATATTACAGAAGAGACAGATGTGAGGATTCTCTCTAGCAATGGATGAGGTGTGGATAACTGCAGATTCTGGATGATAGGAGAAAAGTTGCTTGCAAATTTGGAATATTTTTATAAGATCTATTTTTATAAAATCTATTTTGGCATGTTTTATTGGAAGACTGTAATTTTAAAGTTGTTAAAATGTGTAATTGTTCAGTTGAGCACTTAAACTAGTATTTCCCTTTAAGCACATGAATAACCCCGTTAAAGTGCATAGAGCGAATCTTATGCTGAAGTGTTTTGCTGAATCAAGTCCCTAGAGAATTTAATGAATGCAAAGAGAAATATATCTAAATATATGAGCATTGTTCTCAGGCCTGGTAGAAATATTTTTACTTTCTATATGTACTTCTTATTATAAGTTTCTCTTGAATGCAGTTTGAATATAATTTTGCTGTTCTGCAACCCAGATGCAGGAAACATGCCATAAATATTGTACCCATCCTTAGCTGCTTCCTTTCCTCCCCCACAGTTGCATTTGTGTGTCATGCTATATTAATGTTACTATTTTATAAAGAATTTATAAAATTCTGGACAGGAATGAGATACTTTCGTGCACTGTTCCATACTGTTCCGTAAGCACAGAGAAAGTGCAAGAGCACCTACCTTCCTACTGCAGTCCACTATTATATTGGTCACTTTGCCCAAGAAACTCTGTTATCACTTTGATAACAGGATTAAACCACTGTTATCAGTTAGACTTATTCATAATTCATTTAGGAAGAATCAGCCCTGGGTCTGAGCAGCTCTCTGCTGCAATAGTCGATTAGCTGGGGTCATGCAGAGCAGTGTCTGCTAACATTTCCATGGAAAGATTTGCAACTGGGCTCCCAGGAGTCTTTCAGACTGCACTTCTTTTTCAGACCGGAATCAATAGCTAAGGCTCCCCATTTAGTCTTTTTTTTCTTTGGGTTGTAGGTGGCCAGAATTGCAAGGCAGAGCAGTTCTCTCACCAGTAGCTGTGGGTGGAGCTCAAGGTGACAATGTTAATTTTAGGCATTTTGGTAAATATCCCAAGTGAGACCAGAAAGTCTGGGCCACCGTGGCAATTCAGGAATTCTCACTGATGTGATCAGTCATTTGTTTATCTCACTTGACTAGTGGATTCACAACTCAATTTTGGCTTAAATACCTGTTATGTACCTTTAGTTTACCTGCGTGTCTTTGCTGTTTCATTTTACTCTGGGCATACCCATCAAGTTGTGTTGGACAATGATCAAAGGTAAATGTGTCAGAAAGAGTCATGTTTTAGAAGCCTAAATATGATACAGTGCTTGTGAAATGCTTCTTGATTCTAAATAATTGATTTCATTTTGTTGCGGTTTTAGAACCATTAGTGGACTTGTCAGACTTCTCAACCTTCTCTTAGAAGAATGAAGGACAGAGTTTTCAAAAGACATTGTTTTCCTTTTTAATAGTTAAAAAAAATGTCGTCTTCATGTATTGTATGAATCATGGAATCTAGAGGTAAGGAAGATCTGTTAGTTTATATACTCCATTGCCTTGCTCCTGCAAAGTGGTTCTCTACCATAAACTTTTCTAGTGCTTTGGGCAATTTAATTTTAAATATCTCTGCAAATAACAGGATTTTCACTGCTTCCCTAGGTAAGTTATTGAACATTTTTTTCCCCAAAAAACTATTCCATTACATACATTATATTTAGCTTACATATATAGATGTATAGATGGATATAGATATTTTTCAAAAGACAGCAATTTGTTATCTAATATTTTCTGGGCTAGGTAGGAAAAAAATGTAAGTGCTTTCCAGTCCAATGCTATATATACCCAAATGCCTTAGCAAAGGTTGAGGCTTTGCAATTACATTTTCATATCTGTTTTGTTGCCATAAGGGTTCCCCAAAGAGTGAGAAAGGATATACTATTGAAAAAAATCTCAAATACGTCCTGACTTAAAAAATAAGCATCTCCTATTGCCATGACTACTTATCACAGCCATTTAGTGTACTGTTAATTGCAATGACAGGTAAAAAAAATGAGATCTGTAAATTATATCTCTTTATTTTAAATTCATGACTACGTATCTTTAATAACTGTCCTTAATAATTCTTGCTGCCAGGCACTGCAGATCCTTATAGGCATTTCTTCTGAACCAGCAGTGTTATTGTTGAAATAAATTGCACAGGTCTTGTTCTTTTAATCGCTCAAAAAGATTAAAGATCAAGTAAAGAAAAACATTTTAGTGGCACAAAAAGTTAGCGTTCCCTTTCATTTTGTTTCACCCTTTAATGAAACTGTAACTGTTCCCGCTAGAAGTATTTTTGTAACACATCTATTTGTCCATAAATATAATGATTTGTCACCTCTTTGGGACAACTTATGTGATAACAATGACTTACTGTGTAAGAGTGTACAACGAGGGGATGATTAATAGGAGTTTCAGAACAGAAAACAGGTCAGTACAAGAAAATAAACCTAAAAATACAGCTTGCTAGAGCAGCTCATATCAAACTAAAGATAGCATTCTCTCAAATTTACCAATTCCATATAAATATTTAATGTTTTAATACATATTTTTGTTCATTTTCTGAGTATCTCGAATCGAAATAGATAAAGGTCTTCCAATACTTATTGTCTTGGTAATATAATCATTCATGGTTAAAAACTGGCAGGTTTGATACCCTTAATGAATTGTATCTTAATGAAATATCATGATACCTAGCTGTAGATCTGTTGACTATGACTAAAAAAGGGATTTGATCTTCATCCCCTAATTGCACACATCAAATTTCTGATGTTTTCTCTCAAAAATTGTAAGGTCTTAAGAAGTTCTGTTGCCCACCCTTCCTAAAAAATATTCGTAGGATTTAGGCCCCTGCTAAAATGTTTGAGGTATTTAATGACTTTTAAAATAAGTTGTGTCTGACTTTTGTATGCATTCTTTTTTAAAGATTTTAGCTTTATATATAGGCTGCCTGTGGAGATATTTTCCTCAAAATAAAAACACGAAATGAGGTACAAATGAATCCACAAGAAAGTAGTGCTCCCATTTGAGGAAGTTTTTGCCACTTTTGGTAGTTGAAGGTGCTGAACAAAGTAAGCAAATGAGCAAGCTTATTGCCCAGGAAGTTAAAAATAGAAATCTTCAGAATCTGTGCATTCTTGAAAGGAACCTCTTGGACTTGGATCAGTTCCTTGGGAGAAATCTTCCCACCAAAGCTTCAGAGGAAACATCAGATACTTAATAGATTAGGAATTTGCTGGATAACCAGCACTGATGAGAACCAAACCCACCCTGAGTAAACGTGATTAGATTCTGAAAAAATTAGTAAATTTTCATTAATCAGTCTTTATGTCCCCATGCAATTTCCAGAAAGTAAAATCTTATTTCCTTTAAAAATTTGTCTTTGTCTATTTCCCACTCTTACCCTGAGCATTTTTAAATTTTTAAAGCTGATGAATATCTACAGTCATCTCTCACCTCATACATCTACACTGCAGTCTAGCAATGCAGCTATAGCTGCTCAGGATGCACCTGAGCCGGTCTGGAATTCCATTTAGACTGTTTGATGTATTTAGATTTTTAACAATCTCTACTGAGGCTCATCCTGCCTTGGGATGGGCTTTTATCAGTGTCTAAGATGGTTAGTTTAGTGGGCTTGGATATGTGCACCCAAGCTATCCTGCCTAGTGGCAAATCAGCATGGACTTTATTCCACTCAAAGTTGCATGGGGTAAAGAAAGGTCAGTGTGTCCAGATCCCTGTGGAGGGAATAAAGGAATTTGCAACATCTGACTGGTCTGCAGGGGCTTCAAACTGAAAAAAAATACAATATGGGAGTTGCATCATTGCCTTGAGAGTTTACAATATTTGGTTTCTCTCCCCAACAAATGCATAAATGACCAAATCTGACAAGAGCAATGGATCTGAACAAATTAACCTTAATAGAATCTTCCAGTCTCGAGTATTCTGCCCAATCCCAAAGTCATTTAGCATAAAAGCAGTTGAGCAAACCGGTGTCAATTTCTTGCGTTACTCACACCCCTCTTAGATTACTTATCTGAGATTTATTTTTACAAGCTTCAATTTTATAGTAGATTTTTATTACCAGTGATAGAAAAAGATATTTTACAGCAGAATGTAACAATATTACAGTGTCTTGCCCTTTGTTCAATACTATATTTTATTGTTTTTTCTTAGTAGTGGTAACAATAATAATACTTAACATTTGTAGTACCCCATGTATTAAAAAGAGCTTTGCTGCCAAGATTTCAGTATATTCTGTAGACTAGCTAGATATTGTATCTCCTTTTTAGAAATACCATGAGAGGGAAGATCTAAAAGCTACGCTTAGGAAAGTATCCATCATTGTTGCTCTCTGAATTCTTTCTTGTACTGTATAACTCTAATTTCCAAAAACTCCTAGCACACCTGCCTGTCCTGTTACCTTCAACATTCAAAATTAATTACCCTGAGAGTAGGAACCAAGAAGGATAATTGACAGGGTGTCTGCCCTTGGGTTAGAGGGCATTTCTTCGTATGTGCGTTCTTTCCTTCAGTCTCCAGCTGTCTCATACCATACCCCCGGCATATGCCCATCCATCTTGCAGCCACAGTTCCACTGCTGCACACCTCAGCAGGCAAACCTCAGTCTCTAGAGAGTCTCCAGTCACTCTACTTTTCCCTCTCACTTTCCATTCGTTGATCATCTCAGCATTCCTGCATATTATCTCCTGATTTATCCATGCATTCTCTCTAGTTCTAGTCCCTTCCTACCACATTCCTTCTGTTCTTCCATTCCGATGCTTGCTTGCAAATGGATGAAGAATCTTACTGTATAATTGCAATGAAATTAGCAGCCCGAAAGAATGTTAGAATTAAGACCAATGCTCCAACATATGTTACACTCCGCCCTTGCTACCGCCCTCTTTTGTATGCAGGAGTTCACATTTGGTTCTGCTTTCCTTCCCTCCTACACTTAAATTTCCTACACACACACATCTGTTTTCCTTTCTCCAGTCAATTGTAAGATTTAGCTGCTTAAATAAAATTACTGTTATATTTGTGGGTCTGTAGATGCAACATTCAGAATGAAAATATAGTCAATTTTATCTGCTTATGGTAAATTTTGTAGAAGAACATGCGATGAGAGTATTTCTTGTCCAGGAAAAGAGCAGAAGACAGCATGGAAAATTGTCATATGAGACTCTGTGGTCCCTGTACTTGTATTATTTTACAATGTAAGGCTGATGACTTTAGTGTGTGATATTTAATATGCATTAAAAAATTCTTGTATTTTTCGGATTTTTTTCACATGCTGCGTATACATCAATGTATTATGTAGGGTAGTATATGAGGCTTTTTATCACTGAGGTTTTGTCAAATCTGGGTAGAAAATAAAATTAGATAATCCTCTTTTTCATTTGGGGGGATTTTTTTTTTACCTAGTTTATCTCTTCCAATGTTGGTTTAAGCAAAAATAAAAAAATCTGATCTGAAATGGGCTTTTGAACAAAGGTCTAATTTAAATATAGATAGAAAAGTGCAACATTTTCTTGTTTTACTGCATTTTGTGCATTCCAGAAAGTCTGCTAGTGCATGTTGATAATTATATACAGAAAAACCCAAATACATATATTTGTGTATCTCTCCCTCAAAATGTTTTACATGTTGAGGATGCTATCCTCCAGAATCTTCCAGTAGCAATTTTATGGTTAAAGTTGTAAACCACTTTTTTCTTGAAAGCTTTTAATATTGACTTTCATAGAGGAAAAACTGTTCTCTTTTACATTTGAAGTGTGATATGTACTCAAAAATGGTGCTCAGAAAGGGCTCAAATTTAGCTGCACAAGCTGTTTTTTGAGAGACTGGAAACTGAAAGGAAATTGTTTTAATTTTTACAGAAAAAACCCTTTGCTTTTGATAAAACATATAGAAATGTCATGTCTGGAGACCTAATAACTAGCATGAGAAAACATTGCTGTTATTTTTATGTAGGTAGGCTTTTCCCTATAAGATTATGTTCAATGCACTGGAGATACTAGAAATGCTTGAATATCAATAAAAATAAAAAAAACCCGTGTGTGTGTGTGTGTTAAGTCTTGCAAGACCAAACAACTCTTTTTACACATTTAGCAGAACGGTACCCCTGGGAACCAAGTGAGGAGAAAAAGGCATAGTTGAGTCTGTAAACCTGCAGAGATGAGATCTCTGGGCACATTTAGTAGCTTGATACTACTGAAAAGAGGATTTCAGGTTCTGTTATCCCCTGCTTCCTCTTCCACCCTCCCTTACTTCTGCCTCATGGTCCAACGTTTTAGTTTTTTACAGATGCTATTACTTGTTCAGCTACTCAAGAGGGGATTCAGCTCATTGAGTAAGCAGAAAGCAGAAGGTTTTTTCCTGAACCAGGCAGGCCTTTGCAATTTTATTTGTTATATTTGTCGTGGGAAAGTGTGTACAAACACAAAACAACAGACAATCACAGTCTGGAAAAACATATGATATTTCAGAAATCAGAAGGATTTACTTGTGTGCTTAAGCCATTACTAGTTCAAAACACCAAAATTTAAAAAATGAATTTATCTTTGCCAGTGGAAAATAAAATCAGAGTATTTTAATGGATAATAGGATACCAGAATGATGCTTTCTGAATTTCTGCAGTCCCAGTCACACCAAAGTAATTGAGAAACAGTGTTGTTCTTCTCATTTAAAGGTCTGCATGGATGCTAGGATTTCACAAACATTGACGAAGTCACGGTTAAATTGGCTTCCTCTTCAGTTTTAAAACTGGCAAGCTTTCTTTCCCTTAATCTCTCTGCTTTTAGCCCCTTGTGTTTTCCAGAAAACTCAGAGGCAGATTGAATCCTCTACCTTTTTTTGTAATTGCAGCCCCTTCCCCACTTTTTTTTGGTTTGTTCAGTGCTCTTTAATAGACAAACTGTGTTTCCTTTCTATTGAAAATTATGAAGTAATGGGTAAAACATCAGGAATTATTAATCAAAATGCTGAAGTCTTCATTCCATAACAGAAAAAATTGAAGGTGCTAGACTAAGCTCATAACAGAAAAATATTAAATGTACTAAACTAAGCTCTACTACAGCTTTTTTAGGTTTTCTGCTCCTTAAAAAGCCTGGTAGCGTGAATGTTTTTTCAGATCATGCTTAATGACAATAATGGGTTTTGATGCAAAGTATCTTTCCCTGTGCGCCATATGAAAGCACCATATCAATCTCGATTTTTGAAACATGGTTGTTACTGAATCAACGTGTAGTACTTCATTTCTGCAGCTATCCTGAGACTTCAGTAAAATGTGTTCTGAAAATACTTAGCCTTCTAAAAGGCCAGAATTAGACATAACATCTTTGTAAGTGCATGTGTTCAAGAGTAGGATATTTTAAGACCTTCATTTTAATCTAAGTGTGTGTTTGCTATTAGCTACAAAGGTCAGGCCTTCAAAGAGTGTCCTGTGCACAAAGAAAATATGTGAGTTTGCTTTTTTTGAGGCACAAGATGGGTACTTTTACTTTTAGCTACTGGCAGTGGTGAAGACAAAAGAAACTTAAGCAATGGTTCATCATATTTTAGTCTGATTCCAGCATTTTTTCCCATTTGAGTATAGAGATACTCTCTGAACAGCAATAACTACAACCCATCTACAGTGTTGAGATGCTTATTACTGCACATGTCATGAGAGGGACCCTCTCTTTGTAAGGAAAAACTATTTATTATGCCTGGTATTAAAATTTAAATGCATCGTCTTATATTTCCTCTCTCGAGAAGAAAGAAACCTTGTATGAGGGAATGAAGTCTTATGCACACTCTGAATACTGCAATAACAATTGTTCTATAGACAAAGAAATCACAAAAGGAATTCTAGATGCACAATAGAAGGATGACAATGATAAATTAGCTGAATTTACAGCAAAGAAATTGTTGCACAACTTGACTCAAATACCAGTAATATTATAGAACTGCATAGTTGATTCCTCTCTGGAAATAGGATACTGAACAAAAAGCAGAAAGGTCAGTAATGCCATTTGTCCCATTGGCCTTCTAATACCGTACAGGAAATAGATTGTTTTGAAGTTGTCAACCATACATTACATAGATTACAGAAAAAAAGCCAAAAAAGAAACAACAGAGTTTTGAGGCTTTGTTTCCTTCTTTTTGCCTCCAGCAGTTGAGCTTGGAATGGAAAAAAAAAATAAAGCTACTCTCTTGACACATCACTAGTTTACAGCTCTTTAATTATAAATCTTAACTATGACCTAAATGCCTTCCAAAATGTTTAGTTTCCTAAAATCCAAAATTTTGATGTAAGACTGCCTAAACAATTTCAGAGCAAGCAGTTTTCAACGTGAGAAGTATAGAATGAGCCCCACTTGGGCATTGTCACAAGAAGATTTATTTGAGAGCCTGTTGCTAAATCTTGTCCTTCAGTATGCACATCCAGAGTCTTTGTGATTACTATAACCTATGCAGATGAACAAGCTGTGTTGCAACTGTTTTTAGAAATGTTTTGTTGCCATTAATTTAGCAGTCACTTTTCTTTTTATGGGTTTTCCTCATTTCAGAACTTGAGACTTATCTACATGGAGCAATTCATGAAAATTAATGTGAGTCAGCTAAAGATGTGACTTAGAAATAGATCTGTTAAACATCATTAAAACCCCTAAGGACCTTCTTCTCCAGAATTCAAGTGGTCCTAATTTAATTTAATTTACTTCATCAGTGAAGTTAGATCATTCAAATGCAGTTCTAAAGGAGAACATCCACATTAGGGTTTAATGCGGTTTTACAGCTTCTCTTTAAAGTAACATTTTTAGTTAATTCACTTTCCTGATTGTCCCCATATAAATAAATCCCTAATCCCACAAGTGTTTTTAGTTCTGGCTAATCCTTGACACTACTTAATAAGGGACTGCCTAATCCAGATAGTGTCTGTACCAATTGCTGTGTTGGAAAGCATCCAACTTCCAATCTCTGCTGCATCTGGTAAGACTCGATCTCTGATTTCAGCTTTACCAGCAAACTGCAGGGCAGTTGCAAGGCAGGCTGAACTTAAGGTGGTTTTGTTCCCCAAATCAATTAGCTGATACTAATACAACAAGACTTTCATCTGTTATCCAAGCTAAAAACCTTTTAAGCTGATCTGTAGGGGATATCTTTAGCATATTCATCCAGACTTTCCCTCAGGGGGTAAATAATTTTCAGGTAAATGTCATGTGTGAGAGGATGCTTGANAGATTTAAATTCCATGCTGGATTTCATAGATGTCAGTTAGCAAAGGCTGCCTGGATGATGTATAGGATCAGTATATTTTCAGCAGACATCTCAGTTCCTCAGGCATTTAGGTAATTTTGGGTGCTTTGCATAGACGATGCCATTATATATTTCTCCAAAAGGAGTTAATGCGGGTAGGAAATGACCCATTTGAGCTGTATTATTAAACCAAATCTGAACCATTATGCTTCTGTTTTGTTTGCTTTTAAGTGGAACGTTGAAGTAAAGACAGAGATGAAGACAAATGTTGATAGTGAGGACACTGGAAGTAGAATCGCCCTCATGGTACACAGAGATGTAATTTTCAGCCTTGTGGCAAAACTGTGTGATTGATCCTACTGTACATGTGGGCTGGTTTGGGCTGGGGTAGAGTTAATTTTCTTCACAGTAGCTAGTATGGGGCTCTTCTGAATTTCTGGTGAAAATGGAGTTGATAATACAGTTTGTTATTGCTGAGCAGGTCTTGTACAAAGCCAAGGCCTTTTCTGCTTCTTGTACTGCCCTGCCAGTGAGTAGGCTGGGACTGCACAAGGAGTTGGTAGGGTACACATCTGGGACAGCTGCCCCTCACTGATCAAAGGCATATTCCATACACTGTGGCATCACACTAAGATTATAAAACACAGGGAAGAAGAAAGGGGGAGACATTTGGGGTGATAGCAGTTGCCTTCTCAAGTAACCGTTGGCTGTGGTGGAACCTTAATTTCCTGGGGATGACAGAACATCTGCCAATCCATGGGAAGCAGTGACTGAATTCCTCGTTTTGCTTTCCTTACATGTGTGGCTTTTGCTTTACCTTATTAGTCTGTCTTTATCTCAGCCCAGGAGTTTTCTCACTTTTGCTTTTCTGGTTTTCTCTTCGATCCCATGAGGGGGGAGTGAATGGTCATTTGAGTTGAGTAGCTGAAAATAATGAAATGGGTGGACAGATGCATCATTCATTTGTATGAAGTTGGCCACAGAAACAGTGCTCCTTATCTATGCTGGCCTTCTGAGCTGCCAGATTCAGAAGAGACTTTTAAGCTGAATTGCTTTTGGATCCTATCAACTATATTTATCAGTTTTCCACTAGCTGCAGTGTGAATGAGAACATCTAGCTCATGACCCTGTGTTTAGATACCCTAATCTAGAGGTAAGTCCCATCCTCATAACTTTTACTCAGCAACAAATGTGGATTTTTGATCTTTAGATCTGTTTGCAATCTTTAACATACTGATGCAGTAAATCTCACATTAGAGCTCTTAATCTTGAATGGAAACCATGCTGACTACAGGACAAAACAACCTCGCCCACATGTCTAGGATAGACATCTCTGAAAATTTGTAGTGGACTAGGTTTGCTCCTGCTGACATTATGGCAGTTGGGTATGGATGATCTGTATACTTCTGATTTTAGCAGTGCAGACATTTCCTCTTGTGGGAAAAAAACGCCAAACAAACAACAAGCCAACCAAAACCCAACACCCCAATAATCTTTTGAAAGTCTTCTGCTAATTACACTTGTATTTTAGATCTTGGTCAAAAGAAGGCAATTTCAGTGGCTAGATACCTACTAGTTCTGAGTTTATAATAGTGCAACAATATCATCATTGCTTCCTTCAACACTAAGTTTTCCAGAAAGGTTTCCTAGCCACATATTTAAAAAGGCCCTCAATCCTTAGCTTCTGAGCTCTGCTAAATCATAGCCTGAGGTGGTCTGGTTGGAAAATGAGAAGCCACTGAATAAGGAAAATGCTGAAATTTCACTCTCCATAGGGATTACCAGTTTCATTAACCTCAGTGAAAACCACATTTCACTAAATTTAGAGCTGCAGCAGAGCTCAATACAGATAATGCATTTAATATATGCTCTGGGCAGTGAAGTTGAAACTATTTTCAAGTAATTTTCTTCAGTGTTGGATGCAACCATCCTGCAAGTTTCCTGATAACTTAGAATTTTTCTTTCTCAAAACAGCAAGTGATACTGTTCCAAAGTAGCTAACAGTCTGTATGACAGAGGTGTATCATTTCACACAGTCATGTTTTATCACCATCTGGTATTATAATGTCACAGCATGATAGCACGTACACTTTAAAGATACGTTTTTTCTCAGTTTTGTAGTCATGTCAAACACTGTTGAATAGTGTAGAGGCTTTTCCTTTTCCGTTTTCTTTTTTCCTTTTTTTTCCATGTATGCATCTTAACTCCACCAAACTAACGAGAGTCCAGACTTGATGGGAAGGCAAAAAACACGCAGATGTATTCTCCTTAGGGAAACAAAGATGTAGAGATGGTGTAGTTATACAAGGCAACAGAAGAGTGCAAACAATAAAGTGGTGATATGCGAGAAAAACATAATTCTATGGGAAATATTGTTTCTTTTCTTCATAGTGTTGTTAACTGCAGAAGTACGACACAGAATTATACTGTATTATGGGCAGACATCAGATATTTATCTCACTTTTGATGGGATCAAATGTTCAGTTTTCTCCTTTGAAGCTTTTGATAATTACCTTTGACAATGTACAAGTAAGCTCAATTATGTAGTAAATATGAATTTTTCAGTAGTTAAGGTGATGTGACTTCATGGCCCTTGGCTGTGGCTCTTGGTAACAACAGTTATTAAGCAATACTAAAATGAAACAGAAATTTACTTGAATGTTTATGTATGTTCTGGAAAAATTATTTTTAGCAATGAGCTTCACACTTCTTCCAGATTAAATCTACAATTTGCTAGGACAAAAATCTTCGTCTCTAAGCAGATTTTTGGCTATGCATTTTAATCAGTTTCTGTTATTTAGCAATATTTAAGAATTTGGAGATTTTAAATAATTCTTTAATGCAGAGGAACTCATGCTATTACAAAGAAGTTGCTATAGGTCCCATCAGCATTGGATGGCCACCTTATGCGCTCTTTATTTCAAATTAGAGTAGGTGCAAATACTTGCACAGGGAAAAATCATATGGGAGCCTGGCCAGAAAGAGTTAAATATGTGGTGATAGAATTACATAATAGGAGGTGATGGAATTAATGTCTTGTGGAAAGATGACTGTTTTCAAAGTTATGTGCTGTGTTCTACATGGATAACTAGTAACTAAACCCTTCAAGCCTTTTGCACACCATTTCTCTAAAGGTCATATTTGTTACAGAAATTTTTACCAGTCACTTGCATTTCTTAGCAGGGACTTGTGTTCCTTGGGATTGAAATAACAGAAATTTACAGTCCTTCCTGCATTACTGAACAGGCAGAAGCATTGCATGGAATAGATATCTACTATAGAAAAAATGAACTAATCTACTGTATTTCTAGCATGGAGGCTCAAATGTGGCTAGAATTAATGACCGTAGAAATAAATGTTTTTGTCATTGTTCATTTAAACAATGGGATTATTGGAAAATTGCGCTGCTAAGGTCCCTACCACTTTCTTAGTTTTTCTTTTTTTTCTTGGTATGAAAGAGGTGGTAGCAAAGAAATCAAATTATATTAGAAGGGCTCCCAGTAAACATGTCATAGCAGCAGTATGGAAGTCTGTGGTCAAATTAGGAGTCAGATGATAAGCATTCATGAACAGTTCCATCTCAAACCGTGTAGTTCATGATTCACAGGAATTCTAGTTCAAATAAGCAACGACTGGGGCACTGCTCCATTTAAAAAATCTCTAAATTCAGGCAGATGAATTTTAAGTATGAAATCTGACTCTAGGGATGGTGAAGAGCTGTCTAGGAGTGAGCAGGGGTTTGGGGTGACAGATGCAGTCACTGTTTCCATGAGGCCTAAACACTGAGGAGTGAAGTCGATTTAGTGGTTGAAAAAGTGTTTTTCAGATAATTGATGGAATTGAGCCAATACAGTGTCTACTGTGTGCTCCATATGGTAAATGATAGATTCTGCTAGCAATGGATACGAAGCTTAAAGGATTTTTGAAAGAGTGCTCTAGTGAATTGCACAGCAGAGTTTTTCTTGTATTCCTTAACCTCTGTAGAAGAATAATGACATTAGGGAAAGAAATACACTTCTGTACATAAACAAATGGACCACAATCGTCTTCTGCTAGCTAGGAGCCTTATAGAACCCTTTCTCATTTAGCGGTTGTGGCAAAAGCAATCCCCAGTCTGTAGGATAGAAAATTAGCTGTTGTCTACTAAATTTCCTAGTAGCTTTAGTTAGGTGCTGCTTTATTTTGTCCCCTAGGTTGTCATGAACTGTTACTCATTGTGCTACAGGTGCCATCTTTCCCACTAAAGCTGACTTTGTAGTGCAGTGCAGGGTTGTCATATCTGTCCTCTTCTTCCCAAGATAGCTAACAGGTGATTGAAACGCTAATGAACTATCTTTACTGCTGGCTCTAGGCCATCCCGACTATGCAGACTTTCCACGTGCTGCTCTACCAAACTGTACTCCCTTTAATTTTCCAGACCCTTAGTTTCCTCTCACTGCTTCCTTCCAGTCAGTCTGCTTGCCTTTACCCTCCTGTCTATAACTCCAATATGCAGCCTACTCTAGGTGTGAAGTTAAAAGGATGAAGACACAGGAGATGAATGTTGTTGGTAGCAAGAGAAGTACTTTGAGCAGGCTTTTTTGTCCTTTGGTGATTCCTTGTAGGTACCCCCTCTTTGACAAAAGCTTAGAGTTTGAATTCCCTTGCTGAAAGAGACTATAAAATGCAACTTTCTCAAAGTGCAGTGAAATGCAGGTGAGATGAAGAGCCAAATGGTATTAGCATTAGGAAAAATAGTTAACTACCCTTTTTCAAAACTAGCATTCACCATTCTTGTGTATAATACACTTGCTTGTGCCTGTTGAGAAAGAGACAGTAAACGAATAACCTACTATCTTTCTTAGGAAGCCAGTTTAAGGAATTGTTTTCAATATCTCTCCACCAAGTGGAGTTGACTACAAATTAGTATATTTCCTCTGTGAAATGGGTGTATTTTCTATTATTATTCTGTCACACCAGAGCCTGTCTGTTACTTGCTGTGATACTGCTAATGTTGTGGCACCTTCATTCCACTGCTCTCTGTAAGCAGTTACCTCTTGTCTACAGTGAAGATGAATGTAGAACAAAACGTATAATAAGGTGCCTTAGGATAATGATGACCAGAATACTTTTATGAATAAAAGCCATTAGTTTGCAAAAATAGACACTGGAAGATGATAATTGTTGCAAGGATATACAGTCATACCTCAGGTTCACAGGTTATTCCGAGTTGGAAGGGACCCACAGGATCATCTAGTCCAACTCCCAAGCAAACGCCCACCCAGAGATTGAACCTACAATCACAGAACCACGAGCACCACACTCCTTTCATCCCAGCCTCCCATCATCTAGGCCATGTCACTTTGCTCCTTGTCCAGTCTTTTCTTAAACACCTCCAGGGATGGCGACTCCACCACTTCGCTGGGTAGACCATTCTAATGAGAGATCACTCTCTCTGTGAAAAACCTCTTCCTAACATCCAGTCTAAACCTCCCCTGACGCAGCTTGAGGCCATAATCACTTGTTCTGGAGCTGGCAGCCTGAGAGAAGAGATTCGCACACACTCGACTACAACCTCCCCTCAAGTAGTTGTAAACAGTAATGAGGTCACCTCTGAGCCTCCTCTTCTCCAGACTGAACAACCCCAGTTCCTGTAGCTGCTCCCCATAGGGCTTGTCCTCCAGTCCTTTCACCATCCTTGTTGCCCTTCTCTGGACCCTCTCAAGCAGCTCAACATCCTTCTTAAACCGGGGAACCCAGAACTGGACACAGTACTCAAAATGTGGTTTGACCAGCGCCAAGTACAGGGGANCTGCCTTTTCCTCATCTCTAGTTACAGTATTCCCCTCTGTATCCAATAAGGAGTGAAGGCTGTTGCAGCCTCTCTTTTTACTATTGATGTATTTGTAGAAACATTTCTTGTTGTCCTTGACAGAAACAGCTAGCTTGAGTCCCATCTGGGCTTTTACCTCTATAATTTTTCTCCTGCATGGTTTGATGACCTCCTTGCCTACACACAGCTAATAACTTCAGCTAGCCACTTGTTGAGATGATACCAGTTAACTGACAACTTATCACCACCAGGCTACAAGTGAAACAATAGTTTTAAAGTTCATGGTTCTTAAACCTTCTGATTCCTTATATCATAAGTTTTTTTGACATTCTTCTGTTCAATAATGTTCTATTCTCTAATGTTCTTGTTCTGTACTTTACTTGTCCTGTCTACTCCAGTTGTGCCCAGCAAACCCCTTGCAAGATGCGAGTTTGTATAATTCACTATTTATTATAAATGATCCTGCCTCATTTATAATTAAGAAATCAATTTCCTGATAGTATTATGGACATTCCAGAAGATAAAAAGAAGGTATATTCATAAAGCTGATTGAAGCTGGTATCAGTGAGAAAAAAAATTACCTGTCCAGTTGAATATATATGAATGTTGATAATAATTACATGATATGGCCTGCTTAAAACTGCTCATACTCCATCACTCTCATGACAAAAGAAAACTACTGTGATCAATGTCAGAAATGATCGAGTTCTATTGCAAAATATTTCTTTATTTTTGAAGAACAAGTGTTCATTTTTTAATCTAAAACTATGTGAACAGCACACATTTTAGGATTATGCTAAACAAACAACCTCAAGTTCTCAATGAATTTTAATTTTTCCTCTAGTTATTCACAGATTGAATGTTTGTTCACTCATGCAGTCTGAGTGACTAGGAAGCTGTTTTTCCTTGTCTTACATTAAGCTGTTTTTCCTTGTCTTACATTCATTGCCTACTGAAGGGCTAAGTGTAGTGTGTCATGCCTATTCAGTGTGGATCATGTGTGTCCCTATGAAAAACTTGCGTGTTCTTTACAGGGCTGTACCCAGTTGAAACAAGGTGCAACAGCAAGCTACAAAGCTGCTGAATATGATGCATCATGGATCATTCTTTAAGAAGATACATTTTGAACTATGTTCCAAAGCTTTATGCTTTTTACTCTGTTTCTAATTGACTCTTGCTATCTCAAACCCCAAATCTCTTAAATTTCCCTTTTACTGTTTAGACGATTTGGCTGCCTGCTATTAGGTATCTATAATTGAAAGAGTTGACATTTATATGCTTGCTGGAATTGCACAGATGAAAGGAATTCAAAATTTTAAAACCATTCAGCAGAGATAAAATTGGATAGATCCACAATAACTTATAATGTGTATAGATTTCACATTTCAGACTTCATGCTGGTGTTCTTTTATTGTTAAGTTGTTTGTATGTACATAGCCATCATTTCAGCAAACACCTCTTCAATAGTATAAGCAGTTGGGCAGGAAAGCTAATTTGGCAGAAAACATAGAATCATTTGCATTAATAACCATCTTTATAAAAATGTTTATCATTGGAGCTGAGAAGTTTTCACATTTGTTTATGACAGAGAGTTGTAAAAAGTTTCTCTCTCCTGAGAGAGGGAAATGATACCAGGTCATTACTGTCCTTCACAGAAACACTGAGGGGAAATACTCCTAATATGTATTTCTTGATTCAAATTCTAAAAACAGTTTTATAGAAATAGTTATTCTGATCAGATATCTCCAGTAAATTAAAATCCCAGAAAAATGCTAGAAAATAGAAACTACAAGTGTGTGCAGCATACAGGGCACACTTCAATGTGTCCTTAGTTATAATTTTTTTATGACCTGAGGTAATCTGAGTGAATTTCAGATCAGGGTGTATGAAATGAGATGAATAAAGCTCTGCTCTTGGAAGCTGTTATTCATCAATCAATTAACTCAGAATTTAAAAAAAAATTCTCATCTTCCTGCTTCAGCTATATTGAATTAAAGTGTGACACCCAGGGAGTTAAATTTTCTCCTTGAAATATATACCTTGATACAGTGTTTGAACTTCCATATGCTTTCTGAGGTGAGCAGATGTGGCCACTTCTACTGCAATGTGAAGTCAGAAAACACGGTCTGTCTCTTCTTCTGGAAAAAGGCAATATGCCTCTATGTAGATATTAAATCTTAAGTAAGATTAAGCATATTTTGGTGAATAGAAAATAGCTGATTTTCCTTATAGGCAATGTAGTCTTCATTTTTGTAATCAGTGCCATATCATGTATTTATAGCAGTTTGTTTAATTTTTAAATGTGAAATTTATCTTTAACTGCTGGCTTACTCTAAAGAACATCATGCTAAAAACACAAGATGGGAAACGCAAGTTATTTCTCAGATTGGCCAGAACTATTATAGGATGTTCTAGATTAACACAGGAGTCATTGACTAAAGAGCCCTCCACAGTAAATAGCACATTTCAATGGCCATATTTTAATGTTCCATCAAAATATTGTGATATATTTTCCATGTTTAGCTGGTGAGTCAAAAACTATAGGAAGAGCTTAGAGTTTATTTTTAGTAGCTCATATGTTTTAGAACATTCCTATATGCATTTCGATTTAGAAACAGTAATGTTTAAATATTTAACATAACGTGATTTTAAATGTGTCTTTTATCCTTTTCTTGGCAATACCATCATGGTGTATGATCAAAGAGTAAATTTCACTATGTTAAAGGTTTTTCTGTCAGAATAATATGCCGCTTTATTAGGCACAGTCTTTTCAGATATCCCATGCAGTTGACACAGTTCAAGTGAGTTAAGATATACAAGAACAGTGATGGAATTAAATAAAGCTCATCATTTCCCAAAATCGCTAATTTCATTTGCATATGTCTATTTTGTATGTGCGACACAAGCACGAAGTTTAGAAAATTTGCTTTCCCAGTAAATACATAAAGTTGTGATGGCTAATACTTAAATTTTCCTGTTTTGAAAGGAATTCTCTTTAACATAGTTTCAGTCTTGCTTAAGTGAGTACCTAGCTATAAAGCCAAGATGGGAAAGACATTTATTTGCTAACAGCTGCTGCCACTACTGACTCAACATCTGACTTCTCTAGCTGCTGTTAAATCATGTACAGTTCCTTGGGTTGGGAAAGTAAATAAAGAAAACTGAACGTAGCAATCTTGTGAAACCAGGGCATACATAAATTAATCTGGATGCATGTGGCTTTGGTGTTAATTGCTGTGTCAGCATCTGTATAAATGGCTTTTTAAAAAGCCAGGTTGGTGTTATAAACATGGAGTCTTCTTGTAGAATTGTCTAGTACATGGTGCAGAAACATGTCAGCAGCAATAATTCCAGAGAGACACACCTTCCCCTTGAAATGTTATTAAATGGAATATAAAGCTAGGGGTAAACAGATTACCTGGAGGGACCTTTAAAAATGTGATGGATTTTCCAGACAAAATAATCTACACAAATAAGGAAGTGGTTAAAAAAGTAATTGAGTGTATGCACAAAGGAATAAAGATGGGAAAATGACAGTAAAGGTTTTCTGCACTATCCTTTTGGGAAAAGATAGAAAGGAAGCAAACCACATGATGTGGTGTCTGAAACACTGGGAAGACTCTGTTAGTGCTTATTGAGTAATGTGACATCCACAGAAAGAGATCATGGACAGTAAGCTGTTTTTCTATTTTTGTTATTTTCTACTTAAAGACAAACAGAAGAGGAAATAATAGTAACAAGACCTGGGAACTCCTGTAGCCCTGGAAACTCTGGAAACATTAAAGATTCCTTGTTAATGACAGATTTTTAGGTGACAGAAAAGTTTCTCACAGGAACCACTGTCAAGAGGTGTACATGTAGTGCAACAGCAGTCCTTCCTCTAAGCATGACTGTTGCATTGTCCTGGGAAGGTGTCTAATAGGATACCTTCCTATTACTAGGATACTAGGAAAAAAGCCCAGACTGATTTACTGGCTCACAATATAGAAAATGAGGAATTAGGAGACATTGAGGGTGATATTGTGATCTAGGGCACACATCAGAAAGCAGTATGAAAAGCAGAAAAAACAAGTGCATAGTGTTTGGAGAGGTATAAGGACTAGACGTACATACTTCTTATCCCAAACCTGAAACTAACATCAGTGAAGTAAGCGGATGTATGGGTAGTGAAAGAAGCCTATAGAAGAAGGTGTCTGCCATGTGTAAGTGATCCCTAAATTAGTATATATATATGTTCATGTCAAATAATGTTTGAAGCTATGTTATTAGACTGGCAATCAACTATATTCCAGCTCCACTGTAGTACCAGCTGGTAGCTGAGATGGATAAGTGGTTAGATTTAAGAAGGATGTCTACCAACTGGTGAAAAATACTAAAACCTTTCTGAAGTCAGTGAAGTGAGTACATATTTTCTGTAAGGACCAATCCTCTTCAATGATCTGTTACCTGTTAGAATTTCTAGTACGTAGTCCACATGTGGGTGTACCTCCCACTGTTGAACAGCAATTAAGTCCTTGATGGAAAAGAGAAATTAGATTTGTCTAGCAGCATGCAAATAGGAGACTGATAATACAGTTCAAGGAAAAGGACACCTACAGTGCAGGATTGTTTTAGAAGTATATTCCTATGTTTACTATTTGAGACAATGAAATGTTTTTAAACTCCCCATAGAAAGGAGTTGGCAAATCTATCAACTACCACACTGTGTATGGTAATTACTTACAGCAGACCACAGTAGTAATCTAGTTCCACAAAATATGAGGGACTCCTTCAGGTAATATCAGAACCTATACTGAAGTCACACTAAAAATGAATCACTAGCCTTATCTGGGGACTGAGGATGTAAGACCTGGATTGAGATAAAAATACGTACCATTTTAGGTGAAGTCAAGTACATGTTTTGGTATAATAAGGCGAGGCAACTACCTTTACTTATAACCATTGGGCTAGCACTGCTGGCTACAGGTAGGTTTAAGTACGATCCNCTCTCAGCTAGCTCCAGGCTTCTGTCTCTGGGCTCCAACACATCAGCAGTGTTGTCCAGTTTTTACCTCTCCATCTTCAGTCTTAATGCTTAGACGGATTCTGCGGTCCTGGTTCTCTCTCTTTGGTCCATAGGTTTTCACCATGGTCAGTCCAATTCACAAGCAGCAGCGGGATGCCTGGAAGAACATCTCTACCCCTTCTCTCGTGGGCCTGGGGCCTTCAAATCTCTCAGCCTCCCGACGCAGGTTCTGAGCTGGCACGCTACATCTTACTACTGACACTTTTTTTTTCCTCTCTCCCAAGTATGTTGTCCGCAGAGACGCCTTTATCTCTACTGTATAACCCTGAAGGCCCTGGCAGCACGGAAAGCTTAGGCAAGAACTGAGCTGTTAACCCCCTCGCTACCAGAGCAGCAGAAAACCCCCTAAACCATAACAGATCCGTCTTCAAAAGAGTTCTAATGTCAATTGAAACATACACTAGAAGAAGTCCTAAGAGCAGTACTGATGGCATTATTGAATTTAACGACGCATCAGGGAACAAGTAACACGAGTCCATGATATGAAGGTGTAACAATTTATGAACAAGTACTGTGAAAAGTATATTAACAAAAACATGAAGGAAAAGTATGTTGGTGAAAATATCAAGGAGAGGGTGTCTGGGCTCTGTAGACTTTGAGGATGTAATTGTCAGGCCTTGAGATGCTGTTAGGAATATGTAAGATTGGTGCAAATGGTGGAAGTCAATGAGGATGAATAACTGTCTTCCTAGATATTGCATGCTCTTACAACTAGCCTTGGAGACAGGACATAGTCCATCAAAGAGGAGGCATGGATCCAAGAACAAGCATTTGAAAAATAAAAATACTATTGCTGAGGTATTTGCCTGAAGTACTTGTCCTGATGGAAGTCAAGGATGCCTAAGGCATCTGCTTGTAGAAGTTGTTAGAAAGGATCAAGAGACATGAAAAATGGCTTTCAGAAAGAGCCATGGACCAAGGTTTTTTGCAAACTAATACTTATCAGAAAAGCTGCATTCCAGGTATACTCAGATTGAATGTTGTGAAGAGTCCAGAACTATAGCGTGGAACAAGAGTCACTACTAGAAGCAGACAATGAACTGGCTTTCCTGAACAGTGTACAGATCTCTGTGAACTGGATTCCAGCTGTGGACTATTATTATATTTTCTTCTTTTCTGCATATGTGCTCTCTCTCTCTCAGCATAACTCTGTACTGAGGTGTGGATTAACGAGTTTATACGTACTACAGCATTGGCCAGATTGTGAGGACTAAGTACCACATGAAGCTACCTCTTACACGAGATGACAGATAAGCTATGTGGTTGAGACACTTTATTATAGAGAATTGAGTCATAGCCTTAGAAGTTGGTATGAAATGGACAACACAACATGTGAAATGATAGACATAACTAGGTCCAGTCAGAGAGCCTGCTTTCTTGACAGACATAAATATCTAATGAGGGTATATATTCGTCTGGATGATGAATTCAAAGCCAGTATGCAATACAGTCTTTACACATCTCGATTCTGGCAGGATAGATACTACTTCTGGTAACAGTCACCCCTAAGACATGACACACAATTCTGGGAAGTGCCTTTCTGAGGGACATGCAGGCAAGAGCTCTGACTAGGGAGCCCCAGGTGTGTTTTGCAAAGTATGTGTTTGGTCTGAGGCTACTGTACTTGGACAAAAGTCCACACCGCACTGCAGCTGGATTTAACTAACATGGCATCAACCTTTTCTTTGAGCACAAGGGCACCTTCTCATGAGTAACACAAAATGATGGTACAGCATGGTTCGTGTGCTGTACAGTCAGGAGACTGTTGATTTCAAGCAAAACAAAAAAGAAGGCAGACAGGAAAATATCCAAACAGATGAGCAAGAGAGTTCTCAGGAGCAGATAAGGAATGCAAAATTAAACAGATAGACCAGTGAAATACATGAGTGAAGGTCTTCTCATTGTGTACAGATGGTCAGGTTGGGATTCATGCAACACAATAGCATAAGGCAGCAATACAAGATATGGTGGGATACTGATTATTTGAATAACAAATAAAATGGAAGAAAACCCAGGATTTTTGAGCACAGCTCAGGAAAAAACTGTGCTGACACAAGAGAGACAGAAAAAATTAAGTAAGAGAAAATTGGAGAGAATAATATTGTTCAGAATGCAGGGAGTTACAGTTAGGAAGCCTGTACTCCTACAGCACCTGATAAAGTAAGAAGAGATTAGTGGAAATTGGAAGAAGATCATTAGACCTGCTTGCACACCTGAGAAATCTCAAATGATCAGCAGCTGTATTCAGAGAAAAGATTACACTGATACTGTGGACTTTGTATTGAAATCACCTACATACACAAGGGAGCAAAAAAGAGAGAGAATCCTGCAATAAATCAAATGTATTATAAACTTCTTATATAAAGCAATAATAACCATCCATGTGGACTATTCATTCAGCTTGGTCACTTTATTTCACTTAGGCCATTGTCATGGGTTAACCCACATGGACGTGGACCTGGTTTTTATGAATTTTTTCCATTTTCTTCCAAGATGGGGGCAGGGCGGCGACACGGCTTCTTTTCCCCCCCCACCCCCGGCAGGGGTGCAGCCACGTGGGGTGGGGGGTGGGGGGTCTACAGGNGAGAAGGACCAGAGGCATGGATAGAGTTCTGTACCTGCGGAGATTAAAAAGATTAAGGTATTTACGTAACAACAGCGATGAATAAGAGGTGAAATGAAAGAGATGGATAAATTATTAATGGTTTAGAGAAGGTCAAGAAGGTGCACTAATTTAACTGTCTCAGAACACATGAACAGAAGGTTCACATTGAATCACAACCTTTCAGTTTTAAACTGATGGCAGGAAATCCTTTTTACAAGGATTGTAACAAATGTGGCATCACTGCCTTAAGATTTGGGGCAATGAACTTCATGGGATTAATAAAAGTGTCTGACATTTCTTGCTATCTTGGTTCGTCATTCAATAACATATGATCTGAATGTTTAAGAATCCTTAATGTATTGATCCTTACAAAAGACCTCTAAGGCAGGAAAGTATTATCATGCCACTAATCTAGTGGAAAGAATTGACACTGGAGCCACACCAGATGATTTACCCTGGACCACAGAAAAAAATCACATGTAGGACGTAACTGAATTGTAGAGACTCGAGTGCTAGATTGGTTCTTTAATACTTGGACAATCTTTTTTATGTTTTTTCCCCCTTCCTTGTTGGTGTTGCTGTCTTTCTGATTCGTGTGGCTGCGCAACCATGACTTGGGTCATGTGTCGTGGTCATGGTCACATGCCTGCCATGTAATGGACTGACCAAAGGATTTGCACTCAAATTTGTTTAATCCTTATGGAACTGGACATAATGAGTGTGCCTAAATCAATGAGATTTGGTATCCTTGCAAGATGGATGCTTCCCCGAAGCAATGGAAATATTGCTGATGTTCAATGCAGCATATGTTTGTCCATATCTATCAAGAAAGCTTTGTCTGTTTTTCACTGCCATCTCCAGAATCATTGAGCTATCCCAGTCCCTGCTGCTTGCTTCCACAGGAGCCCTTCACTGACATTTTCCCGTATTTCTGTGATTGCCACATGCTGTGCTGATGGAAAAGAAGAAGGGGCATAGTGCTATTCAGGTGACTGGCAGGATTCCCTTGTGCCTTATGAATAATAAGAAAAGAGAGTAGAAAGACTCTGTTAATTGTTTTGACAAGTAGTATATAGCCCATGTTTCTAGATGTGCCCATCTAGAAATTCCCAATTAACAGTGATGTTTCGTACAACAGTAATGCTAACTTTAAACATATTAGAAATATTCAAAGGAGTGTCTATTATCTGGGATCTAAGTTTTAGGATTGTAATCTAACTTCTACCTACCAGAGGGGAGGAAGGAACTTTATGTATCAAAATTATATCAAACAATTCCCTATCAAGTAACAATTGTTCCATGAATTATCTGCCTGTGGCTACTAGGGAGGATAAGATGACAGATTCAACAGGCTTATTTTGGATGAATGTAAAATTCAAATGTATAAACTAGCAAAAATTCAACAGTGAGCTATTAGGAACTTAATGATTCTTTCTTTGAGTGTACAATGTTACAATGAACATGGAAGATAAACCATGGATCTGCATGAAGCTGTAGGTATAAATGTAAATCTTTGCTGAAAAAGTCTGTTAAGATACCTGTGCTGTTTCAAGACTGAAAAAAACCAAAAACAAAACCACACCGTAACATTTTGCTTCTACTCCAGGAATGTCACTTTGTTTCCAATAGAGACTGGCTAACAAAGGCTGCCAATTTCAACTCAAGGAAAAAGGATTAGTCAAGATCATCTGCAGCTCTGGAATCAGAGCTCTGCTATAATGCCAACTTTTGTACTTTTCCTAGTAACATCTCTCCACCTGGTTTTCCTTTTATTTAATGGCTATCGGAATTTTCACTGGTTTCCAGTGCCTTCTATACTGGCACACATGGTCCTCTTTGTCCCCAGAAAATACCTAAAAAAACCATCTTGGTTTTGTCTTTGTTCTTGTCACAGACTGGGGGTCTAGGCAGCTGAACATCTTAAATTCCACCACATACAGTGGGAGTATGGGTGCTCTACTTGTGCATTTATCCTCAGATAAATGCTGGCTCATAAGTGGAGGGATATTCTAGTTTCCTAGTAAATCTGTGCCTCATAGCCAATATAGGTCCTTTTCTTCAGTTATTTTTCACTAATACAGTCAGGTCTCCTATAATGTGGACCCATGGTCTTATTTGGGATCCGCGTAGCCCTACTTCCACGTTGAATGGCGGCTGTGCCGCCGCCCCTGCCTGTGCCGCCCCTGCCTGTGCCACCCCTGCTGCTATCTGCACCACCACCGCTGCCCTTGCTGCCGCCGCCGTCACCACGGCCGCTACCACAGTGGCAGGTCGCACATGTGCAGTTGCGAAACGGGTCTCCTACATCGCAAAAAATCATGCTGCTAAGATCTGAAGCCGCAATATGGGGGGGCACGAAGTGCAAGAGGGCTGACTGTAATTTCCTAAATTTGCTGCAGAAAGACTTATAATTAGGTCCTCAAGTAAATAGTATTGCAGTTCAAACTCTTCTTTCCATTATTCCTGTCCTCTGATCATCCCAAATTTTCTCTGCAGTGACTTGATTTTGTTTTTAACTGACAATGTTTCTTTGCTTTGAGTCGTCATACCACTCATTTTTATGCCATGATCATGAAAAAATTTAAAAAGAATTGGCCCCAGAACTGATTCTCAAGTAAGTACCATTAAGCTGCCTTCCCTGTCAAAACTGCCCCTTTCAAACTGTCAGCGATCCAACACTCTTTCCATTTTTCCTTTCCGTCTAACAGTTCCTCTTTTACCTCTTTCTTCTCTAGCATTATTTATTAATTTCCCATACAGCCCTGTATCAGCTATTTTACTGAAGTCTGGACAGAAGACATCTGAGGATTTACTTTTAAAGCCATCTCTCTTTAAAAAAAGAATGCTGTCAAGTTTAGTCTGGGCTTATCTGCCTTTGAATTAATTTTGTATTTATTTCTGTCTATCAGCATCATCTGTTTGAAAGCACTGTGTTCCACTGTGGTCCAAATAATGCAGTAACTGTCTGGATCACTTCTTTCGTCTCACTGCTTCATAAACACAAGCTCAATAATTGCTGCTACCTGTTCCTATGACAATGTGAGACATTTGTTAGAAGTATTTTCATGTGAATGCGGGTGCTAAGTCTGTAAGAATACCAGCTTGAAAACCGATAGATACCTTAGAAAGCCCCCTTAATTTTATTTCTACCTCCTCTGTGGTTAGTACCACCCCACACTTGCATTCCCAATATCCATTTTTTGTTTGCTCCCAGGCCAAAATCATTGCCCTTTCTGTAACCCAAGGAAGCATCAGTTTAATTTTGGACCTATTCGCCCTATGTCACAAATCAAGGAAGCTGGTAACATTTAGGACTTTCAAACCTATTCCAAGGGATCCACCCCACTGATGAAGTCTCATCATATGGTAGCTCTTAGTGCATTGCAGCTAGTTCCTTTGTAATTGAAGGCTTACTTGGAAGAAAATCTCTGCACTAGGTATAATTTCCAATTCTTCCAGCCAACACATCTTCACTTTTTGTCGAAGCCTCTCAGGTGCTCAGTGCATATACATATATGTATATACATATAGAAATAAAATTAATTCCCCAATTCCCATGAGTCACAGAAGAGGCTTCCTGATTATTTCTTTTTAATCACCTCTTGGAATTTAAATGGTAGCTAAGATTTGCAAAGACATACCTGACCTAGGAGCTTTTTTATCCATGTCCACTGTCTTCAGCCAGGCTTTAGCTGCTACCACACCTAAGAACTCTTGCTCGTTCTGTTCTTGGCCCCTTCCGCTGAGCTGTGAGTCAAACTTTCCTTCATGTTGCATTCTACTACTGAGGTGTTATATGTGGTTTCTGGTGATGTTTTAATGTTTAACTTCAGTCTTGAAAGTTCTTAGTGGTCTGAAATTGATATGTGGATAAGAGCAGCTTCCTGCATTGCTAAAAGGACTAAATTGGGGGACTGGCTTATCATGACAGGATTTTAGCTCATCAGGTTCAAGCTTTGCCTTTACACACCCTATTCTAGTTTTATGAGTTCAATATCCCTGTTAAAATAAGCAACGCAAAGAAAGGTAAATCCTCATTGGCTTGAGCACCTTTGCATTAGCCATATAACACTGTTAGTACCTTGAATGTTGCCAGTCTGTCACCAGTTTTGGTGCATAACTTTTTTTCTAGCTTCTGTGATACACATTCATGTCCCTTGTTCACCTTAGCAGAGGTAACTGGGTAGTTTTATTTGCTTCTGTAGCCTGGAGTTCATGTCCCTCAAAGAAACATCTTTCTTGACCATGATTTAGCCCTTCCATGTGGTGGTGTGCTAAGTGATACAAGATCTCTGTTGATGCACAGGCGCATGATTTGACATAGTGACAAAAATAATGTTGTGGGGGAAAACACGGTTTTACAGAACATGAAATGTTAAGTGCAAGAGGTAACTCGTGGATCTGTGAAATACCACAGCAGAGGCACTGCATAAAAATGCAGATAAGATCTCTGTCAAAATGACTGAATTTCTATTGTACTGAGATGCACAGATAACTATGAAAATGACCAAGTCTTAAATGGTCAAATAGACATTCATAATACATGTAAAAGCCTTATATCTGGCTACAAGGAGTCACGGTATGTAGGCATTATCTAGGAACAAACATTTCTTTTGACTAATTACTAGTGGATTTGAAGTGAGTGGGGGCTTGCATTGTGTGTGAAGTGAATATAGACTCAACATCTCATTTAAGATTAGCAATAAGAACCTTTGAATTTTGCTTTAGAAGAGCACTGATCACTGATTGTGAGCAAAGATAAACACGTGAACTGCATTTGAAAGAGTTTTATCGAAATCATAACCCTGTAATGACTGCTCGCTTGATGAATTTTCTGTTTTTTTCTGAAAAGAGATCCAGGGTTAACTAGGAGTGTCTCCATGTTTTCATTTTGATTCAGATGATTCTGTTCTTTTTCATTTGGAAATAGAGGGGGGGAAAGAAAGAAATGTAGATTTCGACTCAAGTTTACAGAGTTATTCTCACTTTGGGACCAATTCTGCATCTTTATTGATGTGACTCATTAACAGGATTCCTTTCACAAGTCAGGATTACTCAGTCAAGTAAATGAAGTAAAATGAATCCATTATCTTTTAAGGCTAAATGATAACATCTATGAATTAGACAGTTATAATAGAACCATTAACAATTTGTAATTACAGTACAACTATCAGCCATGGTGGTAGTATATAGTAACACAAACTCCTTTTTTTGCTTGCTGTTATAGTGTGACATATCATTATGGAAGGAATATTTAAGTCCTATTTTTAGATTTAAAATTATGCAGACAGAGAACAACCAAAACTGGAGTTGCTGTACTAACAGTTCACGTTATTTCAAGTGATTTGAACTGAAAAGCAAACACAGTAAAAAATAATTATGTCTTGTTGTCAGAGGGGCAGTTCATGGGGCCCAGAGGAACTCAGGGTCAAATGGTATGTGGTGCGCAGCCAGAGAATAATCTCTTGACTATTTTATTAACATTATACACTTAGGTATTCTGATTAGGTGCCAAAAGAAGGATTGGGAGGCATCTGGTGGACCTTTAACATTGAGAAAGTTATGACAGATTCAATGTATACTGTTCAAGACCGCCAGACTTGTTTTTTTGTACAGCCTACTCAAAAAACGGAGAGTTCTGGTTTAGGACCATAGATGACCAAATTAAATATGGCTCCTAACTCTCAGTCTACAGACTATGGACTATTGATTGCTCCTTAGTATAGATTCCTTGGGAAGCTCTTAAATTCTCTTTTCATATTTCTTAAAGTGTCTGTCTTTCTGACTTCCTTGGATAACTTTAACTAAGAATATACATATAACAATCTTTCAGTGGAAGGAAACTGATGAAAAATGGTTTTGAGAAAATATATTTTTCTCCAAGAGGATGTTGAAGAATTCAGAAAATTAGTTTTATGATGAAACGTTCTTTATAAAATAAAAAATGGCCACTTAGTAAAGCTAAAACTTTCTGCAGAAATACATTTATTTTCATGAAATGTCCACTGTGTGAAAGCTTGCCAGGTGCAGAGACAAAGACTCAGCTCTTCTATCATGATGCAGTTATTGGCACTTATCTGTGATATGAAAGACTAACTGTTCAGAGCCGTAAGCTGGTTTATATCAGCTCTACAAAGTTGTAAGCTATAGTAAAAGCTCTATTACCTTCATTTGCAGGATGTTCATTGGGAAGTGGTTGTTCTTGCATGCTTCTCTCAGTATTCTGGCTTTTGAATATTGTGTAGATTAATGATGTTGTAACTTAAGCAGAAAATAAATCCACTTCCATAAAATCTGAAGTGAAACCCCTGATTTGTTCATGTTTCTCAAGATCAGTTATTTTAGCTCTTATACAGAAGTTGTTTCCTAGTTTTAATTTTCTCATATGATTTTTCTCTAGTAGACTGTGTGGGCTTTGGGCCTCAAATGATCAAAATAATTTTTCACTTGTAAGGAAATAAGAATATTCTTGTTTAATATTATGAACTGCTTATAAGGAGGAATACATTGAGATATCTTTGTAAGATTTTACTCAAAAGATGAGAAAAGCTTTGCTGTCATAAGATGGAAAGGAGTTGGATTTTTTAAAATAAACTTCAATTCTGCGTGCAAAATGTAAAAAACCCCGTCACTGTCTTGTATAAATCAAGATGTAAAATTTATTAGTATCTTCTGAATATACTTCGTCATTTTTTCTGTGGAGGTGCCTTGATGTGATTTATCTTGATGCTGTTCTGCTGAGGAATAAAATGAAAACTGAGGAAATACAGCACGGTGGAGAATCTCTACAGCCTTTGGAAAAAAAAGTAACACACTTTTAAAGATACAAATTCACCTCTTCTAATATGGGCAAACTAAAAAAAAAATTAAAAATCATGTAGTTCTAATTAGAGCCTTTACAAAAACTCTCAATTTGCAAATTTCTACATCAATAGCCTTTATTGTTCTGTTTCCTAATTCCTTGTTTCCTTATTCCTATTGTTTCCCCATCAAAATATGCTTCTAGATCTGCTAAGATCCATAGAATTTCAACTACAATGCACTTCAAGATCTGTCCTTTTGGTTAGGTGAATGCCTAAAAAATTATAGGAAAGGAACGTATGTGGGTGTGTTAATCTTCTACATGTGTTGCAGAAATGAAGAATTGACAGAAGGATTAACTGACTGACATTAGTACAGATAAAAATTTTGTATGGCTTTTTAAAATACAGACCCTTTCGGCTTTGGTGTATGAGTTCTGTCAAAACCTTACCTTACCATTAAAACAAATCAAAATATTTTTCACTGAATCATTCTGATATTATGTAGCCCTTTTTGCAATGAAAAATAATAACCAGGACTCTTGATATATAAGGCTAGAGAGAACCATGTTGGTTGATGGTAGGTAAAACCATTTGAGTCATAGGATCTGAATTCTTCTGGGGTAGTCAATGTTCAAGTTATCCCAAACATGTCTTGTTTTTCCCACTGTGCTTTGGTCAGCTATTTGGGCAAAGTTGTACACTCACGCAGAGCTGATATTATTCTTGTTGCTTAGAAATTTTTGACATTTTGGAAAGAAGAGAATTATAAGTTTAAAGCTACTTCCATACAAATGTCACCTGAAGAAGCAGTGCTTCCTCAGCAATAGACAGGATTCCTACAAGTATCATGTTATGTTCAGGAGTCATATTCAAATAAAATTAAAATTCTTTGATTATTAAATAGACTGCTAAATTCAGTGTAATGCTAACAAACACATTGTTAACCAACATTATAGGGGATAAGGCATATCCCTTATCCCCTATTTCAAAGATTAAAACGGTGACTAATACCACATCAAACAAGAATTTCACCTTTCATTTTTTATTTGATTTCTCTGGAGATATTTCTATTGAAATATCTCAGTATAATGCCAGTGAATTACACTCTTGATGGTTCCTCTTTAAACAAGCCAGTCTAGGATGTTGTTGATTGTGTTGCAGTTCTGCCCTGTAGTAATTAGTTTGTGTAATTACCACATTATTAGAGATGTGGGATAGAATGTGATTATTTCTCACTTTAGGATGTAATGCTGTAGAATAGACTCAGTCCCGCACTGACAAAAAATGGGTGCATATAAGCATGCATCTTCTTCCTCCCACTTCATTATCAGTCACATTTATTAGATTTTTTTTTTTAACTCAGATGATTCTGTTCTGCATCTCTTCAAATCATTTAGTCTTTCCACACAATCCTGTTCACAATTGTCTACAGTAATAAAAGCAGGTAAGAGAACGAAAAAACCTTCAGAGCTTTGCCTTTTCATTTGTTCCATACTGTATGTTATCTGTGTTCCATTACTGGGGTACTGTGTTGGCAGATTTGTAACTTCTTTTGATTGCCAGTGTAAGACATAAAATGATCTATTTTCTGGATAGATAGTACTCCTGAATGGAATGTAATCCAGCAAGCGGACATATGAATTTGGAGCAGTTTTCAGTTGTATTTTTAAAACAATGGCCATGCACAGTGACTCTGAGTTAAGTAGTTAACCTTTGTGTGCCTTTTTTCTCTCTGAAATGAAACGGAAACTATTTCCTGGTTTCCAAATAAATTATAATGCTTACTTCTACATAAATATTTGTACAGCTTTCTGAGGTCTTTAGAAAGAAGTTGCCAGTGTTATTATTATTTTATAACTCTAACTTTTGAATTATGTAACTGTGCTACATTTTACCCTTTGAAAGATGAATTTTACTTTGAGATTTCATGATTGTCTCCTATGACACCTCTGTTCTGAGACTTAACATCCTAAAAATGAAGGAATTTAAGTCTTATTTTTAAGGGAGATTATTTTACAGGTTTTGGATGTTACATGTAAAGAGGTGAATCATTTGGAAACCTATCTAAATTTGAATATGAAGTTTGAAAGAAAGAAAGTGCACTGTGCTAAAATGTGTATGGAATCTATAGTTTTAACTTGTTCTTCATGCCTTCTCATTTGGTGTATTATTTCCTTTAGTTTTCAATTATGTAGTTCTGTCACCAAGGCTTTCCTATTTTTTTCCCAAAGGACCCCTTGCTTCATTCAGTACACAAGATAGGCCTGCTCTGTCATTTAATGAAAGCTGAGGAGCAATTGAGGCTGCTGTCCCTGAATAGTCTTCTATTGTGTCAACACTCCTTCTCTTATTCTATTAGTGATTCTAGCCTTTAATGTCCTGCTCTTCTGTCTCTTTCCCACCCCCACCCCGCCAAGGGCTGTGGGTACAGGACATTCCAACTCCAATTACCAGCCCATAATTCTCTGTTCTTTCAGACATCTAACAGACACATCCTCAAGGCTGCCTCAAAGAAGTGAAGAAAAAAGGTTAACCGTGTAAAAAGGAAAACATCTTGGTTACTGCTCTGCTTTTCTTTCTCTCTCTTCCCAGCATTACAGGCTGACTCCTAGTCTAGTGTGGAAGTGGTAATGTATGGGGCAATGAACCAATTGAAAAATGTCCAATGTCTAACCTACTCTCTATTACAAATGTTGACCACAGCACATCAGGAATATTGATATATTAATGAACAGTAAAAGGGTATGACAGGAAATCATGGTTCTGGTAAACTAAAGAGCAGCAGATATTATATACCTTGAGTTCAGTGAGGCATTCAACACTGCCTTCCCAAAGATGCTCACTGGGGAGCTGATGTGCGAACTAAACAGGCAGCCAATGAGAGGGATTGAAAACTGGGTGAACAGCTGAGCCCACAGGGTTGTGACCAAGCGGCACAAGATCCAGTTGGAGGCCAGTAACAAGCAATGTACCCCAGTAATTAATACCGTATTGATTATCCTCCCTTTAACTGTTTGTATTTTTCTCTTGACCTGCTGGCAGCTATTCAGCCCAAGATACTGTAATTCTTTTTTTGCTGCAAGGGCACACTGCTGGTTTATTTGGAACATGGGGAAGAACAACCTCATTCACCAAGAAAATCTGGGGGCTACCCGGCTGGAAAGCAGCTTGGAGGAAAAAGGCCTGGGAAAGCTGGTGGTGTCCAAATTGAACAGGAGCCAACTATGTGCCCTTGCAACAGAAAAAAGGCCTGTGTATTTTTGGGGTGCATTATGAAGAGCAAGGGAGGTGATCCTTCCTCTCTACTCAGCACTGGTGAGGTCACACCAGGAGTGCTGCGTCCGGTCCTGGGATCCATGGTACAAGAGAGACATGGACATACTGCAGAGAGTCCAATGAAGTGCCATGAACACTATTAAGGGACTGGAGCATCTCTCCTAAGAGTAAAGGCTGTGAGAGCTCAGGCTGTCCAGCCCAGAGAAGAGAAGATTCAGTGGGATTTCACCAATATATAAAAATAACTGAAGGGAGAGTGCAAAGAGGACAGACCCAGGCCCTTCCCAGTGGTGCCGAGTGACAGCACCAGGGCCGATGGGCACAAACTGAAATACAGAATTTTCCCTCAACATCAGGAACCACTTTTTCACAGTGAGGGTGGCTGAACACTGGCACATGTTGCCCAGGGAAGTTACAGAGTGCCCCACTTTAGAGATATTTGAAAGCTGTCTCGGCGACTAACTCTAGGTGGTCTTGTTTATGCTAGGGGCTTGGACAAGAAGACCTCAAGAATTCCCTTCCAACCTCAACTCAACAGTCAACTTTAAGTGTTTTAAATGAAAATTGACATGAAGATTCAAAATACCCTGAAAAGCATCATAACCATGATTTAGGGCAAATTTTCAACGTAGTATAGGAGATTT
The DNA here is from genome assembly GCA_013390025.1 of Pitta sordida. NCBI lineage: Eukaryota > Metazoa > Chordata > Aves > Passeriformes > Pittidae > Pitta > Pitta sordida. Next base: position 408,087 of record WEKX01029292.1, read on the forward strand.
TTAGGATTTTCTTTAGTGTGCATGGGAAAGTGCTGCTACAATATCTTGAAATGTCACAGAGTAAGTTTACCTCTAAATATGCTGTGACAAATATAATAAAAAACATTTCCAGGCAGATGGATGTCAGAATTAGATATATTCTTGTGTGGAAAATGAGACTGCCCCCATATAAACATTTCTTGTGCAGAAAATGCTAATAAAATGTGAAAATAATTGAAAACTGAAATACAAATGCAATATACATTACAGGAATCATTGGAACTTCATGCACTTTAAGTCAAAAAGAAGCCTTATAAAATATTATGCTGAACTGTGACAAGATTGAAGTTGTTAAACCATGGTAGAAGTACTTCTGCTTTAGGAATTAAATATGTTTTTGCAGAAAATATGAAATGAGAATCTCTAATGATAATCATAGAGTATACTGGTAAAAGTACATTTGGACACACCTGATATTTGAGCACAGAATAGTTGATTCAAGCAGCACTGTTCTTACTACTAAATTAAAACACTTAAAAAAAATTCTAACATTGCAGACAACAGAATTTATTCTGAAAGTAATCTTTGATGTATAATTAGGTAGATACCATTTTTCCCCCTTCTATTAAGGTTCTTTAGATACGTTATCTTGAACTTCAGCTGACTTTATAATGATTCATTGTAGCAAATGAAATTATATAATGTAGAAAGATTTTTACTAAAAAGATGGACTAAAACTAATCTCCTGTGCTATCCACAATTTTCAGTGGAATCTTCCTGTTAAAGCTTCCTACAAGCTACTCTTGCATCAGTGCATCATCATTGTCCAGACCTGGCTCCATGAGGGGTTGGAAGTTAGAAGTGAAAACCTGATCCTTTGGCAGCAGGATTGAATGATTATTCTCTCTAATAAACACACTTCTTTGCACCTCCAAGCAATTTTCATAGGATCATAGATTTGCTAAGGTTGGAAAAGGCCTTTCAGACTATCAAGTCCAAGCATTTACCTCTGCTTACCTCTGATGAATTATATACTAGATGAGGGTGTGCTAAGCAATCACCTAGTCCTTTCCCATCCGTTTCACCACTTGGTATGGCCTTTATATCTCCTGGCCCCATGTCAGGGTACCAGCTCCCTGACCGTGCTCCCCACCCCGTATTTTCTTGACGAAGAGTATGTGCAATGGAATTCAAGGTTAAAATACATACTATTCCTATTCTTGTGTGTTAATGCTAGAAGAAGAGAAGGTGAGAGAAAGTCAACCTGCACTTGCGTGTTGAGGTGTGTACTGCTCCCAGAGTGCAGTCTTGGGCCATGGGTTTATGTGGATCACAATTTAATTTTGGAGGTTTTGTTGATCTTTTAGACACCCTGACATCTGGTGGAACTAGGACTTCATTTGTTGCCTGTTGAGAAGCCACTTTCAGGTGAGGAGAATGGATCTGACACACTCACAGCAGCATGTGTTTCAGAGGGGACATTCTGCTCTGTTCTGTGCCAACTGGAATTTCCAAAAGATAGAGACTTCGTGTTGAAGTAATGGAGATTGCACTGAAGTCAAGAAAGGGCAAAGACAGAAATAAATGTGGCCAGGCTCCTCTTTTGCCAGTATGGGATGGTGTTTCTGAGCCAAGCAGATAGTAAAAATTGTCATTCACTCATCTGCCCTAAAAATGGGGAAAGATCCATGGAGCAGTTCTAGTCCTAAATAAACAGTTCTGCCTGTATATCTTAGACAAAAAGAGACTGTACTTTGATTTCAAACTCTTCAAAGCATTTCCCTATGCCTACCAGCAGAGTTTCCTTCTCCAAATAGCACTACTTTATCACAGTCAAGCGTGGATCATCCTCGCAGTAGTGGTAAAGTCATGTGGTGAGAGATAGATGGTGTTACTGATTTCAACAGAAGGTGTCCGGCTCTGAGTGTTTGAAAAATCTAGTAATTATATCTGGTTTGATATATTAACATAGACTTACGAAAATGACTTTATGGGCTAGAGTTAAAAGAAAAAATATTTGGCCCTTTTTTTCCCAATAGTGTTACGTTTGAAGAAAGTTAGTTTAAAATAATCCCCTGAGAGATCAAGTGCAGATAATAAAAACAGAGAGACACAAGCACCCTAGCTTTGGTTTGCTCTTTTGTATAGCTTGTTCATTTTGATTGTATCTTGGTATAAATCCTTGTCATTAACTGCTCATGTACCTTACAGCAGCATTTGATGTTTTCTTCTGAATGAATTGGATCTGTTCCAGTAGCAGATACTGTAATATTTATAATTGACTTTGACAGTGGATTACGTGGAACTGAATGTCCTAAGGCATGCAAGTAAATCACATCAGCCTCAGGTTCTCAGCCATTGTGGCTTTTGCTGTTCTGATATTGGTGCTATAGAATCCTTCACTTGCTTGATTTGTCTTATTTGCCTTCTCTTCCTCCTTCTTTCTTTTATTCTCCTACCCACTCACTGACTATATTCTTCCTTGAGATTTAGAGTTCAGTGACATCTCAAGGAAAGGCAGAAATAACCGACTACAGGAAAAAAAAAAGAGGAAGAGAGGTGTCCTTGTTGTGTTTGCAGGCAGTGCAGTTGCAGTGCTGTAGATGAGAACTAAAAAGTGAAACTACAGTAATCCCTCACTACTTCATGCTTCAGAATTCGCTGATCCAGTACATTGTGGAGTTTTTTTCAGCAAAGTGCTTTCCCCTGCTTATTCTTTGCTTCGCGGGGTTTTTTTGGGTCATGTGACTAGCATGAGAACTGGGGCCTCCGATTCACTCAGCGAATATTCACACGTGTACTACATGCCTGTCCCACACAGGTGCCACTCCGTGACATGGGATGGCGGGGCAATGCCACAACACGGGTCAGCAGGTCATCCGTGCTGGCACACAGTGCAGGGAGGGGCAGGGAACACCTCCCAGTGCTCACCAGGGCTGAGGGGGCAGGGCGGTGGGTGGACTGTATTTTCTTATGTATAAATCCTTACTTCCTGGATTTCTCTTCTTGTGGCTAGTTCTTGGAACTGACCCCCTTTGATAGGAGAGGTATTACTGTATAAGGAAACAGGTGGTTCTTCTTGCTATTCTCCATCTTATGACTGAAAGACTTCATTGGTTGAAGGAATCACATGGGACTCTTTACCTGGACATCTGTGCTTTTACCTCATTTTTTAAATTCACCATCAGGGCTTCTCCTTTTCTTGCACCTCGTGGGAGATTCACTTCTTTCACACTTGACAGGTATGCCACTGTTGTGTCTTCTCATGTTCTCATTCAAGAATATAAAGATGGAATGACAGCATCCTCTCATTAAATTCCATCCGACTTCTTCAGGAATCATTTGAATAACTTTGGTTTTGACAATTGTGATCATGTTGATCCATTTTCACCTACTATGGGTGAACATACTTGTCTGCATGGCCATACCTGTGTTGTTATGATGATTACATCAGTTGCTAAATGGATTGAGAAAGGCTAGCAGCTGTCATTTTCAAAGGCCTACAAGTGTGTTAGTACACACAATAATCCAGGCTCCAGTTGTGTCAGTGACGCAGGAAAGTTCAAACTGAAGAAAGGGCACTATCAGTTACAGGCCAAATGACAGAGGAAGAGCAAAGAGTGAAGTATTGCACACATTTACCTGAAGCCAACTGCTAGTCTCAGTCGTACTGGAGCTATAGTACAGATAAATATCTTTACAAGTGTCTAGTTTCAAACATCTGCATGGGTGTAAAGTGAAGGAACTCTGATTTCTGTAAAAAACTCCTCTGTAATTATTCCTGCCTGATCAGATGTTAGAGTTGTAACAGTCCAAAACCAGTAATTTTCGGACTGATAGTCCTGGAGCACCTCATACCTCTCTTTCAGGGAGGAGTCTGGTGGCCAGTAACCCAGAATGGCATCTACACCAGTAGAGGGATAATAACTGTCTTTCTGAATTTTGTCATTACACCATCATACACCTGCTACTCCTATTGTCAGAATTTTCAAGTGCCATAAACTGTGAGGGATGTCCTTACATCAGCCTTGTCTTCACACATGAACTGTCAGACAGTGGCACACAAAACTGTTGGGTGATTTTGCCCAGGATTCATTTGGAGCTGCAGCAGGGGCCACAGAGACCACAGTTTAACTAGTAATGACTGAAGCAAAATCCCAGGTGTCTACTTCAGTAGGCAGGCATTCAACAAACACAATTAAAGAAGACTCAGTGCAGAGGTGACCACATAAAACATAATAGATTATGATGTACCTTAAGCAGATGGAATGATCTCATGGTTTCCTTTGATTTAAAGCTTTACAAAGCCATGAAATATGTCAGTGCTATTCCCTGCTGGGATAAGTGTCTTCCTTTTGCATTTCACTTAATATCGTGAAAAAAGGAAAAGCATACAAGGTCTATGGTGAAGCAGGTTATTTTAATAAATTAAATTTTATTAAGATAATGGATTGAAACGGTAGATATACAGCGAATTTTTAAGTACAGTGGGACATATCTCAATTTTCTTTGCAAATTTTCCAAGGTTAGTATGAATTGCTGAGAACAACTAACTTTGTGCATCAGCAATAACTTCAACAGCAGCTACACCAGAAATGTTGAAGACTCAGCCTTTATCCTTGCTCTGAGTCGTTTATTTTAAAGCCAGTGCCAGCACTTGAATCACAACAGCTCAGAATGACCTTTATCCATACCCACCCATTTACAACAACCATACTCATAAGGACAAGCTGAGAAACTTTTTAATGAGAATGAAAGAGATTTGGAAGTTTGCTGCTAGGAGAGGAGAGGAATTTATGGGATGACCTCCCCATAAAATTTCTTAGCCCTTTAGAAACATTTTATCCACTTATGAAGTAACATTGGATATTAGTAGTACATGTGAAATTATTTATTTCAAATGTTTTTGTAATTATATAGTACCTCTTTTTTACTATTGAAAACTGTTAAGAATAAAATAAACCTTGGTCTTTCTGATACCTTACTATAAGATATAGAAGGAATAACAAAAATGGAAAATTATAGAAAGGCAAAAATGAGAAGAATTTCTGTTAAAGTTTTCTTTTACATTTTTGGATCAGTTCTTGAAAACTGCTCTGAATAAGCCATATCCCCAAATGGTTAGGATTCCTGTAATGAATGAAACTCAGGCTACTACTTCTTTTATTTAGAAATAAAACTAGACATCCTGAACAATATTTTTTCTGTATATTTTGGCACCTTCTACCAAAGCAATAAACCTGATAAATCTCTTTTGAGATGTTCCTGCGTCAAAACACATAGAAAAATTCTCTTTTATGCAGCTTGACATTAGAAGAGGATGACAGTAAACCCTTTGATACTGATTTGCAGAATCATGAACAATTCACAGATTTTGTTACTTTGGGTTGTTTTTGTATTTCCTAGGCTTTTAAATATACTCATTTGAATATGTATTTGTTTTAAAGGAGCATAGCGATTCAATCTAATTAGCTGTAGTCCTTTAGTCTGTGGAGCAAAAGGTTTTACATTTTTAATTTGGATTGGCAAAGCTCTAAAAATGTAGTCAACCTTCACTACTTCATGGTTCCTCTCTAGCGAGTTCACTTTGTCCTGGTTTGGGTGGGTTTTTTCCCTCTGGCAAAGAGGGGGCTAACAGCTCCTGCCTGGGCCTCTGTTGCTGCCAAGGAAACCAAGGTCAGGAGGAGATAAAGGCGCCTCTGTGAATAACATATTTAAGAAAGGAAAAAGAGTAGAGAAAGAGAAAAGAAGATGGCCGGAGAAGGGCGGTGAGAAGCTGAGCAGC
>WEKX01029292.1:414009-435316 GCA_013390025.1 Pitta sordida
TCCTATTCCCCCTTTGTCTCCTGGAGGAATAAAGGGAATATGAGATCTGTTGTAAGAAGAAGGAAGGGTGGGGGGAAAAGGTTGCCTTTAAAATGATGCTTCTCACATTAAGCTCTGATCTGGTTAGTTAATAAATAAATCCTTTATATTCCTCACTTGTAGCTTGCCTTGTTTTGCCTGTGATAAACCTTTTTTCCAGTCTTTTTTTCTTCCAGAATTGGTTGTGGGTGAATCTCTGGCATCCAATCAGGGTCAAACCATGACACTTCGTGGTCTGTTTTCTCTATGATAACAGAGGTCTGTTTTGCGGTGCATTCGTGCCCGTGCTAAACTGACAGTCATGAATATGCAAAGTTGACAATAATGAATATTCAAAGTAGCCCCGCTATCCACACCGCACGGACTGCCGGAGCAGTGCTCTGCTGCCTGCCTTGCACTACTCAGATTGGAGAGGCAGCACTCTGCCTGTGCCACCCATCTCACGCTGTGAGCAGCAGCAGCTGCAGTGCATACAGCCTGGCCAGGTGTTGCAAAGAAGCAGTGGGGCCAGTGGGACAGTCTCAGAGGTGACACTCAAGCAGTGACACAGGGGCATGACTGGTTTCCTCAGCACAGGGACAAGTGGGGCTGCACACGTCCCTTTGCCACCCACCCGTGCTCGCCCATGCTCAGAGGCACTGCACTGACACTTGTCCGCCCCGCTGTCCCCGGCCTGTGTCCCACTGGGGGGGAACCGCTGGGCTCCGGAGCGGCAGCTGCTGCCATGCTGGGGCTGGGAGCACTGCCTGACCCCCACTGGTTTCCAGGTTTGAACACGTTTTTTTCTTAAATCCAGACCAAGGTGGCAAGTACCGAGTCCAGCACTCGGCATTTAAACGTGCAAGTGGGGGGGCAACTGTGACTGCCTCATTGCCATGGTAACAGTGCTGCTGATGGCGCACTGGCCAAGCAACGTCCTGGTGCTGGGGGAAAGGCTGTGTGCTGTGGGAAGGGACGTGGCCAGGGGACTATCCCAGTGCACACACAGGGACAGCCCCAGAGCCCAGGGAGCCGGGCATTCTCCAGGAATTTGGCTCCTCGCTTCTCCAGGCTGGGTGGCCTCGGTGCCTGTGGGAGCCGGGTTCTGCCACCCTTTGCAGTCTCTGGGATGCACTACTGGCGGAGGGAAGGGGTGGGCGTGAGCTTCCCAAGGAACTGCACCTCAGTGTCCCTTCGGAAACCAGATCGGGAGGGGCACCGAACCCTGGGCACCTTCTGAAGGGACACGACGCAGAAAAATTCTGCATAGGTGTGGTATTCTGATCCACAATTCTGATTTAAGAATACATTGGTTCAATTTAAACACATTCCTAATCAGTTTAAGGCAAATTGAAATAAACCTTGTTCAAATGTAGTGGTATGAGCAGAGTTACATTCAATAATTTTAAATGCACACTGGGTTAAACTGGAGCTACATTTTATAGATGTCTCTGTAGGTTTCCATCTAGATAAAGAAAATTGGCACCAGTACCAGTTATTTTATGCCAGCATAGATCCCTGAAAAATGCATCAACTGGAACAAAATGCAGTTTATCCCAATTTACATTGGTCATTTAGCTATTTTTCATGTGCAAGGCCAGACCAATTTTATTCTGTTCTTCCATTCCTCATCCAATGCTACACCTTGACAAGATATGGCACATCAGCTGATCTACAGTAACTGTGCATCTGTCCAAGGCAGATGAGAAATTATGTGAATTAATTTAGGTTTCATGGAAAGATGGCCAAGCTAACTTGGGTTATTTCACTTTTTGTTCCAGTGTAAGCAAACTGATATGGGCTGTGGCCATCGGCCAGCTGATACGCAGTAGCCAGTTACCTTGCTATAATTTGTCTGTGTGGCAGTTTTTGAGTGTTTCCAGACAGATTATTTTGTGTACCTGACTAAATCCCGTAAAAACGTCAGCCTAAATTAAACAAAATCTATTTTCATCATACCCAAATTAAGTTATGTTGTTTTAATCTGTTTGTCAGTTTAGTACATCCCTCAATGCACACCTTGCTTTATACCACAGTAAGCGGTGTGTGTGCACATACTTCTAAGAGTTTGCACTGATGTACCTTATTTGATAGTTATTATTAAACCTGTGTTTTACCAGTTTTTGAAATCCAGATGAGGAAATAAATAAGTAACTTGTTCCAGATACTGTCATAGCTAGCAAAAATAGCTGTGCCACTATCGGTAAAACTCTAGCGTAGACAGAATTAGAACCAGTAGATGTAAAGAAATTGAAAATTTTCGTCTTCTGGTTCATGTTTTTCCTGTAGCCCTGCATTCAAGGTAGATACTAATATATAAAACAGGTAATTAAACGTTATTAGATTAAAATTAGCATTGCCACTAAACCGTAAATCTTGCACAATATGGTTGCTTTCTTTTTTTGCAACCAAAATTAGTAATATACCTTATTGCTAAAAATAGATCTCTATACACATCCTTTTGTACCTAACTAAATAACTTAATTCTCATCTTGTTTTCTTTCCCTTGCTATTTCCAAATATAAAAATCATGTAAAACCGTTTTCCCCCCTCCTGCTATTATTTCCAGTTTGAATACCACAAATGTGCATAAATCATGCGGTTTCCCTAGCAAGTGGCTATGATGATCCTGGAACTGTGTCAACAGCAGTGATAAACAGTTGTTGACTGGGGTTTTTTTTGTGTCAGAATTGAAATGTACTGCATAGTATGGCTCCAAGGTTTTGTTCCAAAGGAAAAAAAAATAGCTGAGATGGTACTGAATTTTTAATGGCTGTCATTTGATTCTGTCCCAACACCAGAATCTCTGTTTAGAACTCCTCTGAAATTCAAGTTTATTTCCCCTGTTAGGCCTGCAGCTTGTATTAATGTAATTTCTGTTATTATAGTAGTTGATAACAGTGATTTTTGGATGTAATAGCTTTTGAAATTGCATGGTGCCTTTGATTGAAGGATTTCAAAGTGTCTTAGAACAACATATTTAATTAAGCATTACCTCAGCGTTGCCAGCAGCTTTACTTGAAACAGATTATGGTCGGTGCACCTAGAGAACGATTAGACAGTAGGTCATGAGAAATGTGAGCTTTTGAAAACATTGCTTTATTACAATTCTCTTCAGCCCAAATATTTGCATTTCTAATGAGGGGAGTGGTGTACCATTTCTAGCTCAGAAGAGAAATACCTCAGGTTTGTCATCGTTATGGCACACAAGAGAGTGATTGCTCTGCACACAGTAAAAAGTGGATCTGAAGACACTATCTTTCTTGCATTTTCATAAAGGACAATTATAAAATTAACGTTTGAGATTTATAGAAGAACTGCAAGTTTTGGTACATAAGAAATACATTTATAATACAAGATACTGTAACGCATTGTCCAACACGAAGAAGGAAATATCAATGAATCAATGTATCATAAAAAAAAAAAATTCTCCTTGCTCCTAAGTTGCAAAACACTGTTGCTCATGACATCCCAAAGTATATAAATGTGATTCATTTTAAGATTCTGTTTATTACAGAACCATCTATTAGCATTTGATGAGAGTACTGTCAAGGCTATGTAGGAAATTGTTTATATTTAAAGGGATGTTGCAATTTTAAAGATTTTTAAATTAATAATTCATCTCGTTATTATGTCTTTATCCTATAACTTGTCTTGTGCATACAACCTTTCTCCCTGCAGGGAATCACTCAGTTCAGAGTAACTGTTGGGAGCAGTTGGATTTATTTGTCTGGGATGCTATCTGAAACCAGGCCAAGAAACGTGATCTTAGCACTCCAGGCTGCTTATTGATCTGGTGACTCTGTTGGTCCTAAGAAGGGAAAACATAGGAGAGCTTCTTGTTTTTTGTAGATTTTAAGTGTTTGTCTCCCTTGCTAATTGCACCACTGAAAAGTCAGATCTTTGTCATTGTCCAAGAACAACTGTCTCTTTTTTTCTCCTGGAAAGCTGGTGACTCGACTTGATGAGGATTTAAGAGATTCTGGATTCTGGATTCTGGATTCTTTTTTTAGCTCTAATAGTAGCTTGTCAAATCTTGGTGAAGACTTCTTTAAACTTTTTCCCTCAATTTCCTAATCTGCAAAATGCGCAGAATGACACCAGCATCTTTCACGTGGTGCTTTGAGATGTACAGATTAAAAATGCTACTGTGACCTTTCCTGCAGCTACTATCTCCTCATAAAAGACCTGATTCTGTTAGATGTTACCTGAATGGTAATGAGGCCTCTTAATGCTTAGTAATGCTTAATGTTTAATGTTCTGTCTGCGCTCAGTACTGTGCAGAAATAGGTCCAAATAATGATGCCTTTTAAATTTTCCTTCACATCAGATTTTTCTTTATTTTGCCCCTTTACAAGACAGTGTTATATAATCTATTTGATATTTCGGAAATCTGCAACTAAGCTAATAGGAGGGTGTTAGTTTCGCTTCCTATTCAAAAGAATTATGAGTGCAGCTGATCTGATGCCACCAGATATGCTGTATAATACATATGCTTTCTCAATTTTGGGGGCAAAAGTATCTTTGAGTCCTGTGCATAACAGTTAATTCTGACTGCAGCAATGCTCACTAATACTAATGAGTGTGGATCTGATGTATAACAGGATGCTTTTCTGCCAGAAAGCCACTCATACCTCCTGCAGCTGCTGTTTTTGCTGTTCAGCCTGGAAGGAATTTTATAGACCTGCTCTTCCTATTCCCCAGAAAAAAAACCCCTCCAGTGCTTCAGGAGAGAGAAGAGGCTGAAATTCATTCCAAGTAAAAATGTTGACATATTAACAGGATCCTTTCAACAGCTTTTTTGAGATTAAAAGATACCTGAATATATGCAATTTCTCTCCCTGACACCTCCTATAACCCATCTGCCAGACTGAAGTGCTTGGCATATTAGTGCACTTACTTTGTAGCCTGTTAACATTATAGATAGTCTGAGGAAACTGCTTTATAAGTTTGTACTCCATTTAAGCAAATTGCAAACTGTCCTTTAGTCCGCTTCTCAGATCGCTGAAGCAATTTAGTAATTCTAGTTTGGAGGAGGCAGAAGGCAATTTCTCCAGTCCTAAGGGGAAGGTAAATATTTATTCCCAGGTAATATTGCTTTGTTGATTGCATATGAAAAAAAATGCTGTTGTATTCTTTCTGAAGTTGTGGGACAGTATGACCACAGTAAGGAATCCAGTACATATTACATCAACTCCTTATATTTCCGTATATAAAGAAAGAGTAAGACTGAAAAAGGCAACAATCTGATTAGTTAGAAGTGAGTATAATTTGTTTTGCTCTAGGTCAACAGCTGTCTGGAGGATAAGATCAAAAACCTCTTCTACTTTAGTTTCTTTGGTCTTGTGCTGAAACGGGTTTTTTTATTACTTGGCCCTTTTCCCAGGAATTCTTGGGAATTTAGCTCAAATGAATTGGTATGCTTTTTTCCCAACTGAAGAGTGAATTGTTCTAGGTGTAAAAATTATACTTGCTTTGTTAATGATTCCATTACATGGCAATGTAGAGCCTAAAGGCATCAAATCAAAACTCAAGTAATCCTGTTTAGAACTTGACTGTTTGATGAAGCTGCAGCCTTAATGGTAGAAGTGACTAATTTTATGCACCAAACAAGTGAGTTATTTCAGGAGGTTTCCAGGATGATTTCTTTAGGCAAAAAATTAATGTCAAGTGTCATGAGAATCAGCAGCCAGGAATATTGAGCAACCTGAAAGAAGATAATGGTGTAGCTCAGAAGATAATACATGGAGGGTGCAAATAATTTCTAAGTAACTCATAAACAAAGATATAATTCCTAATCTTAAGAAACTGATTTGTCAGTAGGGAGGGAAAAGAAATTATGGTGTTAAGATTGCAGGTTTCCTGGCTTGTAGTGTGATCAATCTTTCAGAATTTTATTCTCAGATCTCACGTGTGGCCTCTTCTGTGCAAGCATAAAATCTTCCTTAATTGCTTCTGACTTGCTCTTTGCTTTATGTCTTATAAGCTGATCTATTAGGTGGTAATTGATGAGAAGAGGAAGAAAAGGTTACTTTAATTTAAATGAATCTCTTTGTGACATCAGGGTTTGGCTGAGTGGATCTATTTATTATTAGTACCAACAAGTCAGGTGGCTAAGAATGTTTCAGTATTGTTTTATTTAAAACACACTTTAAAATACACACAGCCTGAAATCCCGACTTCATGATTGATTGTATAGCTGGGGGCTTGCATGTTTGGTGACTTGACCTAAGTGCTCGATCAGGAGAGCTCAGCTTCAGACAAGCTTTAGTTTACAAGATGTTTTAAAATTAGCCTGGACCCACATTGTGGCTGCAGAGATTTGTGAAGGAAATTGACAAATGAAGAGCCTAAGGATAAGTATTGACTTCTTACTTTGAGAAGGAGTATCTGTTCTCTAGCCTGAAAGCCCATAACAATATCTTGTGAAGTTATCTCTTTCACGGATCATTACGTTAAAGAGGCTCCTTATGCCTTAATTTCATGTTTATATTATTGTGCTGATGAATTATTGTATGCAACAATGCCCTTTGTAAGGAAACGTTAGCACAAAATGATTGTTTTAAATTGCAAGCCCATAGGTAGAGATGCTTCTGTAATTGCATCCAATACACATTGTGCTCCTGCAAATGCCAATTAGCAAAAGCAAGGAGGAGCAGTAGTTTAACGGTCAGAAGCCACTAAGGCAGACCACCCAGATGTACCACAGGTAGCTAATTTGGGGACTGGAGGCAGCCTGGTCGATTTAGTACAACACATGGCCCGGGCTCTGCTGAGGGAACCTCTTTATATCCTGTTGCAGTAGCTCTCCTTCAACTCAATCTGTTGATTCTCTGGTACATAAAGACAGGAGCAATAGTGTGACTGTGGGGAATATAACCCTGTGAGGGTAAGTGGTTTTCTTTGTTTTATGAGTATCATTTATGACTGTGACCTTCAAGGTAGAGAAGAATATCTGTTTTACTGTAGTGTTGGATGCATCTGGGAAGAAGTAAGAGGCCAGTCGAGGTCTCAGCAGATGTTTCCACTGTGATGGAAAGTATGGTTTCTGCTTGCAGAATCACTGATTTTTATGTCATCCCTGCTCAGCTCCTGCTAAAGAAGGAGGCATGGGAAAATTTCAAGTAGATGAAGAAGAAAAAGAATAGTGCTCTGATACTGTAAAGAAAGAAAAGCAGGTAAGTCCAACCTACTTCTGGAAAAGAAGGGAACAGAACTCCAAAGGAAGATGTGTTTTGACTATTTGTGCTTTGGTTGTTTTTTTTACAAACGTTGCAATGCACTAGCTAAATTAAATGTTTGTAGGAAATTCCATGCAACGACTTGGTTTTGTTTGTTTTTCTGTGTGTTCATTTACATGAAGCAGAGCAGCTACAGCTAGGTGTATGTACTTCTGAAAGAATGTGTCTAACAGCAGAACTGTGTTGGGTTTTACAACTGGTTCCTGGCCCTGGGCTCTAGGACTAAAGGATCCTTTGCAGAAGGCTTCAAATAGGATTTCTGTATCTAGAAATTTGCTGGAGAGACCCAGAGTAGACAGGATTTGGAATCTTGCTAGATTCAGCTGGCTTGGAAATGTGTGGGATGCAACTGTTGGGGCCAATTACAGCAGATTGATGATTCCCTATGAAAGGGGCTCAGCCAGGATGAGATAAATTGTGATTTGACTTTCCTTTACATTTTTCCAAAATATTTAATGGGAAAATAAATTATATATATCTGCAAATATTTGCTAAATCAATAAATAACTGAAGCCATAAACAAAAAAGTTAGTATGTTTTCGCATTTCTTTTTCCACGTCCAAAAAGATGTTTCCCCCTTCTCTGATATTTCCCACCACTTCTCAGCTTTTAACTGTTTCAGAATGGAAAGAGAAGGGAATCCTAAGTGATGTTAGAGATGATCAGTTCAGACTTCTCACCATTAGCCTGCCATCCATCTGTGCTGGTCCCCAGAGCATGCTGTTTCTTATTGATGAAAATGGGTATGTTTCCTGCAAGCAGTTCAATTAAGACAACATGTTTTGGTTTTATTTGCATTTTTCTCTTTGCGAAGTCAGCACTGCAAATTAATCTTTAACACATGCTAGGCATTAGACTGTAAGGAGGATTCTTCAGCTGATATGTTTGTGAAGGATACTTCTAAAGAGGAAGTATCTTTAAATAGTTCTTTACCATTTCCTGAAGTTTCTTTTTTTTTTTTTTTTTTTTACTTATTCACCGGTGCCTTTGAAATAAAGTGGCTTGTGCTCCTTCAGTGATGTATGCTTAATGGCTTTGAGAGATTTCCACCTTCATGAAAGGCCTATTTATTCTCCTAGACAGCTCAAAATCTCTGCTAAACTGAATCTTCTGTTTAAAGGATCCCTGAAGTTGGTGTCTCTGCTCAAAAGAACAACATCTCTACCCTTTCTGTGATCCTTTATTGACTGTAGTGCATTTTAGCAGCTAGTGAGTTCTCTCTGAATTATCTGATCGTAAGCAATAATACTTTCTATTTGCTATGGCTATTTGCAAGCAGATTCACAGGTTTACAGGTTATTCTGAGTTGGAAGGGACCCACAGGATCATCTAGTCCAACTCCCAAGTGAACACCCACCCAGCGATCAGACCCACAAGTATGGAACCATGGGCACCACGCTCCATCCATCCATCCAAGACTCCCATCATCTAGACCATGTTGCTGAGCTCCTCGTCCAGTCTTTTCTTAAACACCTCCAGGGATGACGACTCCACCACCTCCCTGGGCAGACCATTCCCACTGAGAGATCACTCTCTCTGTGAAAAAGCTCTTCCTAACATCCAGTCTAAACCTCCTCTGGTGTAGCTTAAGGCTATGTCGTCTTGTTCTGGTGCTTGACAACCTGAGTGAAGAGATCCATTATGGTTTCTTAGCTTTTTGGCTATTGTCAAGCCAACTTGGATTCTGGTGATTTACTACTTTGTAGGATCTATGACTTGCTTTTATAAGCTTTCTAGAGAAAAAAATGATATTCTGTAAAATCTCCGCTGAAGAAGAAATAAGAAAACTTTCAATTTTCTAAGTAAGTATATGTTTTGTGTTTCTCAGAGTGTTAATCAGTCAAACTTTTTGGAGAAAGAGACCTTTAAGCGTGCTTTGTTACAACTCAACAGGTACCACTTAGGCAGGCAATGTGTGGATTCTTATTCACAACTGAAGTGCAATGTCTGTAATTATGCGTTTATTTTTATGATAATAGCACTAATAGATCAAATTGGTTCCTGGGCTCCTACTGTATTTCCAAGGCTTGTTTTTGTCTTTGTTTTTGTGTAGTACTGATGACACATCCCTTTAGGATAAAGACATTTTGTTTGAACTCTTTTAGCAGGAAGAAATTTTGGCATGTACATCAATGCTGATAGCAGAGAGCATCTGCACTGTTTGCTGTAGAGAAAGAGTTGACTTCTCTTCTACAGCAGTTATGACTATAATTTCCCTCAATTGCAGTCTACTTTCATTTAATTTGTGCTCAAGGGCCCTTCACATAGAATGATTTCTGCTGGGTGAAAGATCTTGCCACAGCTGAGAGGTCACAATATAATACACTCTATTGATTGTAATGAATACTTGGTGTTTGCTGTATGCAGGATGCATGGAGGAATCCCTTTTAAATCCAGGCATAAAAGTAAAATATAGTCTGATTGTATCTACAGCTTGCAATTGAATTCATGGAGGCTTGCTATCAGTTATGAGAGGTCTGTCACCAGCTTGACTATACAAATTCTTTGTTTTCTAAGTTTGCCGCTGTATAACAGCCTTTTTGTGGTGTTATCATTGCCTGAGGTACATAAAACTGAAGGTCTGCCGAGAAAATGGTGGTGTGACCATTAGTCCTTTACCAAATTCCAGAAAAGATTATTTGATGCAATGGGTGAACTAGGATTGTAGTTCTCATGAAAGAAAAAGTATTTGTTAATTCTTGCATGAACACAAACTCTTCCATCAGATAATGAGTAAAAATAAATCACTTCTCACTGGAAAAGAAATCAAATAATCTACAGGTATCTTTCCCAAAGACAGAGAACAGGAGAATGAGGACAAGGCTTTTTATTCCTGTAATTTCTTCCTTTGTTCTCAAGACCTATTGGACCATTTTTGCATTCCCTGTATGCACAGGTCACAAGCTCTCAAATTGTTTCCAGGTAAAAATCAAATCACTGCTTCTGCTTTAAATTCACTTCTGTGTGCATTTGTGAAGGAAGGAAGGAAAAAAACTGTCAGGGCAGGCTGCAGGTGGCCAAAAGCACTCTCAGTGATGAAGTGTTTCTTATGTTGAATAATACAACTGGAGACAATACGACCAGTTTTGTTTGTAGATCCTGGCAGCAGCTGGTGAAGGAGAAAGAACTGTGCTGTTAGATCTAGAGAACAGGCACTTATGTATGTAAGATCACTGCACATCGTACTGCATCGTACAACTTGACATGACTACTGTTACCATGTAATGAAATAGGATATTTTTTCCCTATTTGAATTTGTATGCCTTAATTAAAACCCATCTGTATATTCAGGAGTTAATATGCTAAAGAAAACACAAATTTACGAGGTGCTTTTTTGTTGTTAAAATCCAATAAAGTCCTGCTTAAAAAGAAGAGGAACTGCAGTAAACCTCAAAACCCATATCCAACCAACGTGGGACAAATCTATAATGATATAAATTATGCAAAATTGTTGACTTTGGAGTCATGGTACATCTGCACACTATGGTGGAATTTGTCCCAGAGGATTTGCCATACCAAATTAGACTTCATATCAATCTGCTCTACAAACTTGTCTCTGAGTGTAGCCAGCACCAGATGTTTCAGAGGAAAGGTGGAAGAAACCACCTGCTTCATATAGAAATGAGGCTAATGTGTTCTTCATATTAGGAGCCCTCTTGAGTAGTAGTTAGACACAGATTTAAGTCTGAAAGCATAATAATAAGAGTTGTTGCTATCATCACAAAATTTATGACAACTAGGTATTTTTTCTAGTTTTATGCATGCAAGTTTGTATATAATTTTTGAGCATAACCATTTTATTTAAAGTTGTTTCAGCATTTTTCAGCGTTTTTCAGACATGTAAGAGATGTGTTGAGATTACTGGAGATTTGTCACATGTCAAGTTCTTCATTGTACGTATATTCCTCTATAGTATTCAGTAACGTACATCCTTCCTACCAGGCAGGAATTTCCAGAGAAATCAATTTTGTGATACTAGTCCCATGACAACAGTAGAAGAGTAAGTGGCTACTTTTGGAGCTCTTTTTAATGGTGTCTCATATGTAGAGAGAAGGTTTGCATTTATTAATTTAATGTTTTTCAATAGCTGTAATTGATAAATTGATAATCCTTCCTAGGCTTTCTGAACCTTCTGCAGCAGTTTGCTTATTTTCTTGTTCATCAGAATTAATTTGATTCAGTGGGACTATTAAGTTTCAAAGTGCATTTCCTATGATTGTGGTTTAGGTCAGCATAGACAGAACTCAGGTGTCAAATACTGTCTGATAGGTAGATCTGTATGAAGAAGTTTGAATATTTATTGTTTCTGTGAAAAAGTGATTAGTAATACATAGAAAACAACAAAATGACATTGTCTTTACTTCCCCTTTAACTTCTCACCTGAGCAACCTTTGTCCGTGGCAAAAGAGCATCAAGCGTGCTGGTTTGGGCTGCATGATCTTGTTCCCCAAAGTCAGGCATTCCTAGAGGCAGAGCTGTGCTGCAACCTCTTTGGACTGAGATAGATGAGTTCTATGAAGTGGAGAGTGTTTTCCAGGTTGGTTGAACTTTGTGGCTGAAGGACTGTTGTGAGCTTTTGCTCTCTCAGTGTTCTAGTGAGTCGCTGGGTAAATACTCTTGGCTAAGTTTGGTCTGCTATTTCTGTCAGTTACAATTTTTCTTTCGTAACAACTGTCTAACTGTGCTTTATCTATCAAAATTACATCCCTAAGAACTACATAACAACACACAGGATGTTGAACTGTGTTCTTCCAACATCACCCTATTTACAAAAATACCATCAGCTTAATAGGCCAAGACTCTTATTCTTTCATAGTTACAGAGTGGGAAAAAAACCACATTTTAGAATTTCAATAAGTAAAAATAACTGTATGATGAGCAAACATTCTTGTGCATGTTCTTGTCTCATAGACTGTAAGCAATGATGCAACTGGTAAACAAAGATGAGAAGATGCAGGGACATGGTGTTACTAATGTATAATGACAGAATATTTTTGAGATGTGCAAGAGGTGTTGAGTTTTGACTTACTGGAGACTTGTCACATGTCAAGTTTTTCATTGTTCATATATTCCTCTATAAGTAGAGGAAGATGAACTGTTATGTGTTGATGAAGACTGAAAGTTACTTTTCTTTCAAGTTTATATTGTAGTTAGCATACAAAGTATCTAGTCAAAGTGCTATAGGCTTGAATTACCTATCAAATCATTATGTATGAAATCATAATAATTGATCACAGAACAGAATAATCTTACTTGTACTCTGCTAGAACAGAAAGTTGGTTCCTGAACATGCTGAAGGTCTACACTACCAAAATCTCTGAAGGAGGAGACCTCTTCCAACTCACAACTTGTGAAAAGCAGAGTTGAGCTTTACTCGTGGGCTAGTTTGTTGAAGGCTTGGTCTTCTATTAGTGTAATATGTGGTCCAAGCTGTTCACACAAGCACTTATGGATGGGAGACTGCCAGGCAGCAGGTAGCCTGGTGCAAGCTGATGGATTCACAATAAAAAGTCAAAGCTTTTCAGGCCTGCACTATCTGATGTGTTAGCCTACATGTAAAGGTGACAAACCTTTCTTATTTCATACAATAGAGCTGAAATTCAGATAAATACAGTGTCAAACCTCCCCATTCCCCTTGGGCAAAGGAAGCTTTGTTTTTACACAGAAATGAGGAAAGTAATTTACTCCTTGCTTGGGTACAGTGCTCTTGTTATCAGACTAGAGTCAGAGCTACAATAGCCGAGTATAGCAGAAATGCATGGAAATATTATTAACTTCCAAATTAAGGGTAATATTTCTGACTTGCATTTAGAAGCAGAGGATTTTTAATTAGAAACCTTGACAAGGCTTAAATGAATTGGTTTTGTCCCAGTAAAAAGTGTTGCCTTGATAAATTTCTGTTACTGAAAAGCAAGTTAATTTCCCCTTTTCAATTCTTCTTTCAGTGGTTGTTATACATCATAGGAACTAATCTATAGGGGAAAGCACTGAGCAGGAATTGATGATTAGTTTAAGAATAATCAGCACAAAACTACTCACATGAGTAGAGGAGGCTGGGATTTAGTTCCCCATTCAGACTCCACAAATGCTTCAGAAGCTGGAATCACTTTCCCCCTATCTTTGTAACATATAAGAATGTAACAAAAAGTGGGGATTTACATTTCATTCTAATACCACTGGCTCATGGGGGTGCCATCAAGACTTTTATGCTCTGACATTTCACAATAAGAAAATAAAATTGGAAAAACAGTGGTCATGATTTTTTTTAACAGGTTAACTCTGAAACCTATTGAGAGATGATGTTTTCTGTTCACAGTAGGAAGTAGGTACCAGTAGAAGTTTGGACTGCAACTCTGTCATCATTCCTTCAGGGCTGCCAGCAATGCCTAGCCCTCTTCTATTGAAATGAGTCCAGTCCATCTACATTTACGATGTAAATTGTTTGTGTTCAGGTGGATATTATGGCCAAAGCAAGTTAGGGAACAAATGAACAAATAGACACCCTCCACAAGCAAGGCACAATCTACTTGTTTCTTTCTATTGGATTCTGTTACCATGACCACATCACTATCCTCTCCTAACAAAAGCTGATGGTTTTCTATCCAGTTTTCCTATCTCAATAAAGCAACTTCAGGAAAAATTACTCTGGATGGAACCATTACAAGACATCTGCAAAAAGGCCTTCTGCGCTGATAGCTGTTAAAGCCACCTGGCTGACTGGTCAGAAGGAAGTGTTCAATGGTCTTGGTTAGAGCTGTCACAATCACAGACCACGGCAGTGTTTCTCCAATGTCATTGGCTGGAATTTGGAAATGGCGTGGCCACAGGAAAGACGGAAGCCTCATGAAATTCTACTAGTTTTCAATGGAACATTTTTCCTGTAATATATTGGATATATTGCCCTATAGTATTTCATGGCATTCATGCCAAACTACAGAGAAATTCTGGGGGAAAGCTCAGAACAGATATCTGGTGAAGAATGGACACTTTCTGTTAAGGATGGTTTTTTTTTTTTCAAATGCTGTGTGTGTTGAAGGCTTTGTCAACAGTCTCTGGGCAGGTATAATTCTGATGGCAATCTCAAAAGCATCAGATCAGTCTGCAATGATTACACAAGTTGTGAATTCAGTCTCTGCAAAAGTCTTTGGTCTTCTGAATACACAAAATTCCCAGAGAAGGCAGTGATTTCAAGGGCAGCATTTGGCTTCATGCTGTCAGCTTCAGTAATTATGCAATTCAAGTAAATTAAAGTGGAAAAGTCACTGAGGCAATTTTGAAAAATCACACCTTTAGTGAGTAAGAAAGGGGAAACAAACGTATATATGTATGTATATAAAATATATAGTGTATATGCCTACAGTATATGTGAAAAGATAACATACACAGTCATACTGCTAAAAATAATTCCATTTTCTATAGGCTGTTAGATTATGTTAATCCCTGTGGCATGCAAGAGCCTTCCATTCGTGTATTAAACCATATGTCTTACATATCTGTTGCATACTTAGATTCTTCTTGAAGGAGGAAAAACTTGTCCAATTAGGTCTCTTATTTTGGCAGACCTGAGTTATTTTGTTTATTTGTCTTCTTTTTCAATTTACATGCTTCAATGTAAATATGTAGATAAGGAAAGATCAAAGGATTTTGCCTGGCACTTGAAACAGAAGGTACAAAGATTTGCCAAAGGCTCATTTATTCACAGCTGATCCTGAGGTTTCCAACTTATCCTCTGTTGTATGTATCCTCTTTGTTGTATAAAGCCTTACAAAGGGCACTTGGAGTGCAGAAGGAGTATGCCCTGGATGCCAGCCAAATAAAAGAGGACAGCTGAGGGGTGAGTGCTAAAGTGGCTGAGGGCTGTGGGATCTGAAAATAGAAGGAAAATAATTGCTGCTGATGTGAATTTTCCAGCATACATGTGAGAATGTGGGGATTGAGCCAAATAGGTTCAGAAAGGGATTTCACTAACACCTGCCTAAAACGCAGCCTTTGACAGGCACAGAGGATCTCTGTTTAGGTCATCCATTCATGCGCTTTAATGTAGCATCTACTGCCAGGTCTTCTCCATAACCCTGTGAGCTTGGGACTCCATTCTCTTTCTATTTCTCTGCGTTATTCTTTGGCTCCTTCATAGCAAAATTATTTTGACTTTCATAATGTCCAACTCAGGGCAAGGATTAGGACTTGCACAATTATTAGACCTCTTTCTCTCTTGCACTATAACTTTAAAGTAACAGTTCTTTTTGATATTACCTAAGATGCGTCTTAGGCAAATACCCTGTCCTACCTTTATTTACTTGTCAATCATAGCTCATTGTGCATCTTTTAAAGGAGAATAATTTATTCTTTCAGGGAGAAATCTGGGGTCTCTAAGTAGTGCTAGACAGTTACAAAATACAAGTTTGCTGTAATGCAGAGTAGGATAATCAGCTTTTAGGGGTATGTGGCCACCAGTGGAGTGCAATGAGTTTCCTGCCAGCTTTTAAAAACAGTGAGTTAGCAGCTGGTCAGCTTGACCCTGGAGCACTACAGGGCAGTTACATAATCTTACAGATTTGATATGGTGTGAGAAAGCACAACAGTGGGAAGAGTGACAAAGTCAAGAAACCAACATCTGACATACACATGCAGCCATATGAACTCTTCTTTCCCCTTCTTCAACTAACCATGTAATGTAATACCCTTTTGGAAGGATTTCTCCAGCTGGCAGAAGCTTGCTAGTTCATCTGGGAGAGCTCATTCATGAGGCTGCAGGGATTGCAACCTGAAAATACTAGAAGAGCACAAATATTCACTCTTTCCCCTCCCATCTGATGTAGACTACCTCTTAGCCACACCAAAATATGCTGCACAAAATATGTGAACAACTGAGTTGTGCTGATTTGACCTAGTTCCCTGATCTTAAAAACCAACTAGCTTGAGTTGGAACCCTTTGTCATATACAGTAATCCCTTGAATTTTGTGGGGGTTCAGGACCAGAGGAATGCTGCAAAAGCCAGATTCCATGAAGAACAGTGGATCATTCATATGCAAATAAACCACACCCATCTCCCTGCCCCTGTCAGCCTTGGTGCCCTGAGGGGTATTCCCAGCACCTCCCTGCACCCTGTGATGGGACAGGGGAGTGAAGGGGATCTCTTCTGCCCCTCCCTGCTGCTGGAGAGTCTCGGCAAGTCCACAGAGTTCCCTGCAGCTGCTCTGCTGCTGTGGAGAGTCCCTGACTTACACAGCAGCCATGGTAGCAGGGTGCTGGGCCCCCAGGGTCAGCCATGGCAGCGGCGCCACTGGCTGCCAGGATCCCAGCATGGCTCCAGGGTGAGCAACTGTAGTAAGCCATTGACACTATGTTATAAAGTTTCCCTGCCATGTAACCTTTCTAACACTCATAAGGGAGAAAACTCTGGGTGATCAACAAGTGAGCAAGAGGCACTCTCTCACCTGCCCTGCGGGGTGTGCCAGTCCCGTCTCCTGGCATGGCAGAGGCACTCCGTTCATGAACAGCTCTCCCATGCTCATGTGACATGGAAAAACACCATGAAGAATAGAGGGAAGTCTATGATGTCTTTGCTGGAAAAAAAACCGTGAAGAGGTGAAGCCACAAAATTGGAGGCATGATGAGGTGAGGGATTACTGCATATGGTAAAAGTGAGGTTTGGTTATATGCATAAAAACTGAGATTTTGGAGGTACAATTTGGTTTAATGTGGTGTAAAAGCAAATGCTGTCTTCCACTGTATGCAGTCTGAAAGAGTCTTACACAGAAGTCCGTCTCTTACTGCTGTGATCCCTGTCATGGAAGAAGGAGCTTTGGCGGGCAGGCAGTGGGAATCTCTGGCCACCTTGGATTCACAGGTTCTAGACCAGGCTTCTAAAATGAGAAATAGTTCAAGGTTTTATCAGCAACAATTTTCCTGAAATGTTTTGTCAGCTGTGAGTTATTTCTATTGCTGCTCTGAGCTGGTAGGAACTGAACTATGAAAGAAGGATAGGTACATTTAAGTAGTACAAGACTAAAACAAGTATACCCTGACTTTCATAAAACTCGACATGAGCTTGGTGCTACACTAACTTGGTAGATGGAGATTTAGTTTACTTCTATTTCATATCTTCCCAGGACTTCACTCATTTCTACCTGTTCTTAGTAAATCAGCATCTTCTGTGTATGTAATACTGTAGATGAACGATGTCTTTCTGTGCCAGATATAAGATGCTTGCCTTCCTCTAAAATTTTTATAATGAGATATATTTGCCCTCAGTGTAACATTTTATGATCTTGAAATATCCTAGCCATATAATTTCATGCAATTTAGTCAATATCACATAGTATATTTTTGAATATAATTTATTTTCAAACAGTCAATAATTAAAAATCTGTTAGAGAATGCATTTAGATTTGTTTCAGCATTTGTTTCTCTTCCACACTCCATGAAAGATTTAAAACCTTCAGGTATCTCATTTCAACTCCATTATACTTGTGCTGCTTGTTTGACAGAAAACTCAGTTTTCCTGAACACATTTTTCTTTTATCAACATTTATGATTGACTGAGAGACAACAGTACAAAACTGGCTTCCAAGGCCTTGTGTCGTGTTCTGAGCAGCAAATCTTGACTTTGTGCTTCGAATGTGTATCAGCTCTCCTTCAGAATCGGCGATGTCAGTAGAATCCCCAAAGTAAACAACAGGCCACATAGTTTCTTTTACCTCTTCTGAACATGCTAGAATGCCAATCAAATTATATGTCCTGAGGGAAGTAGTGGTCAGAGAATACGTGCCAAATTAAGTTTGCAGGCACTCAACAGCTGCAGCTGGTACTGCAACATTTTCCTTGCTATTGGGGCAGAAGAAACATTGTCTACTGGCAGCAGCAGCCTAAAGGTTGTCCTCAAGACATCACCCAAAATGTGTCTGTTATTGCAAGCTTGGGTGCTACCTGCATAAGGTCTTTTTACGGTCTGGGATTGACTATCCCTTATGCTTGGATTAGGCAATCTTAGACGGTCTTTTCTAAGCTAGATAATTCAATGCTTCTAATTGAGTAAGATGAGTTCTGTGTGTGCTCCTGGAAGTACAAGCAGTTTGTGTTTGTACAAAAATACTAGATTTGAACAATTAACAGAAGACCTCAAAAGAACAAGAGGACACGGCCTTAAGCTACACCAGGGGAGGTTTAGACTGAATGTTAGGAAGAGGTTTTCACAGAGAGAGTGATCGCTCATTGGAATGGACTGCCCAGGGAGGTGGTGGAGTCGCCGTCCCTGGAGGTGTTTAAGAGAAGACTGGATGAGGAGCTCAGTGACATGGTCTAGTAGGTGGGGAGTTGGACTGGATGGTCCTGTGGGTAGTGCCATGGTATAGACAATGGGTTGGTGTTGGGTTACAGGTTGGACCTGATGATCTCCAAGGTCTCTTCCAACCTTGCTACTACTGTGATACTCTGATACTACTGTCTTTATTATTATTATTTTCTTGTATTTTCTTGAACCCTGAATAGATGGGGGGGGGGNGGGGGGGGGGGGGGAAAGAAACAGGAAAAAGGTATTCTACTCTACTGACTTGAAACATATATAGTCATGAATTTCATGAGCTTACTAATATGACTGTCATGTGTTTTACACAAAAATCATCATTTGCATTTTCCATTTAATAACTTTATATTCTTTATAAACTTACTTGAATTCTGTAAAGAGAGCTGACAATTTCTAAAGAGAAAAAAGACCACATTATTATTATGTCACTCCTAGAAATGTTAATGACAGGATATGAAGGACAGCATAATTACAGTGTTGCTCTAGTGATTCTTTTGTAAAGGTTTTCTCAGTACTTTAATTATAATGACATATTTCAGCAGTTTAACTTTCTAAATTCTCAGCCAAACACCCTTTGGGTTTGATTTTTTTTTTTGTGGTGTTTGTTGGTGTACAAAAGCCTCTACTAGTGAAAGGCAGAGCCCCCTGCAATTTGGAGAACCTATGTCTATGGAGGACAGCTGGGCTGAAGAGAAGGATCTAGGAAAGAACTGACTTTTTCTGCATAAGAACCAAACTGTTGTTGAGAAGTAGGTGCACTGAAGTAAACTGAAGTGATAAAAACGTTGGAAGAGAAGCCAGGAAGAGAGTTTGTCATATATCAAGCAAATTTGACAGGCCAAGCTGAAAATCTGCAGAATATGTAAATGAAATGAGATGAGGTCAAAGCAGAGCAAAAATAAGAGATTTCTGCAACTCTCTAGACAGCATCTTAGAGACCTGCTACCTCAGCATATCTGAACTCAGTGAAGGAAACTTATCACAGGGAAAGAACAAAACCTTTGAAATAACATCTTAGATGCTTGTCCAGCAGGCAGAATTCTCCATATTCTACAAAATTAATTTTTTCAGTCACTGAATCTATTCTCAGAGCTTTGGTTGGGAAAAATTTACTCTTCAGGGAATGCATACTGAAACTCCTTTGGGATTTATATGCCATGTTTTTTAAATTTATTCCTATGAATTTATGAATAACAGCTGACTTACTATGTAACCAAATACTTTCCTGAAGTGGGGCCAGCAAAGGGGACAGATAGTTCTGTTAAGCTCCTTAAGAAAGAAATATAAAGGCAGATAATATCATTTGAACAATACTACAAACTTCTCAAAATTGTAAAGAATAAATCAAAATATTAACAAGACTCCTTTTCCAGAGAACAGCAATTTGAGAAGCCTGATCTCTAAAGCCTCAAAGACCTCATTAGGAGCTTGTAATCCTTGGTTTGTTTATGTTTTGTTATAAGCACAATTTTGCCTCAAAAGCTACGGCAGCCTGTCCTGGGTGGAGAAGAACATGGAGGTCAGGATTTTAACTTTTGTGGTTAAGAGAGTGTGTTGTGATTGATTTCAATAGCAATGGCATGGAAGTAGGGAGTGGGATTGAGGAAGGAAGCAAACATATGCCGTTCTGGAATAGTTTGCAACAGTTTCTAAGTAAGAGTGGGTAATACCTTGCTATTCTCTTGTTACAGTCGATTGCCAAGCTCTCCCTTGCTCACTCATCTTTCTACTTCAAACAAAGGCTTTAGGAAAATAGGAGCTCACAGACCAGTTCCAAATACCTGATTTCCTTAAAAGCATTTTCTTTGCTCCTTGACAAGGGAGATAAAGCTGGAGTAATTTTGAGAAACCACAAAATTCATGGGCAGGCTAAAATTATATCAGGTTTGGTAACATTCGTTTTTGCAGGACTGTGCTACAGGTGGTTTTCACCTTCTTGGTTTTCTTCCCCTTCATTGTCCTGTTGTGAGATGTGGTANTGAGGTGTTGGTAGTAGGATGGCAACAGGTCAGGTCAGGTTAGGTAACAGGTTTGACTAGATTAGATTAGGTAACGGGTGATAGGTGATAGGTTGGACTTGATGATCTCTATGGTCTTTTCCAACCTTACTGATTCTGTGATTCTGTGATTCTGTGGTACTCTGCTGTGGAAATGGGTGTGCGTTTGTGAGTCTGTGTGTGGGGAAGTAGCCCGCATTCAAAAAATCCTAACAAAGATTTATAAGGCAAATTATATTGTCTGTTAAATACCCAGATGGAGAATCAGAAACTCTAGACATGATGAGTAGTGAGGGTATCAGCAAAAAGCTGTGATTCAGGCAAGTAGAAAGCCTTGTGCTTTAATTAAAAAACAATTAGAGTTCTTTTTCATGAATAACAAAAAGGGTGTTTTGTGTTGCATGTGTCCCACCTGCTGACACCCTTTTCCTGAAGCAGGGTCCTATACTCTCCATTTTTGTTCATTTGCTACTGGTATAGGAAGTAGATAGGTGGCTTAGTGGGGTGCAAGACCTAATGAATCTAGAATGATACTGATAATAGAAGGAATACTTTGACATGAATTATTGCAATGCAGTTGATTTCAGTCTAGGAATTAATTGTCTTAGGGAGAAAACTTGAATGGCTGGGACCTAGCAACAGAGAGATTCACAAGCTGTCAGAAGCCTGCAGTACAGGGTGCAGCAAAAAAGTGCTAGATCCCTTCCGCCTCTCCTCTCCTCTCCTCTCCTCTCCTCTCCTCTCC
>WEKX01029292.1:445033-460437 GCA_013390025.1 Pitta sordida
CCCCTAGTTCTTTCAGGAGCTCTTTGCTCATCCAGGCTGGCCTTCTGCCCCTCTGACTCATTTTTTGGCACATTGGAACCACCTGCTCCTGCGCCTTCATGAGCTCATTCTTAAAGTATGTCCAGCCTTCCTGGACCCCTGTGCCATTAAGGGCTGTTTCCCATGGTACCCTCCCAATTAATTTCTTAAACAGTCCAAAGTCAGCCCTCCGGAAATCCAGCATGGAGGTTTGGTTCATGCCCTTTCTCGTCATACTGCCGATTGAAAACTCTATGATTTCATGGTCACTACATCCCAGATTTCCTCCTCTCATACATGTGGATCTTCCTGTGCATCAGTTTCTGGTAACGACCTCTTGTTGTATGGCTTGGCACTCCTCCCTCAGGAACTAGTAGAAAAAAAGGGACCTTTAATGATAGAAGAGAAAATGCAGTCTGGAAGTACAATGTGCAGAGGAGAATGGGAGCATTCACCAGCCAGTGTGTTAAGGGATATGATCTAGATGTAAATGCTAGGTTAGTTGGACTATAGGTTGGACTAGATGATCTTTGAGGTCCTTTCCAGCCTTATCTATACTGTGAATACTGTGACTTCCAAACAAAATACTTAGGTTTTCATACATAAACACAGAAATTGAGACCTTTCCAGGTAAATGATACGTGTTTGTTTTATTTTGCATATGAAGTAAATAGGTTTTTTTCGTGAAAATACTGTTTAGCTGCTAAAAATACATCATCATCACAAAAACTACATTTAGAACTGGATGAGATTTAAAATAAAAACTGAGCTTTTTTAATGTTATTAATTTTTATTTTGGTCTCTTAGTAGCAACAACACATGAAATTCCATTTCCTTGCAAGGGTCTAATGACTTTTGCTGGTGTTTCTAGGATCTTTGTAGTTTTCTTAGCAACTCCAAAATAGTGTTCATTCTTCAATCTGTGGGATATTCTGAAGTTCATCCACAGAACTTCAAGTCTGTCTGGATCTTCTTTGTATACTGTCGTGTCTTTGAAAAAATTTATTTATTTCTGGATATATGAGGAATATATAATTATTGAGATTATATTAAAACTATGGAAAGTTTAAAATTTTCAGCAGTCTTGTCATTCCTGAAAAGCCATCTAACCTGAGACATCCAATTTGCAAAGGTGCTGGGGGAAATTTTACCAGGAAACTAAAAATCATGTTCCAAAGTGAAGATGCTTTTCTGATTAGCAAGGGAAGCATTAGAAACAAACTGCGGTTTCAATTTAATATAAGAAAGCTGAGTTAACCAAACAATTTTAATTTGGATGGTTTTCATTTTGTCATACTCTGCCTTGTTCAATTGAGGGTACTCCACACTGTAGCTCTTGACAGTACTAGCCTTGATATTTCTAATAATGCTTTCAATACTTCTTGAAAATTCCTGTAAGAGAGGATTTATGTGATGAGTTAATCAAAGCAGACTATACAGCAGTATGTTTTCATCCCAGATAAATATCCATGCTTCATTACTGAAGTTGTTAAAATAGTTGATGGACAGCAGTGACCTGCTGCCTACTGTTCCTATGCCACATTTATTTTTTTACATTCAGAAATGCATAAGCAAGATATACATTCAGATTTCTTCCTAATCTTACAGCTGATTGCCTAAAATCTCCCATCTGTGGCTTATGCTGGTTGAGTGTAGAAGCACTTGCTTTGATAAAATAGATGTTGCAGGGATTCAATGTAAATGAATTTTTCATGCAGCGTGTCTCTGTGGGGCTTCTGGCAAAAAGTTCCCAGGAAAACCACATGCTTGGCAGAGCTGTTATACCCCAAAGAAACTAATACAGTAGCTGACGAGAAATGACACATGATGAACAGCAAAACCTTTTTCTAGGATAAGGCTCACTTGGAGATTGGTGGCTCTCTATCCAAGCCAGGAAGCTGTAGACTGTGAGATACAAACCCAAATTACTTTCATAACCAGCTGGTCCATAGTGGTCTCCCACTATATGAATGTTGCCACATCATACAATGTAGATCAGGGAAGAAACTAACATACTAAATCCACTGGACTCTAAAATTGCAGCTCTTTCTTCTTGCTACCCCAACTGATTTATCTGCAATATTCCCAAGTATTCACTATGAATTAGGATGCTGAGAAACAAAGGCATTTATCAGCTTGATTAGTGAAAAAAGGTGGGTTTATAGGCAACCAGTAAAGCAGTGTAACCATATGACTTTCAGAAATGTTACTGAGGTTATGGCCTGACTTCTGTAGTCGGTCCTTAAATTTTGGAAGCAGGGAAAAGAAAGATAACTGGAAATTTCCCAAATGTGATGCCTCAAGCTTTGCCTAGAGTCTCAGGATACTGCTCATCCATCTGCTCTTTGCAAGAGAAATGCTGGTTTATGTTTGCCAGAGGGAACTATACTTTCCAAGGCTTGGCACTAGTGGTGGCAACTGCAAATAAAGGTCATTAGCAGTGTAGCAAGAAGTATCTTTCCACATTGGGCCTCCTAAAAATGCCTGCTGGTCCACAATTGTCATTGTCACACTAAAATTTTTACTATCTGATCAGTTCAGAGGGTTTTTCCCAAGCTGCCTTGTATACAGCTTCAGAAAGCTTAATTTGTCAAACAAGGCCAAGCAACAATTAAGCCCATACTGTTGCTTGCCAATATGGAATGAAATGTTAAACACACACACAGACTCCCTCCAGTGTAATTTCCTATTTACTTTTACTGCTTCATCTTCAAAGTTTGCACTGAGTAGCCAATAGGACTTTCTCTCTTTTATATAGGAACTACCGCTCTTCTTTTTCAAAAGCTTTAGTGTCTTCAGTCATCTGTGGTCTATATCTTTGAGAACTGAAGTTTGGAATAAAAATGTGGGGGCTTGATGGCTTTTTCTGTAGAAAGACATCGGAGATAGCCTGCAGGATAGCTACTCTTATCCAGGGTAGGCTGAGGAATTTGTACTTCAGTATCCTGCAGGAGCTATTATTGTCACATATTTAATGTTATAGAAGAGATCACAAACAATCTCTAAATTCATGGTCTTCAGTATATTACGACCTTTCAAAAGAGATCACGTGACGCATCAATGGTCACAGCTCCTCTAGAGTACCTTCAGCGTTACACAGTCTGCATCCCACTCATTAGTACAGAGCCTCTGATCACATATCCTTAGAGCTTGCTTTCAGAGAACAGCAGCTTCATCTAATGAAGATCTTTTGCAGAGACTTATCAGTAGAGGTGCTCACTGGAATTAGTACACCATCCATGCTCTCAGGTAGGTTACTGCTGTGTAGGGGCAGTGTTGCCCTTTTGTGAGACTTGATGGTTACTGCCCTCAGCCCTGTACTGAATGCAAGTTGGGATCAGTTTTCACAACCACCATCTCTACTCTATATCCCTAGAGAGAAGGACTTGGTGGTACTGGTGGGGCTTATTGGGGTTGTTGTTTCTTAGTTGTTGGTGTGTGTGTGTTTGAAGTCAAGTCAACTGTGTGTAAACATGGTGGTGATGCTGTGCCAGTGTGACAAACCCGGCGCGGTGAGGCGAGGTGGTCTGAGAAACCATTGGCTTGCCCATGGCCACGGACTCCATGACAGTGTTGAGTACTGCGGACTTGTGGTGTGTTGCATAGCCCAAAAAATGATGGTTGTGGAGGCAGGCAGCATAGTGCTGGCAGCTCTCTAGCATTGTCACAGCAACAGCTGCTTTTCTAGCCACCCAATGCTCACCATCCACTGCCTGAGGTGGTTACACATGGGTGGCTGGGGCTGCTGGGCTGCTTCCTCCACTGGGGCTGCTGTGGTCCCACCTCCTGCCATCTCCTATTGGCCGCCAAGGCTAGCCCTGGTGAGTGTCCCATGCACTGCCAGGATCTGGCCCACGCCAAGCCTGGAGGCTAGCTCCGAGCTGCTGGACTCAGCAGTTGCTGCAGCACTGCAGCACAGCTGCCCTTGGTAGTGCTGTAACCATGGTGATGGGCTGCAGCCATGTTCAAACACAGCTCAGAACCCACCAGCAGGGTGGCCAGGAGGGGGCTGGAGGTCACAGCAAGGGGGCCCTGAGTGTCTTGCCTCTGAGCCAGCCCAGCTCCCCAGTGCCATGCACAAACTTTCTTGCTCTGGCCCTGCTACTCCTGGCCCGGGATATGGCAGGGAACGGGGGAGTGAAGGTGGGGGTGGCGGTGGTTGGAGAGGGGGATCCAGCCGTCTGCTAGACCCAGAGCTGAGATGGGTGGTGACAGCAGTAGCAGCTCCCACAGGCCTGTGCCCAGTTGAGGGAGACCCGCCATGGCCCTTTGGCAAGTTCCACTCCAAGCACTCAAGCAGAGTGTGGCGGCGAGTGCCGAACCCGTCACGAGCCACCACACCCACTACTTTTAAACACATTTTGTTTTTTTCACCAATTCCCCCATCAGCCACTGTCATGGGCAGCCATGGAGTCCCTGCGTCATTGTGACTCTCCTGATCCATCACATGGTGCAGGGAAGTGCCAGGATTGATCCCCCAGTGCTCTGGGAGTAAGGAGGACAGGGTGATGGGTGTGGCTTATTTATATAGTCACACAGGTTTTTTACATATTCATGAGCATATTTACATATCCATGAGCTTATTTACACATTCTAGCTTTGCCATCCGTTCTGTGCATGCTCAGACATGAATTATTGCATAAAACCCCCCGCGATTAATTGAACCCGCGAAGAGTGAAACTGCGAAGAGCTGGGGTTCACTGTATATCACAAAATGCTTTTTTAGGTATTGTTCGTAGGGATTTTCCCTGTGCTATACAAATTGCTAAAGCTTTTAGCAGTACCATTATTTACAATCTTCCTTCATCTTTCTGTTCACTCTTTGCACTAACTTTTAAAGAGTTAAATTAACCAGGGAATTAATGTTGTGACAATTTTGTACAGAAAGCCCTCAGTAATGGACTAACCAAATAATTAAAATGTCAGTGTGTGTTTTTATAGTATTTGATCTAGCAAATGTTTGACATGTGGGAAGTACAAGTGATTTTAGCCTCGTGAGGAGAGCAATATTCACTCAAGTATATACTGATTTTAGAGTCTTCTTTTATGAACTGGAAATTTAAATGTTGCTTGGAAAGACCTCCTACTGAATTTATTGACCTCTTGTTAGGAGTTTGACATGAAGGAGATACCTCCAATTAACTCAGAAATTAAAAGCTGTTCCTAGCATTTTAGATCATGAAACTTTATGCAAGCTTCTTAAAATGTACAGGAAGGATTTAATTGTGTACCACAAGATGAGGTGTATAAATGTTTGCAAGACTGAATGTTTGGATAATAAATCCTCCAAGGCAGAAATTTTATCTTTAAGGTATATACTCGTACGTGAATGCTGTTTCAAAACAATTTGCAATGTGAATTTAAAGCATGCCAGCTATTTTTGCACAAACTCATCATGTTGTCATCCTTAAGCCAAACAGATGATCTTTCTGAAATTGCTTTAAACTAGTTTGGAAATGGATTAGTATAAAAGCTTCCTTAGTGGGGAATTACAGTGAGCATAGGAGAGGAGTGACCATGAAGCTGCTTTTGTGGAGAAACTCTTGCCAGGCTGTTTTCCCACATCAATACAGCTCATCACAGTAGGGTCCTGATGTTGACTGGAGCTTTTCTCTGCTGCTGCATGACATAAGCGTGTATGACTGACAGCACTGCCGACTATTGAATTGTTTGAACTGTTTATAGTTGCACTTCTTTTTGAAACATAACAGATATCTCCTTGGGGTAGATTTCCTCCTGGTAGCAAGCTGTCACTTCCCAGGTTTTGTGCTGCAGTGAGATGAATGCTTAGAAAGGACGATACACTTGATTTTATTTATAAAGTGTTGCACACAGGATAGAAAATCCCAGCACCATTTAATTAAGTGATAATTCACTGTGGGCAGCAGTGTCTTTCAAAGTGATTATTGACTGCCTCAGGTGAAAGGCATAAGGCTGCAGGCCACACATCTGGAAGACCAGTAGTCCTCTGGGAATTTATTTTCCAGAATGGTTAACTAATATAAAGTAAGTAGTTTTGTGCTGTGTTAAGTTTTTTTTGCTTATGTGGTGTTTGTGTTCTACACTGAGAGTAATGCCTGGCTTCATGGAGCACGGCAATATCTTTCTCACAGTGATGGGAGACAGAGTTGAGACAGCTGACTGCAGTCATTTCCTGCTCCAGGTGTGTTACCTAAATGGGATCTGTTTGCCATCCTTAAAGGCAAGGCAAGGCCCCTAGAGATAAGCTTTGGTAGAAGATGTATAGAGCTCTGATCATGATTTTACTAGTGCTTGGTTTCTTTCCTGATTTTTGTTTAGATTTTGTGGAATGAAACTTCCAAATCAAGTGTAAGAATGAAAGAGCAGTGGGTAGGCTGAGTGGGGAACAGAAGCATATACAGCCTGTGGAAGAGGAGAGAAAAGGTCACATTGAATCATCTGTGAAGAGAAAAGAAAGAAATTGTAAGTACCAAAAAGATCAGAGAAGAAAAAGGAGAGGCAGGAAGTAGGTACCATCATCAAAGAAACATCAATAAACTAAGTGTAAAGGAAATATGGTTATAAGAGATGCTGAAAAAGGATTGCTGGTTGGAAAAACAGGCAATGAGAAGGTATATAAGCAATATGATTTGTGATGGAGATGAATGGGTCTAGTCAGAAACTATGTTGATAGTTCTGTAAATTTGAGATGTATCAAAGGTAATGGAAGTAAAGGCTCAGAAGTTCCATAGAGTTACCTGTAGGCACAGGCAGGAAGCAGTCTGGTGGCTGTGTGGATTAGGCACTTCAGGGAGCTGATCTATAGTGCTCAGCTTATAAGAAAAGGTGGAAGGGCTGATCAAAGGATGAAGAGAAGAGCTACTGTTAAGAAGGAAGACCTTTTGGCTAGGAAGACTTTTTCACACAAAGTTGCTTTACATCTCAGTTCAATCCTGGATGACGTTAATTAGTGTTCATAGATCTTGCCAGCTGTGTTATAGGTTCACAGCTGTGACAGAGTAGATTTTGGGGCAGTAGCTGAGTAGTTTCTTTCTGCCCTTCCCTTGAAACAGTGCAAGAACAATTTGAGTGGAGTTATTTCTTTGCATTGTTAAGCCCAGTGCCTCCACTGCCACAGGTCCCGTGGGCTTTCAGGTCTAGCACAGAGAGAGGCAACAAACAAATAATCTTTGCTTTGTGTCTTGAATCTATATTCTGTTAAAATCAGTGAAAAATCATAACATCTGAGTTGCTTAATGTAGCAATTTTCTGTATCTTTCTCTTTTGCTTAACTTGGTCTTATAAAACTTAGTATGAAATCCCATGTTGCATTATGTTGTCTGGAAATGTTTTTTATGTATCTATGTGAAATATATTTGAAAACTTACACAAATAATCATTGAGGGTGAGAATGTGCACTGTGAATTGGCTGTAACGGCACTTCTGGGAGGTTCTTCCCTCACCCTTAGCTTTACCCAAGAGAAATAAAGAATAAATACATGTAGAAGAGAATCCCTAAAAAAATCTTGTTAATTGTGGATTTCTTCTCTTTTCTCTTCTACTCAAAAACCAAAGTAGATTGGCTGGAGAGTAGCAAGGCACAAGAGATATTCCATTATCTCTCACTTGCTTGTAAATACTGGAATATATTGCTGTTGTCCACTGTAGGTTGTGTTTGCTCTTTTCCTGTTGTCTGCTGCTGATGGTGGTCACTCAGGACACAATGACACCATGTGTAGCCATTCACACTTCAGGGTGCACCTGCTGCAGAATGGATGTTTCCATGTAGTTTAACCCTAGCTGGCAACTAAAAAACACATAGCCACTCACTAATTCCCCCTGGTGGGATGGGGGAGAGAATTGGAAGAGTAAAACTGTGAAAACTCAAGGGTTGAGATAAAGACAGTTTAATAGGTAAAGAAAAAGCTGCACACACAAGGACAGCAAAATAAAGAATTGATTCACTGCTTCCTGTGCTCAGGCAGGTGTTGATTTATCCCCAGGAATCCAGGGCTCCATCACATTTAACAGTTACTTGGGAAGACAAATACCATCATTCTTAGTGTTCTCCCCTTCTTCCCTCAGCTATGGTAGGAATATCTCTTTGGTTGGTTGGCTGTATCATCACCCATCCTGGCTGAGACCCCTCTTAGCTTCTTGTGCCCCTCCCAGCGTACTCCCTGGTTAGATGGTGTGAGAAGCAGAAAAAGCCTTGGCTCTGTGTGAACCCTTCTCAGCAGTAGCAAAAACATCCCTTTCTTATCAACACAGTTTCCAGGACAAATCCAAAACGCAGCCTCATACTGTGGAGAAAATGAACTCTACCCCAAACCAAAACAGCACGTTGTTGTATCTGACAATTAGGTTATGATTAAGACATAAGATTTTATTTCTATATTCGTCATGGAGTTTGGTTTTTATGGTCAATATATTCTGTTCACAAGGTGTGTGAAGTTCATGTTTTGTTCCTTTCATGTCTGGCTAGAAAAAATGTGTCGTCTTCTAAATCGCCATCCCTTGAGGTGTTTAAGGAAAGACTGGATGAGGAACTCAGTGACATGGTCTAGACAATGGGAGGCTTGGATGGATGGAGTGTGGTGCCCATGGCTCTGGGGTTGTAGGTCCAATCCCTGTTTGGGCATTCACTTGGGAGTTGGATCAGGTGATCCTTGAGTCTCTTCCAACTCAGAATATCCATTGAACAAAGAAATGCCAGCTATAACACTTGAATGTGTGTGTGTGTGTAAGATGCCAGTTTTTACTGTCATAAGTAGGCCTTGGAGTAAAAAGTCTTTTCAGTGCTATATGTAGGGTTTTACCTGCTTTGCTGTTGTAGAAGTTTAACAATCTCGGCTAATCACACAAAGCTACTTCTCTTCTGGGCCCATAATAACCTTCTGATGTTAACTTCCTAGATTAATCTAATCAAACTCATAAGTGAATTTACTTTCATTGGTTGGGACTAGGTAATGATATCTTTATTTCCGTCTAGCTGGATTTAGTCAATTAGTTAAAATGTGGATCAATTGTCTCAGTTCTGCTCTTTCAAAGAGTACCCAGACAGACTCTGAAGTGAAAGAAAGTGCTGTGCATGTTCAACTAATCAGTGATAAGACATCTATCAGGCCTCATGGGGATGTAAGAGCTCATGTTGGGATTAGAGGATTTCAACCATTCTGCATTCACCAGTGGCTGGTTATGTCTTAACTGGCTGGAGAGTATGTGGTAATGTTCAGGTGGGACAGAGACTATTAACTTTGGTGGTTGAGTAGGTCATTAGTTGCGTTTTGGGCATTGGCTCATTGGCTTAGTGGCATGGTAGACAGAGGAATTCAGGCTGAGACCTGTTTGAGTTTGAATGGGTTTGAGACAGTTTTCCCACTAAAAGTAAATCTGTTTTGGTGTCATTATTGTATCCTTGTACTTTTCTGAGTTTTGTGCTGGAATCTGCACCTTCCCGTCCCTTTTCCTGGAGGTCAGAAGGAACATTAGCATGGATTCAACGTATCCTGCCCCAGACTTCTCTTCCACACCCAGGTTAAACAGATCCACTGAAAAAGAAGGTGGCTTGGCTCTTTCCCAGAAGGTGGGAAAGTTGCACTCAGTCCTGCCTGCTGGAGTCAGTGGATATGGAAGGCAGGAAGTATAGAAGCTCTTCCCTGACACAGTTGAAACAATGAGAATTGTAGAGGTATGAGTTCTCTCTAAATCATTTTCAGGTGAGAACTTCAGGTAATATTTGGGATGGGTTTGCAACAGTAAGGATGTTCTCTACTTGTTCCCTGCAGCAAGTTTGTGATACGTGGCTGACAAGTACCACAAAACCCAAATGAGTAACTGCAGCAGGCTTGACTTTAGCTTGTCTTTCCTTGAGTGACTCGCCATTTGCATTTATGTCACTAGTTCAGATTTCCCCTAATCTAATGGTAATTTTCATCTGCTGAAGAATGGCAAAATAATCAATGTATTTGACTTTCCTTTAGGTGATAGATGGATGAGCTTTGAAAATACTGAGCGAGGTTCATACTAGCACCTGGTGATGGATTTCTGCTCCAGGGCCACCTGAAAGTTTCTGCCTCAGAGCACTACCCTGTTTGCGTATCAACTGCTCCAGGAGAAACTCTTAAACAGGATAGAAGGACCAATGCTAATGTAAAGTGATAGAGGGAAAAAAAAAAAAATCTGTATTTCCTTCTTTTTGAAATGCATTTTCAGTATTCTCTATATACCAGTTCAGCTGATAAAACAATCTGATCCTTAAACCCTCCAACCACTATCAGTTAAAAGACTCTTGAGCAAGAGTATCTAGTGAGCCTGCCTGAAATGAGCCTGTTGTATTTAGTGCGCACATGACCTCCTCTGTAGAGCACTTAAGGTGATTATTCTC
Organism: Pitta sordida; assembly: GCA_013390025.1. Classification (NCBI taxonomy): domain Eukaryota; kingdom Metazoa; phylum Chordata; class Aves; order Passeriformes; family Pittidae; genus Pitta; species Pitta sordida. The sequence continues at coordinate 455,400 of WEKX01029292.1, forward strand.
TTGTTTTGCAATTGAATTATGGTAAAATCACAAAATTATTTAATGAGGTTTATCCATGGAGATGTTAACTTGAATCTTAAACTGTTCTAGATTTGCAAACTCAGACTCTGACAATTAAGACGAAAATGGTTTTGTCTGGACTGGAAAATTCAAGAATCTGAAGTAATTAGTCAACTTAAGGTAGATTAGTTAAATCAGATTAATTCCTGATCTTCCGAAGCAAATTAAACTAAGCCAAGTTAAAGCTACTTTCATTCTGTGTAAAAGCATCTACTTGCCAGCATAATGCAGTTTAACAAATCTTATTAAAAAGTGAATTTGAATTACTTTTCCTGAATACTTTCCCATGCCTAGTTCCTTTGCCTTGAAATGTAAATGGGTTCAGCCAAGCCTTCTTCAGGGTTTCAGGACGTGGTTGAACCTGACACTAAGATTAGATCCTATGATTAATACTCAGGAAAAAGTGTCTACATGATGGCTAAGAATAAAGTGAATAGATTTTTATGCAGCTTTATGTGCAAAATTGAAACATTTCAGGCTATGCATCTTCCATATTGTCAATGTTTATACTGTGGATGCCCATAAGAAGAGTAACAAAGTTATCTATACAATGTCTATAATTTTAGCAGCAAAATCGATGGAAGTAGCATAAAAGCAGGTTGAATCATCTGAATTCTTATTGTTTTAGGATCTGAGTACTCTAAAGGTGTTATAATCCTCCTTATGTAACCTGATTTTTCTGCTATTTAAGGTTAGCAGGTGAGTTGTACCTTAAGTCCTGCTGAGAGCTGAATGATTGGGAAAGTTTTGAAGTTCTTCTCTGTTGTGTGTCTAGACTTTAAGCTGGTGGCTGCTCAGGTGGAGAGACCACTCCATGTGCTCAGCTCCCTGGCTTTTTTGTAAGAGTGGCACAACCTTTGTCTCCTGCAGTTTCACTCTGAGAAGTGTGACTTCTTTGCTTTTTGTTGATCTGATCCCTATGGAGACTGGGAACTTTTGGTTTTTATGTCTGGCAAGTATGGCCTTGCTTAGCTATGTTGTTAAAATCAGAATACAATGCTGTTTTCCTTGTATTTTTTTCTCCCTTGGATCAGTCATCCAAAACTCGTTGTCTTACTGAAAAAAGAAGGCACATGTATTATGTATGAAGTTGAAAATGACATTTTAAGCTCTATAGCACAATGTATATGTATCTATAACATGATTATTGTTGAAAACTGGTGTGTGATGCAGTTTACTGACTAAAGGTCAGGGCTGCTGACAATCATAACCAGTATTTAAAAATGCAAGTGGTTATTTTCTTTCTCTGTGTATTTGCCACTACAGTAATCCCTCAGCACTTTGTGGTTCACCATTTGCGGCTTCAGTACGGCGCGATCCTCCTTCCCCCCTCCTGGCTTTACTGGCTTTACCGTATTTACTGCTACTTTGTGGATTTAGCTCATTGCAACATCTTTCTGGAAGTGGCTCCCTGTGATATTTGAGGGATTACTGTATTTGAATATTCTACTACAAGGTTGCAATATGTAGCTCAAATTCAGCAAATGGTAGCACCAGAGTGGAAAGGGGAATATGCAAATGTAACTATTGATTTTTAGTGTGACAGTGTGTAGTCTCAGCAGTTTGTCTGTGTGGTGTCATTTGTGATATCGGAGCTTAGAATCCTTGTGATCTTTCTGATTTTGACTGAACTTGTCATGTGAAGGAGTTGTGATTCCTGTCAGCTGAATTACAATGCACAACGATGCTGCTGCTCTTCTAGATCTGTTGAACCATGACTCGCAAAAGCATCCTAAAGCTGTCCTTGCTTTATTGACTTACATCTCTGTTGCTGGAACTGTATTACTCTTGATTGTAAGGGGGTTTGAAAGAATAGGGAAGGCACCTGCTTTGTGAAAATTTTTCATAGAAAAGCTTATGTGAGGGCTGTTTGAGCCAGTCTGAGAAGTAAGATGTGAACACATTGTTCCAGTGGGATGCCCGAGCTCATCAAACACAGCTTCTTGACCTAAGCTAGTTGTCACACAGAGCTATGTGTTATGCCATTTAGGTTTGCTGCCTAGAGACTCTTGTGTGTTATACCACTGAATGGTATAGTTCAGCCTGAAGGAGACACCTGAGCTTCCAGCTAGATGTCTGGGAAACATTTGGTTAAAGGTTTTTAAAGATGGGAAGTGGCTATATCTTAATTAACATCATGACCCCTTTACATCACTCAGGGAATGGAAAATGAACTTAGAATGGAGGTAAGCACCACTCATACACAAATTCTCTTCTCCTGATGATATAGGAGGGCTTCAGTCCAGAATAATTTTGCTTTCCTTGGCAATAAATTATCTTCTCTGCAGTGCATGTTAAATAAAATCATAATCATTCTCTCTGAAGAGACAGTCAAAACCCCTCACTNATAAACTCCCAGTCTTTGATTGTATGTGACACCAACAGAGGTGAACTGATCAGAAAAATCTTCCTTTGATTTTTGTGGGTAGTGGATCAGACGCAACAGTGAGAAGGAAGGAGCTGAAGAATAAACGAACAACACAAAAAAGCGAACTCTATCCACAAAGATGTTCTTTAGAACTACAAACATCAGAGTCCTTTCTTATTCTTAGAGGGAACAAAACCTTTCTATATGGAGTACCTGAAAATTACAGAATAATATGAACTGTCTTTTGTAAAAAAAATGTATCATGTATACATAGTAATACGATATTTCCAGTTGGTCCTCCAAAACTATGCATCTGCAGTCTCCTAGCCTTCTCTTAAAAAATTAGATGCAAGTCTCAGGTCTGTTCAAATGCTGGTATATGTAGTACTTATCAGTCTTCCGTTTAAATCTGATTAGAGGCAGTAGAAAACATCCAGAATCTTGAATCTAGGGACAGGCACTATTCATATCCACAGGTCTGCAGTCATATTCTTGGGATACAGATACTCTATCCTTTCTGGTATCTTAATCCCAAGAAAAGAGGTTTGCACAATTTAAGAATTCTCAGTCTCAGATTTTTGCTGGTCCTTCATGCTATTGTGTTAACATGGACAAACTCCAAGCTCTTCCTCTATCTTCAACAGTGTGGAAACATTAGCTATGGTATAGGCTTCTCAAGCGTTCAGAATACTTTGTTTATCTAAAATCTTCCTCTTTCAAAGTCAATGTCATTACCTATGTATGTCCTGAACTCACTGCATAGTCCTGTGTCAGTATAGGTATAACAAGATTCAGATCCCTCAACCATTTGCAAAACTGAAACAGGGTTTGCATACTCTTAGTCAATGGATGGTTTAAGAATAACATGGAGGAATTTTGTGTTCTTCTGAGCTGTACTTTTAAATATTTCCTTGAGTTGTGGATTTGAGCTATAGTTTTTCATGTTGCCTTCCATATTCCCACTGTTTTCTGATTTGGATAAGTGGTGATTAGAGCTGTTCTAAAGGTAACTGTTTTCATATCAGTAGCAGGGTTGGCGTGAGAAAGGACAGACACATTAATTATACAGCACACTTTATTTCCAATGCCAGCTCCTGCTACGAGAGGAAATTTTTCTCATTACACCAGAGTCTCTCTTTTGGCTCATACACCTTTGGTATTGAAAGCCAAGGTACTTTAGGAAGTTTCTTGTTCATTTAAAATAAAATGTACAGTAATTAGACAAAGCAACCAGTGCCAAATGCAGTGCATCACATATGAAACACTTAATTACAGAGGAAAGTTATGTGTTCCAATTGACAGAGTAATCTGTACTCTAATTTACTTGTCTTACAATTCATTACATCTGAGATATTGATTTTCCAGTAGATGGCTTTAGTGGATAAATAAGTGCATTTTATCTTGGAGACTTTGGTTTGAGTCTGATCTGTGAACGTCTGTCAAATGAGCTTGGGAAGCTCAGACCTCTCCATTAAGTGCTGTCCATGGACTAATCAAAGCAGACAAACTTCAATAAGGTTAGTAACTTGTAAATAAAGGGCAGACAGAAATGAGTCACTTAAAGTGATGTGGTTTTTTGAGTCTTGTAACACAATGTCCTAGCAGGTAGCTGAAATGAACAGTGATTACTTTTTAATTATATGTACCTTGACTTTTAGGGTTTAATACCTCATTTATTTCAATTATACTGTGTGAAACTCTCGACCATGAGCCAGAGTGGGGGAGAAAAACCTGGAATCATTAAACCTTGTTCTGATCTTTCATAAAAAGTTGAATGCCTTCAGAGTGTGCTTCATTACCTGAAGAAGTAGTTTAATCACAGGTGAAATCAACTGCTAACCTTGGCTGGAGGGGCATGAGAAATGATTACAACAATTAGCTAAAGCACTGAAGTTACAGAAGTTATTATAAATTGTATTTTTCAGAAGCTGTCATCATTTGTATATTTTTAACGTATTGCTAAAAGTTATTTGTGTAAGTAACAAGACCTTCATAATGCTATTCAGATTCACAAGTAACACTGGAGTTGCTGTAACTGGCCAGTCTAAAGATCCATTTGAGGCTGCATTTCCTGAGGGCAACAGTACCCAATACTACATCTTTTCGAGAAAGACTAGAATCTAATCTTTCATGGGAAGCAAGATTTCCAGTTGTATTGCTGTACACAGTATCTGAAAGCAACCAGATTGGCATTACTGAAATGTACTTATTTTAGGTAGCTTCCTTTTAATCCCAATGAAATCTTTATTTCAATAATATCTTATGGGACTGAATTTCATGTGTTTTATTGATTTGAAATGGCTTCTGTTTTATAATGTTTCCTTATTAGCTAGGATCCAGTTGCTGCATTTCTCTGCCTCTGTACAATCATCCACTGGATTGATTACATGACTAATGTTGCTGNAAGAGACAGTCAAAACCCCTCACTGTTATACCATGCATCTGTTTGGGGATTTTTTAATGTGCCTTTGTTTGAAACAACAAAGTGAGTGTCAAAATATGAAAAGTTTTCTTCCTTGAAAACTGCCCAGATTTTACTCAAGAAAAATGCAATGCACTTCAAATGTTGATCTCTGGTAGCTTCTCTTAACCGATTTGATCTGATCTGTT